>CM053611.1:2147486-2175897 GCA_028646535.1 Procyon lotor
TTTGCATGTAGCTTCAAGGCAGCTGAGCACTCTTCCCTCGGGGAAGTAGAATGGACTGTATCACTCGCTACGATAATCAGAAGACCTCATCAATTCAGTCTACCCCCCCCCCCCCCCCCCCGATTAACTTGGAATACTTGTCAAATTTCACAAGGAAGTGATAGACAGAGTCATCGCTGGAGAACATATCGTGGTGAATGTTGGCTAAGTGCTAAGACTAGTTTGAGTCTTAAGTGGACACGGTTACGTGTGTCAGTTACGGACGTTTACAATGGAAACGCAAGTTAGAAATACTATGATTGGCTACCACGCTGAGTACCTACTGTGTACTCGACACTCATCTGAAAAAATGCCAGAAATGGCTCAGCAACGTGGAAGTCATCATCCCTACTCCACAGAGGAACAGACTGGATACAGAGTTTAAACATCTCACACAAGGATTTATTGCTAAAAAGGAAAAGAGCCACGATCTGGCATGGAAGGCCCACTCCATTCCACTAGGCTGGCCAGTTTCTATTTTTAAAGGTGGTGACCCCCAACAACCTATTTTTAACTACTGAAATGACTTTACCTGCCCCCGAATTGATAACCTAGAATTAAAACATTTCATTAATTAAATCACTGATTGATTTAATTAATTCATTTCATTAGTTCACACTTAATTTTCTTACAGCGCATCCGTAATACAGAAGACGCACAATATGCATCTGGGGAGGAAGGCAGGACAGCAAAAATATGGGTGCCACGTTAATTTTTATTTTGTCGTTATGTCCAGGGTGGATCTGGAGATCTGAGCCCCTTCTACATCCCCTCCTGCCCTGCCCATGACCAGGGATCTAGCCCTGCCGTAGTTTTCTCCAAAGCAACCGCCGCTTAATTGCTAAGATACCCTGTCCTTCGGGAGCCCCTGCGTAGCCCTTAAGTATGGGATCCTGGGAGGGGAAGACAAGATAGGCTCTTTATTCGTACAATATTATGTTCTGTCCTTTCTTCGTTTTTAGACAAACCCTACACATTATTTTGGTCTCCAGTTTTAGCGCAGAGGTATACCTCATCTTATTAGACTTTATTTTATTGCACGTTGCAGATACAGCATCTCTTTTGCAATCCTGCTTCCAGCAAGTCTATCAGCTTTTGCTCACTCCATGTCTCCGTGGCACATCTGGGTAATAAGCCTTGCAATCGTTCAGACTTCTTCATTACTGTTCTGCTTGTTATGGCGATGTGTGATCAGTCACTTTCGGTGTTACTGTCGTCACTGCTTTGGGGAGCGTTAAACCACACCCACGTAAGATGGCGAATCTAATCAATCAGTGTGTGTTCTGACTGCTCCACCAACTGGCAGTTCCCCCATCTCTTGCCCTGTCCCTATTCCCTGAGACATAACAATATTGAGATTAAGCCAGTTAATAACCCTACAATGGGATTTAAGTGTTTAAGTGAAAGGAAGAGTCACACATCTCTCTCTTTAAATCAAAAGCTAGACATGGTTAAACTTAGGGAGCCAGGCCTCTTGGGACAGTTCACCAAGTTATGAATGCAAAGGAAAAATTCCAGAAAGAAATTAAAAGTGTTATTCTACTGAACATGAATGGTAAGAAAGCAAAACAGCCTTATCGCTGATACGGAGAAAGTTTGAGCGGTCGGATGGAAGATCCAACCGGACGCAACCTTTCCCTTAAGCCAAAGCCTCATCCAGAGCAAGGTCCTAACTCTCTTCAAGGGTATGAAGGCTGAGAGAGGTAAGCAAGCTGCAGAAGCAAAGTGTGAAACTAGCAGAGATCGGTTCATGAAGTTGAAGGAAAGAAGCCATCTCTGCAACAGAAGGGCGCAAGGTGAAGCAGGAAGTTACCCAGATCTGTCTTAGATAATTAAGGAAAGTGGCTACGAGAAACAAGAGATTGCCAATGCAGATGAGCCTGTCTTGTGTTGGGAGAAGATGCCACCTACAACTTTCAGAGCCAGAGAGGCGAACTCAGTGCGTGGCTTTGAAGATTCAAGGGACAGGCTGAGCGTCTTCCCAGGGGCTGCTCCAGTGGCAAACAGCCCACGAGGTGGAAACAGAGAAGAATCACATGTGCAGCCTGGGCGCCGGACTGAACTGCTGCGAAATCACGATCAAACTTGAACGGATGAGGAGTTGCTTCTCACTTACGAGCAAAGAAAGCAGGTTCTTGAGACGGAATCCACTCCTGCTGAAGATGCCGCGAAGACGGTGGAAACGGTGACCAAAGATTTCCAGGATCACGTAAACTCGACAAAGCAGCAGCGAGATTTGAGAGGACTGATTCCAATTTCCCAGAGAAGTTCTCTAGTGGATAAAACGCTACCGAACAGCATCGCATACTAAACAGAAATCATTCGTGAAAAGAAGGGCTAATCCATGTGGCCGACTTAACTGTCGTGTTATTTTAAGACATGGCCACAGCCACCCCGACCTTCAGCAACCACCACCCCAATCAGTCAGCGGCCATCAACACTGAGGCAAGACCCCCCACCAGCAAAAAGATGTCACTTGCTAGAAGAACACGTGATGGTTAGCATTTCTTAACAATCAAGTATTTTAAAATTAAAATTAAGGGGCCTCTGGGGGGCTCAGTGGGTTAAAACCTCTGCCTTTGGCTCAGGTCATGATCTCAGGGTCCTGGGATCGAGCCCCACATTGGGCTCTCTGCTCAGCAGGGAGCCTGCTTCCTCCTCTCTATCTGCCTGCTTGTGATCTCTGTCAAATATATAAAGAAAATCTTTAAAAAATAATAATAATAAAATTAAAATTAAGTATGAACATTGATTGCTGAAGACACAATGCAATGGTACACTTAACAGACCACCGTATAGTGTAAATGGGTAAGTTTTATACCCACTTAGAAACCAAAAACTTCATTTGACTTCCCTTCTTGTGATATTTGCTTTATCGTGATATTTCCAGGTAGTCTGGAGGCAAACCCATAATATCTCCAAGGTATGCCTGTGGCACAAATAGAGCATTCCTTTATTTTCCATCACTTAAGGGGTTGCTCTTCCTGAGATACGTAATGTATCATTTCTAAAACATTCAGAGGCTCACTTTTTAACAATGATGACACATTTACATCCAACAAATTGGAAAGCTATATTATTTTAGGTGCCTGACATTCACAAACTTGACCAGCTCGATTTTTCTTAAGACAAAATAAAGTAGACTTTGACATTGATTTCTACATAAACTTACACACTTACCGCTATCTCAGTCTAGATCGGTAAGATTCATTTAACTGAATATAGGATTTCAAAGAAACTTGACTCTTCTCCCTGAGCACACCCCCACTATGAATTAGGGGTGGAGTCATTCATCCATATTGAAGAAAAAAGAAATTCTCAAGGCAAAAATATTTCTATTAAATAAATATTTTGAGGGTGCTCTAGAAAGAGAGGTTTGAGGTAAACCATGTTTTAAGACTCAAAGAGAATGTGATGTAAGTTTTTTCACAGTAAATTTACCAATGGGGAAGATCAATCTGAAAGAAGTTAAACAGGCTGTCATAGAAATTCCGTTTTTAGTTTAATTCCCGCCACTTGACATCCGTTCTGGAAAGTTCCTGTAAGGCTTTGTGTTTCTACCAGAATCAGCATCACTCAAGGTTCTTCATCAGATTTGCCTCTTTAGTGACCCAGCCCGACTGTCAACCTAAGGATCTATTTGTCATTCTAATGGAAAGACCACAGAACACAAGGAGTGATACTCTAATTACCTCCACGGTGATTAACTCTAATTGACCTAGGTGAAAAGACGATCACAAATGAAGATAACTGAAAACTTGTGGCTTGATTCTCTCAGCCTGTCCTCACCATCTGAGTTGATGAGATAACCATTCAAATATTCTTTCCTACCTAAGCTGTTAGAGATCTGAATCCCACGGTGGATCCCATCCACTGTGCTTTCCTGAGTGATGGAGTTCTACTAGTATTATCTCTGTGATATTGACTTATAGGTAGGGGTGAGGAGGAGGAGCAGAAAATATGAAACAGAGGATCTCTACTTTGCTAAATCAGAGGATTCTCTAATTTGGTCACACGTGATCATTTCTGGGCACTCACTGCGGTGTGACATAAGGAACTAGGGAAATGAGAAAAGCATATTTCTTGAACCTGGTCCTCATGAAATTTTTAAAATACTAAATCAGTATCTTAAGTCAAAGCACTGTGTTGGGCTCTGTCCACCACTGTTCATGGTCTTGTGAAGTCCTCACAGCAAACTGAAGAATGGGCTACTGATCCCATTTTAGAGAGGGGGCAACTGAAGTCCAAAAAGTTTGTTTTTTTTTTAAGATTTTTTTATTTATTTGACAGAGAAACACAGCGAGAGAGGGAACACAAGCAGAGGGAATGGTAGCGGGAGAAGCAGGCTTCCCGCAGAGCAGGGAGCCCGATGCGGGGCTCGATCCCAGGACTCTGGGATCATGACCTGAGCTGAAGGCAGGCGCTTAACGACTGAGCCACCCAGGCGCCCCTGAAGTCCAAAAAGTTTAAAATAGAATATTCTTCAGCCCCACCCCCCCAACCAAAGAACAAAATCCTAATGCAAGTGACAACGTGGATGAACCTTGAGGATATTATCATAAGTGAAATGAGCCAGACATAAAGGACAAATATTATGATTTCACTTATATGAGGTACATAGAATGGCCAAATTCATAGAGACAGAAAGTAAAACAGAGGCTACAAGACACCGGGGAGAGGGGGGACTTGGGAGTTAGCGTTTAGTGGGAACAGAAACTTCGGGGAGTTGAGAACTTCTGGAGCGGCACGGTGGCTGCAGATTGTACAACGATGGGATTGTTCGTGATGCCACTGAGCTGTACACTTCAAAATGGCTACGAAGGCCAACTTGACGCTACGTATATTTTACTACAATGTATAAAAGGGTTATATTGTCATCATACTACTGGGTATTTACCCCAAAGAAGCAGATGCAATACAAAGAAGAGCCACATGGACCCCAATGTTCATAGCAGCAATGGCCACAATCGCCAAACTGTGGAAAGAACCAAGATGCCCTTCAACAGACAAATGGAAAAAGAAGATATGGTCCATATATACAATGGAATATTATGCCCCCATTAGAAAGGACGGATATCCAACTTTTGTATCAACATGGACGGGACTGGAAGAGATCATGCAGAGTGAAGTAAGTCAAGCAGAGAGAGCCAATTACCTTATGGTCTCACTTACATGTGGAGCATAAGGAAAAACATGGAGGGCATTGCGAGAAGGAAGGGAAGGAGGAATGGGGGGAAATCAGACAGGGATTTGAACCATGAGAAACTGTGTACTCTGAGCAACAAACTGAGGGTTTTGGAGGGGAGAGAGGGGGTGGGGGGTTGGGTAAGCCTGGTGGTGGGTATTGAGGAGGGCACGGATTGCATGGAGCACTGGGTGTGGTGCATGAACAATTAATCTTATAACACTGAAAAAATAAAATAAACATATTTGGGAAAAAAACAAATAATGAATGAATGAATGAATGAATGAATGAAAATTGGTAAAAAAAAAAAAGGGTTATATTGTCACAGCTTGTAAGTAGAATAGTAAGGAATTGAGATGAGAGATATCTAACATAAAATACCAGGCATTACTTTTACAAGCCCTGCTAGTTATTATTTGTGCTACCTGCAGCCTGCTCTTGTGTGCCAATTAACAGTAAGCCCCATAAAACCAAGAGGGCCATAAATATGAGGACGCAGGGGGAGCAGGGTAGGGGAGTAAAGACAACCTTAGCCACTCTCCATCCAGGGGTAGAAGTGCCTCTCTGGATGGGGCTGTTGAGAGGAAATCTGGGGTTCGCTGTAAGGAATATACATAAAGCACAGGGAAACCAGAACCACAGTTCTGAGAAGATATTTTACTTAATTTTTTACCACATTCAGCTCAGCTACATCTTTAAAATCCCACTGATACATCTGTCCTTTAACCCAATTATTCATTCATTCACCAGTCTTACTGTGTGAATGTGCAAAGATCAGTGCAAAGATGAATGTGCAAAGATCAGTGACCGGCGAGCGTGAGCAACAATGATGTTACCGGTACCTGTCTTCCGGGGCTTAAATTCTAGTTGGGGTGATCAAAGACCTCTGAAAAATTAAGAAGCAGTACATGGATGAGATGAGTAATGGGCAACAGGTTATATACGAAAGAAGTATACTGAGTCCTCAAGGTAGTAGGGATCCAAACGACTTAGAACGGCTCCTGATTCTATCAAGGAGAATGCGGAAGTTGGGCATCGTCCAGAGGGATCCGTCGGAATTCCTTCAGGCAGGACTTGGGTAGGTGAGAGGAGAGAGAGGGTAATCTGAAAGGGCAGATGCTCAGTATGAACCAAAGTAAAAGGCTAGAAGCAGGGAGTCCGAGCAAAAAATATAATCAGATAATTCAAATTTAGTTAATTTACTATTTTTAACAATAACTGCAGTGACAGCAAGGAACCCAAAAATTCCTAGGTCAGACAAAATCTTGCTAGAACTATCCATTTATTGTGGTAAAAAACATAACATAAAAGGTACCATCTTAACCATTTTTAATAGAGTTCAGTGCTGTTAAGTATATTCACATTGTCGGACAACAGATATCCAGAACTTTTCATCATCAGACCTGAGATTCTGTACCCATGAGAGGACCGTCGCCCATTGTGCCTCCCACAGTCCCTGGGGACCACCATTCTATTTTGTTTCTGTGACTCTGACTTACTTTTGACACCTCATGCAAGCGCAATCAATATTTGTCTGTCTTGTAACTGGTTATTTCCCTCAGATAATGTCCTCGAGGCTCATCCCTGTTTAGAATATGTCAGAATTTTCTTCCTTTTTACGACTGAGTAATATTCCATTGTATGTTTGTCCCACGTTTTGTTTATCCATTCATCCAGCAACGGTTATCAGGTTGTGTCCACATACCGGTTATCGTGAATAATGCTGCTATGAACGGAGGTGTGCAAATATCCCTTGAGTTGTTGCTTCCAATTCTTTTGGCTGTATGCCCACAAGTGGCACCACTGGATCACGCTACAGTTCTATTTTTAATTTTTTGAGTAATGGCCAGATTGTTTTCCATAGAAGGTGTACCATTTTATACTGTCTATTGGACAGGGGTTCCAATTTCTCTGCATCATCACTGAAACTTGGTTTTTGGGGGTTTTTGAGAGTAGCCATCTAATAGATGTGAGGTAATATCTCGCTGTGATCTTGATTTGCATTTTTCTAATGGTCAGTGATGTTGGGCATCTTCTGATACGCTTCTTAGCCATTTGTATGATATCTTTGGCAAAATGTTCAAGTCCTTTGCCTATTTTTTAATTGCGCTTTTGCTTTTTGGTTTGTTTATTTGTTTAAGATTTTACTTATTCATCTGAGAGAGACCAAAAGCACAACCAGGGGGAGCAGGAGGCAGAGGGAGAAGGAGCAGCAGACCCCCTGCCAAGCAGGGAGCCCAACTCCAGGCTTGATCCTAGGATCCTGGGACTGTGACTTGAGCTGAAGGCAGATACTTAACTGACTGAGCGACCCAGGTGCCCCTGGCTATTGGTTTTTAAATCGTCTCATAAAACATTCCAGGCATACAAAAACAAACAGAAAAATAACATAAGGAACACCGTATACCTACAATCCAACCTAAAAGGAAAACCTAACCAATCTATTTCAGATTTCCAGTGTCCTCCCACTGACTGCATTTCCTTTCGTGCTACAACTACCTACGAAGAGAATTACCATCCGGACTTTGGAGCTTATTATTTCCACTATTTTTTGATACATGTAATATATATGTATGTATTCATATCTATTCTATGTGCAGCATATTTTGCTGGCTTTAAAACAGCATAAATTGTTTCTATTCTTCTGCAACTCCACTTATCACATTTGGGAGACCCATTCTTGTTGATACATATAGTCTCAATTCATTCATTTTCCTTACTTAAAAGCAGTGGTTTTTCAAACTTTTTGGTCTCAGGGTTCCTTTACCTTCTTGAAAATTATTAAGGATGCTGAAAGCTTTAGTTTACATGGATTAAATCTAAGATATTTACTGTGTCAGAAAATAACACTGAGAAAACATAAAAACAATTATTTGCTAACTAAAAATCACAATAAAATTCCATTATATACAATATCTTAACATAAGCATATTTTATAAGTAATATTTTTAAAGCCAACAAGTGAGAAATGTGGTGTTCTCTTATATTTTTGCAAATCTTTTTTTAAAAATTTTTTTAAAGATTTATTCATTTGAGGGAGAGAGAGAGAGAGAGGGAGAAAGCTGGGGGAGGGGCAGAAGGAGAGGGAGGAGCACACTCCCTGCTGAGTAAGGAGCCCAATGCAGGGCTCTATCCCAGGACCCTGGGATCATGACCTAAGCTGAAGGCAGATGCTTAACTGATAGAGCCCCCCAGGTGTCCTCTTTTTGCAAATCTTTTGAATATCTCACTTCATAGAAGACAGCGGGCTTTTCCTATCTACTTGTGCATCCTGTCTGTTGCCAGCATAACATGCGGTCTCTGGAAAACTCCACTGGACAGAATGAAAATGAAATGGTAAAAAGGCCTTAGTAGTTCCATAAAATCAGTTTCAAGATGAGAATTCCCTGAAAAAGTCTTGAGGATCTCTGGGGTTCTCAGGACCCCACTTTGAGAATCACTGCTCTCTACTCTATGAAATGCATATATGACGATCTTGTATCTGTTCTTCTGATATTTGATGGTTTTTGCTTCATTTTGTTTTCGCTTGGCTTTGGGGGGGTTTTGTTTTTTGTTTTTGCTATAATAAACAATACTATTAGAAGCACCCTTGTAGATCTTTCCTCTGGCACATGTCTGAGAATTTCTACAGAATATCTGCAAAGTAGTCAAACTACAGGTTTTGTAATTATAGAAATTGCCAAATTGCTCTCTAAACTTGAAAATCTGTAAATGTGTCATTAGCTTCCAAACACCTAAAACTTCAGTCATGATTATCTCTGGCGGGCAGGAAATGTGATTATAATTTTCAAGACCAAAATATAACTAGTAGTGTGGAACTGTATCTTGTGTGGAGAAAGGTCTCTGAACACGAAGGTGCCGGTTAGCAACGGAAACTGAAAAAAAGAAAAAAACAGCCACAGAGACAAACTCTGGCACAGCCCATCCCAGTAATTTTGAGGAAGAAACACACCTATCTCTCTCTCTCTCCGCCCTCTCAAATGTCCAATTCAACTATCTGTCTGTTGAATTCAGCTGTGTGACCTTAGCCCAGGGACTTCACCTCTCTGGGCGTAATGGCCTCATCTGTAAAACAGTAATGTTTCATGATTCTCGACTGAGTCACCCAGGTGCCCCGGATGTTGACGTTTCTATGAGGAACCCTAAATTTAGAAGAGACTTTGGGCACTGCTGTAGGAAGAGGCACTTTTACTCACCTCCACTGTGGGAATTTTGTCAACTCTTTCTGGGGCTGGTCACAGAAAATGAAAGCGGAAGCTGACTGCAGTATCAGACATTTCTTCCCATAGGTCTCCTATCAGAAATTACTTTCACTGGGCATCAAAAATGATTTCCATGAAAAAGAATGGAGCCTAATGCTATAACGAGTCATCCAAACCTCCTCTTGGACAGTAAGGATCTGTTCACATAACCTCTAACTGACATTAAAGCAGCGTGCTTATCTGTTTGCCTATCTTCGTAGCAGAATCGCTCATCTTTCTAAGTGATGCATATACAAGCTATTTTTAGGAACTTGTGTTTCAGACAACATAGATTCAGAAGAAGAAAGCAACCCTCCGAAACAGACTGCTAAACAGAACAATATTTACCAAACTGCAATGCTTGGCTACCATTCGGAGGAGAGAAAAAGGCGCCCGTTGTTGTGTATGGATATTGTAAACAGACATCAAAGGAGAATTTAAGGGGTTTCAAAGTAAATTTGAATTTCTTTAAGGGTAATGCATTTTAACAAGTTTATGATATTATAGTTACGTTTTATAAGTGGAAACCGTGGGGTAGATTAAAAAGAATAGGGGTGGTTTTTTTTTTTTTTTTTTAAGATTTTATTTATTCGACAGAGAGAAACACAGCGAGAGAGGGAAGACAAGCAGAGGGAATGGTAGTGGGAGAAGCAGGCTTCCTGCCGAGCAAGGAGCCCGATGTGGGGCTTGATCCCAGGACCCTGGGATCATGACCTGAGCTGAAGGCAGACACCCAAAGACTGAGCCACCCAGGCGCCCCAAAAAGAATAGGGGTGGTTTAAGAATGACCTCTTCATCTACAGAACATGATGGCAAGAATTATTGGCTTCTGGTTATTCCCTTTTTTCTTACTTTATACATCATGCTTTAAAAGCCACAAGTATGAGATATCTAGAGAACAGGCAAATCCATAGAGACAGAGAGTGGAATGGCGGCTTCCAGGGGTTGGGGGGCTGGTAATGGGGAGTTACTGCTTACTGGGTCCCGAGTTTCTTTTTGGGATGGTGAGAAAATTCTGGAAATCGATCACAGCAGTGGCGAATCTAATACCACTGCACTGTACGCTTAAAAATAGTTAAAAAGGTAAATTTTATGCTATGCATATTTTCACTATAAGAAACAACAAATAATATCTTTAGTATTTATAAAGCATTTGATTTATTACTGAATCTGCCAACAATCTTAACTTTAGTTTTATCCCACTCCTGGGTTGGCTCCTTTCCCATTTCCTCAGCTGGCGGCTCACGCTTGTTCTCCTTGCGTCTCCAAAAACATAATTCTGTCTTCTGCACCCTCGGCAGGTGAGTTAGTCCATTCTGATGAGAAAACGGGAGCCACGAGACACAGATCTGCTCAGCTTCCGTCACTCTGGTTCAACCTATCTTTATTTCCACCTCTTCTCTCCGGAGTGTCCCAAGCATGACCGTCCTCCTGGCCACATCCCTGGAACCATTCTTATGAGCCCCCGTCCCACTCCCACCTGCAAACACGCTCACGCTTCCTGCCCCCTGACAACTTCCGACGTTGCTTCTCCTGCAGATGCGGCGCTGACTCTTTCCTTCGCCAACAAGCTTTGCGGGCCATTTCCATTTCCTCACCTTCCCTCGGCTTCTCCACTTTCTGCCACTTGGCTTCTGCCACCCACCACCCTGCCAACCCTGCTCTCGCAAAGGGACGGTGCCCGCCTCCCGATCACCGGCTCATTCTCCGTCTTCCACTTGGCTATCACCCATCATGTGCCAGCCCCCTGCTCCCCTCCTGATGTCCCTTTCATCACTTCTGTCACTCTTAGCTCACTCTGTTGGTTCAGTTTGCTTTGCCTAAATATCACGGAAAACATCCGGATTTGGACTTGACTTTTTTTCTGGCCAATCTCATCCACACCGATGGCTCCAATGGTCTTCTACTTAGTGGTAACTTCAAAAGGTATGTTTTTCTTGATACATAATTGCACGTCTTTCAGTCCTATGTTTTCAGCTATGTATTGGATCTCTCCAAGTGGTGTTCCACCAGCCCCTCATGCACAACCAAAATAAATATGAATTCTACCATTTCCCCAGTGGCTATGCCTCTCTCCTTTTTCCTCCGTCTTGATCAAGGCGATTACCATTTATTGAGTGTCCCAAGCTCCTCATATTGGTCTCAACTACGAATACTCCCTCACTTGCATCCTATCCATCCCACTATGTAATAAGTCCTGTGAATTTTATCTGGTTATTTATTTTGTACTCGATCCCTACTCTTTAGTATTTTAGTTTGAGAACTTCAGATATTTTCTCTAAATACAGTGGATTCCTAATTAATACCAACCCCTGCCTATTCCTCTTCCACAGCAGCTCTAAGAGATGCCTTTCAAAGTCTCTTCCATGTTGAAAAACATGGAACAGCCTCTCTGCTTAAAGCATGAGATCCGGGCTCAAAAGCTGCATGATGTCGTCATTAGAATTCACATCAAAACTTTAAGGGAATTCAACTACAGCTACAATTAGAGGTATAAGCAGCATTTTGGCTTCTTTAAATGTGTTCTTCTAAAGAGTTTTGAATTTGTTTTTAGAAAACCTTAAGCAAAACAAATCTTCCCTCCCACAACTAAAAAGATGAAAACAGGCATCGAATGCTAATTAAAAAAAAAAAAAAAGGCTTAGTAAACACATAGAGGAGATATATGCAGAAACCCACAACTGATTGAATTTGCAAACCACAGCTTTAGCTCAACTAAAGTGAGGATGACTTAGATAAAATACAACCAGAAAAGTGAGATAAAAGATATGGGGTAAAGCAGTTAAAGTTGATGGTTCAGCAAGTAAGCATGATGGGCGTAGTACGAAGGTCTGGGAAACGGCTTTGGAAGCTGGTGGACTGACCGCGTGGACACAGTGTTCTCAGTGGAACATTAGTCCTGTTTGCTGGACTGGTGTCATCTACTGAATCACGTCCCTTTCACTTGTGAAGACATGGTCGCCTTGATGCAGAAGGAGAAGCAAGATTTTTAGGTTGAAGTTGATTTTCTCCAGTTGGCATCACTGGAGATCACTGGTATTTGTGAAGGTTGCTTTAGAGCCACAGTTAAATAGTGGGAATCCAGAAGCCTTCAGTGTAATCTTGAGCCCACCACCAACCAGCTGTGACACCTTGAACGTCCTGCTTGGCTCCCCTGAGCCCCACTCTCTTAGCCTTTAACGTGAAGGTTCTGGGAAGATTAACTCATATTCGTACGTGCTAAAATTCCACATTTTACTATCTTTATCTCAGTATGATTAAGACTCGGGGAAGATTCTAAGAGATAGTTTTTACCCTTAGGATTTCACAAAAAGGGCAATAAGAGACCCTATTTAAAAACCGAGGGCAGCCATTCTCTTCCCGGTGAAATATTTAGCGGACCAAACACATTCTCAAGCACAGCGAGGCTTGTCCCTTCAGATGTGGCATGTGTGGAAGGAAGTTACAAAGAGGACAGGAAGTGAAAACTTCGGGGCTGGGCTGCACAGGTGGGAATTAATTAGGCAGGCACACTTCTGGTTTCCCTCTGCTCACGTGCTTACCTGCTGAAATTGCAGCAACAGGCGGTACAAAGATTTTTTTTTTAAAAGAAAAGGTGTAGCTCCTTAGCTCCTCATTACTAAGAGGAATCCTAAGGGTCAGATTCCTAACAGACCCTAAGTGAGAGAGAGAGAGAGAGAGAGAGAGAGAGAGAGAGAGAGAAATAGTTAATGACTACCTACCGAATCCCAGACAGTGTGAACAAAGGAACACAGGACGGAGAAGGAGCCCGTGACCCCGGGAGGAAGGCAGAAGATGAGAATTATACATCATTTGGGACCAGGGAAGGACAGATTAGGCATTTTCTATGTCATCTCGTGACTGGCCTGCACCCTTTTTTTTAAACCATAATTTTGTGGCAGAGAGTACCTATCAGGTATTTTTCCTCTCCCTCGCTCCATAAAAATAAAGCATCTAGTGCTCTGAGAGCAGCCCACATTCCTGCAAGTTGTGTGCTGAGATCTTGACTTTCTTCACTATTATTTCATAGCACTGTCATCATCTAAATTATCCCATTTATATTGCCTCTCTCTTCCAAAAGAAAGTAGGCTTCACGCGGGGCAGGATCTTGGCCCCCTCTTTTCCCCTGGGCTCCCAACACCTAGATCAGTCACTGACCAATAATCAGTTATGTGCTTGATCAATTCATATCTGTTGACTGACTAAACTCCAGCCTCCCTTCTCACGAAGACTCTCATCCTAAGTTACTGAGCAGGTCCCTCTAACATGGGAGGGAAAGTTCGTCAGGATTGGCATTTCTAAGAGGACCTATGTTCCTTTAACTTCTAGTTGGCAGAATTTCAGGTGCTGAAATAAAGTGAAGGGAGAACTTTCTGGCAGTGTAACAGGAGATACTTTGAGATCAGGGAGGAAGTGGCATTCCAAAGGTGGTCACCCTTGGATCTGCTGGGAAGTCCACTCCAAGGAAAAAAAAAACCAAAACCCTCTATTCTGTTTAGAGTTTCTTCCTTTCCTGTGGCTGAATCCAGAAGCCCCTCAAGAGGCCCGGCTACAAGCTGGCACGTCAGGGGTCCACGAAGGATGAGGCGTAAGGTTAAAACAGAAGGCAAACAAAATGTAGCTACTTGGTCTCTGTCTCTGAGATCATGAATCATGATGTCCTGTGCTGTGGTGGTTATTATAAGTTTCCTCTTTACATATTTCCAGGGCTATTATTTAAATTCAGTGAATTGCTCAACATCTGAAAATTGTCCATTGGCTCAAATGTGAAGGACCTATTGTGTTTCTGGTTTTATTTTGCAAGCCACCAAAAAATGATCAAGTACAGAGTTCTTGGGATTTTAAAAATTAATCTTTGGAAAATACTGACAAAAGTAATGTTTTCTTAAATAGGGATATCTCTGAACTTTTCAGAATCTTGGGCTTTAGAACTTGTTAGATTATAATAATAAATACTACACCTTTATTATATTATATATTTATTATAATAATAAATACTACACCTACAAAAAGAGCAAAAACTTAATGTGAACCTTATTAGTGATTCACAGATGTGAGAACTTACTGACTTAAAAGCAAATTACAAAGTCACATCAGGCATGTACTAGAAACAACTTAAGTATATCTCATAGTATAGCAATACATCCTTCTTCCAATTTCCAGAACGATCCCATGAAACTGAAGTTCAGACTTCAAAGAGATTACTAAAGAATGTGAATATGGCTGCATTTCTCATTTTTAATTAAACAAACAGTCTTCTCACAGCTCTCTGCAAGTTACAGCTGTCTGTAGATGTGTACCTGTGTGTGTTCATATATGATAGAATTTGCCATTTTTTAAAAATATTTTATTCATTTATTTGACAGAGAGAGAGATCACAAGTAGGCAGAGAGGCAGGCAGAGAGAGAGGGGGAAGCAGGCTCCCCGCTGAGCAGAGAGCCCGATGCGGGGCTCGATCCCAGGACCCTGAGATCATGACCTGAACGCAAAGCAGAGGCTTTAACCCACTGAGCCACCCAGGCACCCCAGACCGCTTGTTTCTTATCTAGCACATTCTCCATCGCACTTTGGCGGTACTGTACCCACCACTGGGGCTCTGTCACACAGCTCACCTTCTTCCCCATCACGCCCACCTTCTTCCTTTGGGGTTTGGGGTTCTCTGGACTCTCCAGCAGGCAGACTTTGGACTCTCTGGCTGGCCTTAACTTGCGGACCAGGCAAATGGGGCAGAAGTGATGCTCTGTGAATTCTCAGCTTACCCCCTAAGACATCTCAGCTTTGGCCTTTGTGCACTGAGAGCACTCGCTCTCAGGCTCTAATCACCATGAAGAGAAGCTCAAGGCAGCTCCACTGCCTTGAGTAAGGGAGGGAGTGGGGTGGTCCCAGTCTTCTAGCCATATCTGCTAGGAGCCATACACGAGTGACCCCATTTCCTATCTGTCCTCGATCTCGGGAGAGACCCCAGGTAACGTCCCAAGGAACAGAGCCAGCCCAAGTGCCTGACCCCCGGAATCATGAACAAATAAAGTGATACTGTTTTAAGTCACTAAGTTTTGGGGGAAGTTCATTCCACAGTGATTGATATCCAAAGCAACACTCTGAGCCAAATAAATACATGTCAAATAAATAATAAACTGCAACTTTCCCAACTTATAGCACTGGTCCACTATCAATGTGTATTAAGTTGTCCTTCACCCTTGATTATTTATTACCAAATCTCATTTCAAGCCTAAGTCACACTTAACTGATTAGTGCTCAAGCTTTTTAAAAAGCAGTTCTTAGAAAATGTAATCCTCTGATTCTACCTTGCAAAAGGGTAAGAAAATGTGGTGTGTGGATTAAAATTCCCTGGAGTTCAGTCTCAGTTTGCCTGTTGGTAGTTTTCAGACAAATATCCAAACTAATACTCATTGCACTCATTGGACCTGCAGGATGTTTGATGATTTTTTATAATTTGCTTGCAGATCTGTATTGTGAAGTGTCTTAAGAGGGTACAGTACTTGAATACATAGTGTGATCTCTCTAGGTCTAGATATTTAGACCCAAAGGACTAGATTATTTCTCCAAGAGAAAATGTCTATGATATTTTTCCAGGAGAAAAACAATTTTTATTTATTTATTTATAAAGATTTTATTTATTTATTTCACAGAGACAGGGAGATCACAAGTAGGCAGAGAGGCAGGCGGAGAGAGAGGAGGAAGCAGGCTCCCCGCTGAGCAGAGAGCCCGATGTGGGGCTCGATCCCAGGACCCTGAGATCATGACCTGAACTGAAGGAAGAGGCTTTAACCCACTGAGCCACCCAGGCGCCCCAATTTTATATATTTAAATAAACATATATCCTCTGTCCTGAATCCTTGTAGTCTGTTCTCTGAAGAGAAGGGGCTTGCCCTTCTTGGATTCCTTTCTGTTGAAATAATAAAATTCAAATATGATGTCACGTGTAGACATTTCTCTGTGCCAGCTCCACCCAGGAGGAACTATCAATGGATGAGTTGTATTTCATTAATTTCTAAAATTACGTGTTAATTTATGCTTAGCAATATAGGAATTTTGGGTGTGCCAAATACATCGCATTTATTTTAATAGGAGACAAAAAAAAAAAAAAAAACATTTTCCTACTGCTCATGTGGCTTACTCTCCTAAAGCACGTTTACTCCAATCTCAAGTGTGATCTCAAGTGTACTATAAACATTAACACATCTCAATACTTGGGACTAGGAAAGAATCTCAGTAGTGACATCCTTCTCTTTATGGGAACAGAGGAAGGAAGGTTCAAGAACCTTCGGCTATGCCTTCAGCAAATATTTAAGCTGCCTCTGCTTCAGAATTCGGGATTATGCAAGTTCTTTCTCACTGAATTATTTCATCAATAAATTAAAAAGATTTTTACAAAAATCTAGGATTGGCTCAGTTATATGTAAGGGGTAGAGTGATTCAAGTTCCTCTTTTTTTTTTTTTTTTTTAAGATTTTATTTATTTGACACAGAGAGCAAGCTAGAGAGCAGAAGCAGAGGGAGCATAGAAGGAGAGGGAGAAACAGACTCCCCACTGAGCAGGGAGCCTGATGTGGGGGCTCGATCCCAGGACCCCGGGATCCTGATCTGAGCTGAAGGCAGATGCTTAACTGACTGAGCCCCCCAGACACTCCTCAAGTTCCTCTTAAGAAAGAGTTTATTCGTGTTTACTATGAATATCCGTGTAGCCTTACTACGTATAAAAAGCCTGTGTCCATGTATTCTTCTATTTGAATGACCAATGCAGAAGACATTTTTAAACATTCCCGTTCGTAAAGGATAGAAGATTCTATCTGGCTGCTATGCCTCAGGATTTTATCTTCCAGAAACAGAGTCCACTGAGGAAGTCAGGTTGTTCCTTCTGGAGAACCGGGACTTGAAGAAAACTCGGTTGTTACGGTATTTGAGAAAATGGGGCTCGTTATCATCACTAAGACCGAAGGAAAGATGTCTTCTTGTTACAAAGTCCGAACTGTAGCCGGACGGCTTTGGAGTTCGGGTGACTATGGTTGCACATACGGGGGAAGGGCTACACACAGCTGTCTTGGGGACATTCGCTCCTCACAAAGGCTCTTCACCAGCGCTGACAAACGGGCTAGGGGAGGCCTGGGAACCCTGACTCTTACCCGACACTGTACCACGCCAGGTGCCCGGTGACACCTGATTCGAATATGCGGATATCAGAGGAACACCCAGGAAACAGCTACAAAATATCAGGATCAGGGGGGATCCCAGAGATCCTTCATTCAACTCACGTACCTTTTGATCCCTACTGCAGAACTGGATTGAGAATTGTGTTTCACAGCCACGCCCACGACCCTCCTGTCTGCCTTCACAGCGGGGTGGCCACGAGACTGGGGGGTCCCTGCAAAAGCAGGACAAAGGCGGAGGGCAAGGGGCGATGCCACAAGACCCAATAGCACCTCTACAGTCTCTTCCACTGAAAGGGAGCCTCTAAATCGGATTCTTTTTTTTTTTTTTTAAGATTTTTATTTATTTATTTGAGAGAGAGCGAGCGAGCAGGAGAGGAGAGAAAGTCAGAGGGAGAAGCAGACTCCCCGAGGAGCTGGGAGCCCGATGTGGGACTCGATCCCGGGACTCCAGGATCATGACCTGAGCCGAAGGCAGTTGCTCAACCAACTGAGCCCCCCAGGCGCCCCTCTAATTCAGATTCTTCATACCCTGGGTGCTGACGACCACACGTTCCCCACTTAGTAAAGAGCCTGGAGAATGATGAGCAGAGAAGGCACCAGAGAACTAGAGCGAGGAGGGAAGCAGCAGATGCCAAACCAGGGACTGGCTCCCGGAAGTCGGTGTGGCAACTGGACACAATGCACTCAGCTCTGTGGGCCACTTCTCACTTAGATCCCTACTCCCCACCTTGCAAATATGGCCCCAAACTGTGGAGGTTAGGGCCCTGAGAAATGTGACAGTCACAGAATCCCTTGCGCTGACAGCTGGAGGAGAATAAAATATATTCCCTTCCCCGGCTCCAGATGCAGCCTGAGCTCTGTGCTCTGAGCTAAAGAAAAAGAAAGAAATGGAAGGCTTGGCACCTGCCCCAGGTGAGCTAACTCAGGAGATAATGACAGGATTAAAATATCATTACTGAGCTCTGGTCATGAGCTGGGTAGAATCTGTAGGTCCTCAGAGACACAAGAAAGTATAAGAGCGAGGGGTACACACATTACAAGCTACACAGTAAAGGCATAACACAAAAAGACACTTTTTGTAGTTGCCAAAAGAGAATGATTGAGAAGAGTTCTTCACAAGCAGAAGAAAGAAGGCAGGGATGAGCTTGCTCTGGGCAGAGAGAACTGAGGATCATCAGCCTTCCAGGGGAGAGAAGGAGAGGAGGTTTCAAAGGAGAAGAGAAGAAGGAACAGGCCAGGTAGAAAGTTCTAGAAGTAATCCAGAGAGGAGAAATGGTGTTGGTCTGTAAACAGAGTGGGGAAAGGGAGGTGGGAAAGGGTAGACGGAATAAAGAGATTCAGGGCGTGGAATTAATAGAATGTGATATGGGGTGAGCTATGGGAGGCGAGGAGTCAAGGGAAAACATCCAGATTTCTGCTTGTGTGAAAAGAGGTTTACAGGGCTACATTTTATTTATATTTTTATTCTATTCTATTCTAATTTTAATTTTTGCTACCTTATTTTCTCATTTCCTAAAGGAAAGCAGGATACTTTGGATGGTGAAGCCATTACAGGGCCGGAATGCAGAGGAGGCTGAGCCTTACACCGTGAGTAGCACCGTCTCCCTTAGTCCACAGGCAAAGGTGAGCTAACTATTTGGTTATCCTTCACTGACTTTATGCCAACACTCCCCAGGAGGGAAATGTCACAGTGGAACTCATGGTGTATTTTCCCTGAAACACCATGCCATTCGTGCAACAAAAGCATACTTTGAAATCTGCCTTTAGAAATCCCACAGAGGTTACATGGGCTTTTTCTGTTACATGCCAGAGTCCTAATTCCAGTTTTAACATTGTTTTAGCTCTGGCTTACTTATTGCTAGGAACCTCTGCATGTGACCATTTAGTTTTATGAGAGTTGGGATTTATTTTTTATCTTTTAAAAGATTATGGTTATTTTTTTCCCTAGTTGCAATATTTTTTGGTTATTCTATCATTAAGTGAGTCCCCCTAAATAATTTCTTATTCTTTATTTTTAAAACATTTTTCTTTAACTGCTTTCAATGATTTTATCTTTGGCACACTTTCATCATCCTAATTCTTGAATTCAGGCTTTTACTTTTTATCTCTCTTGCTGTTACCTGCTTTAATGAATTTTTAAGATGATTATGATTTTTTTCTGAAGATTCCTTAAAATCTTTGTTTCACTAAAAACTTTTTACCTCTTTTATCCTTTAATATTTTCTTTTTACTAAAATAATTTTTGAGTTATTGGTATATCTACATTTAATGTTTACCTATTGCCTCATCCTTTTGTTTATAGGATATTTCAGAATATTTTAACATTGCCTTTTATTCCCTGATCATTCTTGACTTAGTCTTTTTTCCTTTTACTGTTGCCATTAAAGTGGTCATTAAAGAGAGAAACTGTGAGAATGATGGAAGGAGAAAAAAAAACCATAAGGAGGGGAGATGGAGTTTTTATCTTGCAGCAAATTATATTTTAGCATTTTGAATGTTTCCCATCACCTCCAACTCTTACTTTCTAGAATTTATCCAGACAAATCCATAGACCCACAGGATTGGTCAAGATGATAATGATGCTACTTGTGCAGATATTTAAACCCTATAGATAGGGATTCCTTTCTCCTATCACTTAACACGTAGTCTCTTAGATGTTACAGGTTATAAAATTTATGGTTCATTTATTTATCCCATGAATATTTACTGAGCACCTATTATATGTCAGATATGTTGACAGAGGCTAGAGATTCAACAGAGAATAAGTGGAAATGTGGAATCTGCCCTCATCAAGCTTATAATTTGTTGGGGAAATCTAAAAATAAAACAATGCCAATATTGTCTAAGTGCTGTGGTCACTAACATGTATTGTTTGGTTACAAGTGCTACACATAGTGCTAAGCACATTATATGATCTCATATGTCTTTTGAGAACATGTGGAAGGAAACAAAATCCAAATTTACAAGAAGAGGAGAAGCTTTCTAGGGGAAAAGATGTCTAAGAAAGGGTCCGAAGATGTATAGGAATTTGCCAAAGGAAGGAGGGGTTTAGAGGTTGAACAAAACTTTCATGAGGCAGTAACATGTATGGGACATGTGTTCCTTAAGGAACACAAAGAGGCTTGAGAGGACAGGGGAGTGTAGATCAATTAGAAACCTCCAACTCACGTTCCAAGGTCTGGGTTTCATTCCAAGTATATTGTGTAGCCACTGGAGAATTCAGAGCCAGCAGTGACATGCTCAGATATGGGTCCTAGAAGGGTTCTTCCAGCTGCAACAGGGAGAACCCAACTGTAGTAACAGAGGTCAGGTAGAAAGTTCTAGAAGTAATCCAGAGAGGAGAAATGGTGTTGGTCTGTAAACAGAGCGGGGAAAGGGAGGTGGGAAAGGGTAGACGGAATAAAGAGATTCAGGGCATGGAATTAATAGAATGTGATTTGGGGCGAGCTATGGGAGGCGAGGAGTCAAGGGAAAACATCCAGATTTCTGCTTGTGTGAAAAGAGGTGATGCCGATCGATGCCAGGCACAGAAAAGAGTGGGAGAGAAATATTTGCACCAAGAGAAAGGGAAAGGCGATGTGTTCGGTTTGGGGCATTCGGTACTGAATATGTACATTAATTCGTGGCAGAAGAAGATTGGTAGAACTTTGGACAGGTAACTTTCGGGTACCGGTCAGCAAGGAGATAGTTCTTAAGATGAGTGAGGGATGAGCTTGCTATGGGCAGAGAGAACTGAGAATCATCAGCCTTCCAGGGGAGAGAAGGAGAGGAGGAGGTTTCAAAGGAGAAGAGAAGAAGGAAGAACAACGAGAAAGGGGGCGCAAGGGAAACATTGCTCCAAGAATGCAGGAGGGCTCAGTGCATGGTCTGCTGCAGAGAAGTCAAGTAAGAGAGGAAGGGATTTCGGCAAGGGTTAGCAATAGGGAGTGTGAGCCACAATTTCCTGAGTTAGTAGAGGCAAAGCCAGATGTCTGTGGCCAAGAGGAAACAGTAGCAGGCAGAGAGGACAATTTAAGGACGTGGGTTGTGAGGAGGAAAGAGAGAAGAAAGTAGCTAGAGGAAGGACAGTCTTTTCCTTCAAAGAAGGGAGGGATTTAAGCATGTTTGATGCAGTGAGAATGAAGCCCAGTGATGAGGCAGGGAAGGAAAACACAGATGAGAGAGGAGACAATCAAGAGAATGAGACGCCCAAGAATGAGGAAGAAACGGACCCCAGAGCACCAACAGAGGAGGAACATTAGCCAAGGGATGGGTTTTTTTTTTCTTATTGTAAAAAGGAGATGAGGGTGGGAGAGAGGCCCAGATGAAGTTGGATTATGGCCCCGTGATCACAAAGTCAGGCTGATCGCATCAAGAAAACTCCCATTTTTCTCAGTGAAGCAGGAAGCAAGGCAACGCGCTGACAGTAAGGGGATGGGGTATGAGAAGGTCTAAAGTCCCTGCTGCAGAAAGCAAGCAGAGTTGACTGGGGAAAGCCTGAGAGCCTGGCTGAAGTTGGAAATTAGGAATTACAGCATCATGAATTTGCACAGTTGGCACAATTTGGTCCAGTAAAACTCATCAATCTCTGGAGACACACTGGGGAAAGTAGACAGTTGGATTCAGCCATAGCCCCAGGGGTCCTAGCTCTAGAAAGGAAAGCACGTCATCTCACAGGACACTCAGGCTTGTCTTCCCCCGGCCCCGGGGGAAAACTTTAGGGGAGGAAAGAGTAGCTGTTTTCATCTTTGTCCAGTTCAGGTTGAATGATCCTTGGTCTGGTTTTTTTTGTTTTTGTTTTTGTTTTTTTTTTTTTTTTTTACCAATCTTTACCTAACTAATCTAGTCCTGTAAGAAGCTGATGGGATAAAGCTCAAAGTTTATATTCTTCCTAACAATGTGGAAAATGCTTATAACACCTGCCCCAAGAACGTATCTCCCACAAACGGCCAACCGATGAACAAACTTGGAGAATACAACCCACATACACTGCAGAGGCATAAAAAGAGTACAAACTAGGAGCCAAGAGATCAGGGTTCACTGCTAGTAATTTGTTGTGCGAGCCCGGATCAAGTTTCTTAACCTCTACAGGATTCAGTGTCTCCTCTGTAAACCACAGATGATCTGTCTGATGCACAGGCATTAGGAGTAAATAATCCCATGGATCCAGGCCTTTGGCACAGTTCATGCTCAACACACGTCACTTTCTTTTCTATTTTTCCTTCTTCCCTCCAGCCCAGAGTTTATGTGATTCTATGACTTAACAGGAAAGTTCCAGAAAACAAAATGCCGTAAGTCTGCAATTTTCAAATGTTTAGGTAAGAAACAGATTGAATATGCCCTAAATTCCATGACACGAAACTTCATGAAATAATTGCTCTCACTACACAAAATGGGGCCTAGTGTTTTCTGCTCCATTCTATTTCATTTTTAAAGATATGTTCATCCTAAATCAATAATTTCATAATCTAATAATGGTTCATGTCTTGCAGTTTAAAAAACACTGCGTAAGAGGCCTGTTTTTCTATCGCTGAAAGCAGTACATATATGGACCATAGAATGGAAAACGTTGAAGACCACCGTTCTAAAAATGCAAAACACATGATTAAATGAACTTCTCCCAAAACTGCAAGAAAGGCATTTCAGCTTATGTTCAGAAAATTCTTGGCTTCCCGGTCACCTGGGCTGTGAAGAGTCATCTGATCTGACCATAAACTCGTGGCACTTGGTTGGCTCTGGAAACACGGGTGTCCTGACAGCACTCTACTCCCTGGGCATATATTTTAGTCCTCACTCAGGGTGAATGGCTCCGGCGGCTGGAGATGGGCAAGAGGAGAAGGGAGCCAGCAGCAGCTAAGGGTCTGCTCTTTGTGCTTTTAACTAAAGGGTGGTACCGGATGCTACGGACACGCTTTGAGGGGAAGTCCCCGGGCCTACCCCACGCTCATGCTCTAACCTGCTGTGCTCAGACCAGACTGTATCCCTTTCCTTTGCTAAGACGTCACGCTCAAATGCCATTCCCAACTTCTGGAACCCCCCTCCCCTGGCTCGCCGCCGCCTACCTGGGCCATCACTCCTCCTGAGGTATCTTCTCAGATACCCCAAGTCTACAAACTCCCATGTACCTCCCCAAGATAGCACGTCCACATGGACTGGGCACTGATTTACTGAGGGCCTACTATGTGCCAGGCCCTGCTACAGCACCTGGGGATACAGTGGTGGATGAAACACTAGCCCCATTCTAGAGAAGGAAACAGACAAGAAATTAACAAATAAGTAATACATTTCATAGGGTAATACTGTAAACTGACATACAGCAGTATAAATACACGATGCAATTATCACACTTCATTATAATTTCCGCTTGACTTGTGTGCATTTCCCCTATGGATTATTTAGTACCGTGTGTGCCTCTGAGGCTCATAACAAAAGCCTGACGAATTAAAGTACAGCCCTCAAACTTTTGGCTCTCTCCATTGTCCTGAGAAATTGTCTTGTTTTGATTGCATGCAGGAGATAATTTAACTTTTAATCTGCAAAGCATCTGTTCCACATGCTTAGAGTTACCGGCACTAATATCGTGCTTACTTTATTCTTGGCAATGACTTATTTCTAAATCATGAGGTCCTTTATGTAAGTAGGGGCAACCCTACTTGGAGGGACCTTTTATCTTTCAGGCGCCCTCCTGCCTCGGGGTTCCCTATTCCTTCAGGGGATGCTTGAATAGTAGTCCTTCCAATCCTTCTGACTAGAGAAAAGTATACAAGCACAGGAGACGAAGGAAAAACCAATAAATTCAGAAGTAGCATCAGCCCACAGACCCCTCAAGCAATTTTGTAAAAAATTCATTGGTTACCACGTCGCAACACATTAGGATGACCACTATCAAAACAAACAAACAAAAGTCAGAAAATATCAAGTGTTGGTGAAGATGTGGAGAAGGCAAAATCTTTGTGCACTGTCAATTCTGGGGAGAAATGGTACAGCCACAGTGGAAAACAGTACGATGTCTCCTCAAAAAATTAAACATAGAATTACCATTTAATCCAGTCAAACGAATGTAAAGTGGACACTTAAAGAGATATTATATACCCATGTTCATAGAATTTTTATATATAAACCAAAATGTGGAAGCAACCCGAGTGTCCTTGAACAGATGAATGGATACACAGAATAGAGACACACAATGGAATATTACTCTGCCCTTAAGAGGAAGGGAATTCTGACACATGCTACAACAAAAACGAATCTGAAGGACATGGTGGTAAGTGAAATAGGCAAGACACAAAAAGAGAAACACTGCATGATTCATTTCTATGAGGGACCTAGAGTAGTCAAATGCATAGAGATAAAATTAGGAGGGAGCTTGCCCGAGGCTAGCAGGAGGGGAACAGGGAATGTTAATGGGACAGAGTTTCAGTTTTGCAGGATGAAAGAGTTCTGTGGACAGATGGTGGTGATGTTTGCACAACAGTATGAATGTAATTAGTGCTGAACTGTATATTTCAAAATGATTAAGATGGTGAATTTTATGGGATGTGTACAATTCTACCACAATTTAAAAAAACAAACAAACAGACAAACCTTGAACTGATAAGTTGTTCAGCTCGGTATCAGATTCAGACGAACCTGACTTTAGCACACACCGGCTGTAAGAGCCAGGCAAGTGACACGACTTCCCTGAGCCTCAGTCTCTGCACCCGTAAAATGAAAATGGTGATGATAACATCTCATTTATAAAAGCTCTGCAAAGATTAAATGAGATAGTAATGTTTGTCAAATGCAAAATTCTGCATTTCATATCTGGCACAAAAATATAAGTACTAATGCATCAATAAAGCCAAGCTTTATTGCTTCTGTTGGCTCTATTATTATCATCAATCACCAACATTACTAGTTTAACTCAAAAATCAACATTAACCTGTAGAAGTATGTCCCACCAAACTGAGTATCTTACAAATCTGCTAATTTAATCCCAGAGCAGAAATCTATGATTCTAGGCTGGAGTAAACCAGTCCTAATTTCTGAAGTCTCGAATTCTCATTTTGTCCCAAGGATATTTTTAGATGACAGAGCAATATGAATTTGTATATAAATGCTTGATGTTAAGATAATGAAGATGTTTCCTTTATTGCAAGAAAATGCCGTTTGGTTCACCTTTCTGCCTCAGGGTTTTTCTGAGTTTCTCATGATTTCTTCCTTAACAAGCAGAATACGTATGAAAAGGCAAAATGAGATGTATTGCTGCTTGAAAATGAAACATCTGAAATTTTAATATAATGAACAGAAACAGAAAGAAGTTAAATGCCGTATGTCACCATAGACTACTTTCTTTACTTTCAATTACAGATTTGATTTGGGGCAACAAAACTATGTCAATGTAGCATCACATGACACATCTGTGTTCTCTGTGATCTTTCATCATATCACAATTTCTTTGTTTTAAACAATTTAGGAAAATGACTTTAAAAAAAGAAAAGGTTGAACCCTATACAAAGAAAATCACCTGAGATGAAATGTACCCTTATTAACAGTCACATGCGATCACTATCAGCAATATTCTCAGGGGCAAACAACATAATCAGTAAGTCTAAAACATGAAGTGCATTAAAAACAGGAAGTACTAATTCTCATTCCTATTTTATTATTTTTTTATTTTTTTATTTTTATTTATTTATTTTTTTTTTTTCCTATTTTATTATTTTTTTAAAGATTTTATGTATTTGACAGAGAGAAACACAGTGAGAGAGGGAACACAAGCAGAGGGAATGGTAGTGGGAGAAGCAGGCTTCCCGCCGAGCAAGGAGCCCGATGTGGGGGCTCGATCCCAGGACTCTGGGATCATGACCTGAGCCGAAGGCAGCCACCCAACGACTGAGCCACCCAGGCGCCCCACTCTCATTCCTATTTTAAAGGAAGGCAAATGTCCTATCATTAAATCCTGCATTATGAGGGGATTTGCGGACTATCCTGGATACCAGTTACAGAGTTGCACCATAAGCCCACACTCTCCAAAAATCCTGGACTGAGTCCCCAGAGAATTTTCGATAAAACATCAAGTTCATTACACAGAAGAATCATGTCTTTCCCATCTCTTTAGAGAGAATACATTACAGCGTAAAGAGGGACCTTTATAGAAACGAAGGAAGACAAATGCACCATTCAAGGGGACCTCCAGTACCTGCTCCCAACAAGTGAAACTGATTAGTGTCGAAAGGGATTTTTGAGATAAGAAGGACCAAGGTGTAAGTAATTGGACAGTATCCCTGCATATTTGAAAGAGAAATGGCAACAACAAAAGAAACTACAGTTCCAATAACTGACCCGTGTGCATTCCAAGCAGACTCGATCGATCAGGGAGTTTCTGCCCACGGGAGGTGGACCCGGTAGGCAGGAGATCTGACAAAGGAGCTCGCCCAAGCACTCCTTGCCATTCTGAGCCACCATAGCACAAGGCGGTGGCGGAAGTGAACATGACAGAGTGGAGGGTGGTGACAAGAGTCTTCCCTGGAACTTCACATTTTAAAAGTTTACAAGAAAATCACAGGAGGTTGAAAACAAAGGCTGCTGATGCAGAACAGGTGACTCCTGAAATCAGAGATAAACATTTAAGAGACAGAGAGGGGGGAAAAAAAAAACACCCAAACCAAACAAAACAATTTAGTCTTAATGACTAACTGGGAGGAGTTTCACAGCTGAGGCTTTGAAGGTTTGAGAAGGTCTTCCGATGCCCAGGCTTTAACTATACATACATTCAATCAGCACAAGAGAGGCACTAACAAGATCAATCTGTGGCAGACGTGGCCTCAAACAATGGCACTGATCTCAGACGGATTTTAAACAGCTGTGCATAAACTTCAAAAGTAATCTGCGACCAAATTAGCAAACGTCACCCTCTTTCCCACTAGACACAGCATTTTTTAAAGAGATTAAGCGCCCACGGTAAGCCTGCCATTTTACCAGTTGCCCAAGACAAGTTAGGAAACACACGAAGATGGTGATTGGCAAGGTTGGGGCGGGTAGGAGCTGAGGAGCAGGGCTCCTGTGCCAAACATCCCTGCCAGGGAAGGGGCGGTGGTGGTCACCGCTTCCACAGAGGTGCAAGGGGAGCACGGAGCATGGGCAGAGCTAGGGAAGCGGTGGCCAGACGCGGGCTGCGGGGGGCACCCTGCGCTGGCAGGACCTTCCCCCTCCCGGGGGTCCTGCACCCTCCCTAGGGACGACGGAGGAGAGCAGTGAGTTCTCCATTCTCCCTGCACGTCACCAGTCCGGCCTCTTCGGCATGTGCCATGCCTGCATCCCCTTTTCTTAGCGCCACTCCGAGCAGGACAACCCCAGGGGTCTAGGCGGCTCCGCGGTACCCTCCTGGCACAAAGAATCAGGGTCTTCGGCGGGGCCAGCCTTTGAGCTCCTCTTCATTCATGACCATAGGAAGTGCCCAAGCCTTTGGCGTGAACAGTCCCTTTCACACTGATAACTGGGGCTCTCACAAATTCAATGAAATAAAGATATTTAACTACTTTCTTAACATGTGGCCCTGAATGCGGATATACGAACAGGTTCACTTGAGGTTACTGAGCAAGTCTTTTTTTTTTTTTTTCCTCTCCTCTATCACGGAGCCGCCTCACCCTTCCCCGGGCCCTTGAAAAGAAACTGAGTTTGCTTAGAGGTGAGTCTGGGCAGCCTCGTCGGCCGCTCTCACAAACCCGAGGAAGACGAGTCACTCTCTCCTGCGCACAGGTGGCCAGCTGCTTGCCAAGGATATAAAACTTCCCGCTTTCTTCCCTCCCTCCCACC
>CM053611.1:2175997-2186712 GCA_028646535.1 Procyon lotor
CGCCCCCCGCCCCGGAACGTCCCAAAGCGGGCGCCGGACGGACCTCCCCCCTCGCCGGGCCGCGCTCCCGGCCCCGCGCAGACCCTCCCCTCCCTCCCTCGCCGCCTCCCTCCCTCCCCGGCCGGCGACGCGGCGCCCGGCACCTACCTGCCGGCGGGGCGGCCGGGGTCCCTGCGCGCTGCTGCTCGGCGGCCGCGCGGGCACTGGCGGGGCTCCGCGCCGGCCAGGGGGCGCTCGTCACCCCGCCGCCCGTGCGCCCGAGCGGGCTCCGCGGACTCCCGCCCCGGAGCCTGCGCCCCGCGCCGCGTCTCCTCCCACCGCGGCCGCGCTCCTCCCCCGCGCTGCCCCTGCGGCCGCCGCTCGGCCCCGGGGACCACCCTCCCCGGCCGCGGGGAGGCGGAAGGTCGCCGGAAGGGGCGCCGCGCACCAGCCGCGCGGGCCGAGCGCGCGGGGATACTGCGCCTCCCCAAACTGAAAATCGAAAACGATCCTTCCGAGGGATCAAGGTCATTCGGTAAAAAGGACTTCGTCGCTTTTGTCTGTTTTTACCCCAGAAAGGGCTCGTCCGCACTGTTCCGAAGTTTTCTTTTAAAGTGAGCCGCGCGAGGAGGTTTGGGTGGATCGCCTTTTCTGGGTCGGGCCCTATCTACGATTTTTATTTTTTTCCACTTTTGCACCCTGTGGGTCTTATGTATAATTTCAAAGTTGCATTGCTTTAAATTTGACAGCCTTTGAAACTGCAACGTAAAGTCCTCACTGTGCATTTGTCCTTTGAAGACTCACCTTGTTGGTCATACTAAGGGCATCAATCGCGATGAGGCTAAGCCGGGTGGTTCTCCATAGAGTTAACTTTTCATTCGGGTTAGAGAACTGCATGTCTGGTTCCCAGTATTATTACAGAGCTCTTCTCTTTCCATTATGACACTGCGTGATTAAAGTGTACGTGGTGGGGCGCCTGGGGGGCTCAGTGGGTTAAAGCCTCTGCCTTCGGCTCAGGTCATGATCTCAGGGTCCTGGGATGAAGCCCCCACGTCGGGCTCTCTGCTCAGCGGGGAGCCTGTGGTTCCCCCTCCCCCCCCACCGCTCCCTGCTTGTGATCTTTCTCTCTCTGTCAAATAAGTAAATAAAATATTTTTTAAAAAAATAAATAAAAATTAAAAACGGAAGAAAAAAGTGTGCCTGGTTCAGGCATTTGCTGCTATCATGTGCTAAGACCAAATCTGCGAAATAATTTTTTTGAAGAGAAAGATTTAAAAAATATAAAAGAGCAAAACCTAAGCCTACTAGGCTTCTGATCTTGGCTGTATAGAGTGTCAGCCGAAAAGGTCCTCTGACTATAACTAGTTTCAAACTTTTAATCTGCAGATGAAAAAATGCAGACCCAGAAGGCTTTGGAGACCTGAGCAATTCACACTGCTGCTTTGCGGCAGGCCTGTGCTGGAAGCCAGATACGTGACTCTTACCCCTAAGCTATATGAACTCCGCAAAACAAACACATATCTTCTGAGGATAAAGTTGTAAACCCTGGAAACTAGCCCCTCTCCTACACTTGTTAACTTCCTACCAGCACTGAACTGACCCTCAGGCGGAATCATCCAGCACAGAGGCTGCGACCTCTTGGAACACTCTAGCCAGGACGTGGGAGAAGGGACGGAACCCCAGATGTGCCGCTCGCCATGGCATCACCAGAGCCCAGCACATAGTAGGTGCTCATTGTATACTTGCTATCGAAATTTGGTGGCAAAAGGTAGGTATGGCTGAGAACTTGCTGGCAGAATTGTCATCTGGGCTGGCAGAATTAGCCCCACTCAGAAGTTCAAAATGCCTCCCTCCTAGTTCTTTTCCAGCCATCCTTAAAGGGAGCCTGTCACATCGAGAAGAGATGGCGGCTTCCAATGCTGCAGCGCCTGAAAGATACTGAACCCACTCATTCGCCATTGCTGGGATTTTCATTGACCCCATAAGGGGTTCCGTACCTATAGAACTTCAAGGGAAATTGATACGTCCTTTTAATGTAGTCTATAGTCAGTGACTTTAAAAAAGTTCCAAATACTGATGATCAGGTCCCAAGAACCTCTATGCCAAGCAATGTGATGAACACTTTTGATGCACTATTTATTTAATCCTTGTAACGGTTTTGGGATAGATGTTCTATCATCACTACCATCTCTACGTCAGAGATAAGAATACTGAAACTTACAATAATAATAGAGCTTGCCTCAAACCCCATAGTTAATAAAGTACCGGAACTGGGATTCAGACTTGAGCCCATGGAAGCAGCACCCTCAAACACTGTTCGATATTGTCTCCATTCTGCAGCCACCCCCTCTGTTTTCTGCTTGGCTCTCCTTTGGGCACCTGATCTCTGGGGACCCGTGCCGCCCTACTATTCTATAACCACGTGGTCTTCCAGTTGGAAACCCAATTGGAAGCCCCATGTTCCAATGTTACTCTAAGGACTGAATCTTTTAAAACAATATTCATCAGATGTTTAGGAAGAGGTGTTTGCTTTTTGTGGGTGTTTATTTGTCTTGAATCCCTCCTAGAAGAAAAAAATCCCAATCTGTTCTTGTTACATGCTAGGTGTTAGGGATACGGGTAGTTCTTTCTGATCCCAGCGTAGTAGGGGGTCAGCCTCCTCCCTCCCCAGGCTACAAGATATTTCTGTATTATATCAGACATTGTCTCATTGTTTTATAAACTCGGCTGCTGCTCAGAAGTTCTCCACACCTTTGTTTCCTGGAAGAGGAAATGGCATTTCGTGGAGGGGACCACATGTGGGTGGGGAGGTTCCACTCATTACATTAAACACACTCAAACTTTCAGTCGTGTACTTCTTTCCCCCCTCAGTTTCTGCCCTAAAGTTTCCTGGAATAATGCTGAATTCATACTGTGGTACAGCGGCTTCAGTCCCCCTTAGCTGGAACAGGCATGATTCCTGCTTTGGATCCAGAGCTAGGAAATAAACGACTTCAAGAATCTTATCTCTGGAGAGACGACGATCCATCTTCCTTCAGCCGGGGATTTGCAAAAGGGAGCCTGAGACATCACCTTGCTTTTATTTTGGACCTAGCTGGCGATTATCCTCTGTGTCCAGAAGAGACCGTGTCTTACATCTGTGAGGTTCACCTTCCATAAAGGATTTAGGATAGAAATTAAAGAGATGATGTTCCTACTTATTATGAGCCTCAAATGGGAGGAAGATGGTATTTGGGGAGAAGTGGGACATGACAAACAGTTTGAACAAAGGATTATTTCACAAGGACACTTCCGTCTCTGCAGTAAGTCAGCACTCAGAGGGAAAGCAGTTTGGACAATTTCATGAGGAGTTGGCTATCCATTTGTCACTTTCCAAAAGGCCTGGCAAAGATTGTTCTTAAAGGGATCAGCCTGAATCCCCAGAACCGGCATGCAATTAGAAGACACTGATCTGCCATCACCAAAGACCTGGGAAACATGTGGAGTCTAGTGTAAATTATTCAGAAAATGTCACAATTTTTCTAGGAGCTATAGGTGAAAATGACAGAGGCTCAGATGAAAACCAGGTATTTTAAATTCACAGCTTAGACAAGGGAAAGGGAGTTTTTTTTCCCCATTCAGTCTAACTTTATGCATTCAAATGGGAAAAAGGATGATTAGAAGTTAGAAGTTGTTATTGAAGGAAGAAAGTGCTCAACACTGAAGCCAAACTCGCCCTCCCTTAGGGACTAAATAAACCTTGATTTCTATTGGTAATAAGATTGATACCAACTCTTCCAAATCACGAGGAGGGGGGTGGGATGCTGAATACTGATTTTGTCTTGAGGTAAAAGAGTAACAATGTTCATATGTGATGTTTTTGAAAGTTCCATTGTTGTTATGTATGCTTAGTAATGTTAAGCTAGTTTTAAAATCTTAGACAAGGTATGGGAGGTAGGTATTATATCTTCAGTCCAGAAAAGGATAATGAGTGACCTCATAGTAGCTAATATTTATTGTGCATGTATAACATGTGCCAGGCAAGGTGTGGAACATTGTTTATTTCATTTGATTGTTACAAAGAATCCCCCGAGATGGGGAATATCCTCTTCATTTTACAGATGTGAGAGCTGAGCCTTAGGGAACGAACAGGTGACTGGGCAGGCTCACTGAGCCAGTAGGAATGGGGGGGGGTAGCTTGACTCCTGGTCTGTTGAGCCCCAAATTCATGACTTTTGCCATTATATACACAGAAACGAGACAAAAGCTGAAATTATAGCCTGATTCTTAAAACAGTAAAGGAATTGTGTATGGTTACATATGTCCTAATTAACATGATATTCTAAAAAGAGTTAACATATGTATACACAGTCAATTTATAAATTATAATGTATTAGAATGCCCACTTAACAAGGCAGCCCTATAAAATAAAGCAGAATTCAATCTTTAATGTTGTAGAACACTCAGAGGTCATTTTTCCCCCTTGAACATCAACTGTTATGACATTACAGAAGAATGAAATTGAGCATGATGGTATTTCCTCTCCACTACCCCCACCCCATTTTTTTTTTTTTAAAGGTAGGGGAGTTATAAAAACACTGTATTGCTCTCTTGTTTTAGTTGTGGCTTCTGAAATCCTATGGCACTGATTTTTTTTTTTTAAGTCATCACTGATAACAAAGAGAATCTAATTGTATCATAACTATCTGAATGGGATAGCAAATAGTAACATTTTCAATGTTGTTATAGCAGAGATACAAGTTAACCCAATAAACTTTCTGTGTGTTTTTGAGGTCTAAGGGTAGAATCAGGGAGAAAGGAAAGGTCCAGTATTTCTAAGGACCCACAGATACAGCTCTAGATTTGGTGAGTCCAAGGATATCAGCATAATGAGTATGGCCCAAATGCACATAAAATTTTGTCTGAAACTAAAGAGTTATTGATTAGATAGAATCATCTACACAGACCCTTTTTAGTGATTCTCCACCACTGAAAAGTAAAGCAACCTGAAAGTCCAAAAGACTGAATATTTGATGAGAAATTCTCCCCAGGGAGGACTAATAAATCTGAGAACTAATCTCAGAGGAAGAAATCAAGATGAAACCTGTCATATTTGTGAATTTGATCATTACAATTCTACAATTTGGCATAATTGGCAGTTGCTAGGATTTTAAAATCTATCAGTGAAGGCACATTACTTTGGAGTAAACCACTTTATTCTCTCAATCCCTTTTTTTTTTTTTAAGCAAACACCACACCTGCCCATCACTACTCTCTTCTTCATCCATACCCTCAAACACACATTTGTGGATTTATTTTGCATTCCCGCACACGCGCGCGCGCGCACAATTTATGTTGTACTACATGAGATAGTGTGTCAGGTGTATTATAACTTTAAAATTCTGAAAATAAATGCCAGTTAAAAGAAAGTTCTGATTGTCAGTGATGGGGAATGTAATAATAATTTGCTCCTAGTCCTCATTGCTATTTAAATATATTCACTGGAATAAACAATTCAAATACTGTCAAGGAAGTCCTACACGGACAGCACAGGAAACCCAGAAATCATACTTTCTTCTTTGTGTGTAGCTTTCCTCCCTACACCAGAGTCTGAACCATTCACTTTAAAGTATGAATTTTGTGGAACAAAATTTGAAGTCATTTTTTTCTCACTAGTCAGAACAGTGGCCTAATGAGGTTAAATTGACCATATTTAGCTGTTGTGTGAGTCAGTTAGACGGTGCTTTGTTGCTTCGTCACACTTTGTCACACTTCACCCCACAACCCAACCATCTCACCCCTGAAGCGTTTGGTTTAACCCCAAATGGCTGGTTATTGTTTCAAACTTATATTGGCCCATAAGTTGTAAGTAGATCCAAGCTGACATTTTCTTCTTCTTTTTCTTTTTTTCTGCTTGTTACTCGACAGAGTCAGCAAACAAAAGAAGTAAAGCTGTGCATTTGGGATTCAACGTATCTTTTGGAGAGTAGATGTTTTGTCTCAGTTTTACACATTAAACACACTCACATACACACTCAAATTGTCCGGTACTGGAGTAAATGTGCTCTGATGATTAAAGAAAAACCTGTGATCTTTAAGTAATCATATCAATAGCTTATCTTTATTTCTACATTTATGCAACATTTAAAATAATGAAAAACTAATGTTCTCACACCTCCTATTTGAACTTGAGGATGGAGATGTGCTCAAGAACCAAAGCTAAATGTATAGAATCATGATTCTCTGCACCTCAAACTGATGTGGCATTCATTATATGTCGACTATATTCCAATAACAAATTTAAAAAAAAAATCAAAGACATGTAGTATCTCAGATTAGAAGATATGCTTATTTTTCTAAATGGACGGCAGGTGTCATACAGTCTTTCAAAAAGTCTGTCCCCTAAGTGTTTGTTTTAAAATTGGTAAAAGGGGAGATAGTCCTATTACATCCTGCAGATTTCATAGGGAGAATTGAGCAGACGAGATCTTTAAAGTACTATGATCCCTAGAAAACCTTAATAAGAGAATGTTGTACTTTGAGTGTTCAATTACCATTTGTACAGCATGTGTACCATGGTATTTTACATAAATCATCTTGTTAAACCGTTTTACCAACCTCATAATATGGACATTGTTATTCACACTTTACAGATGAGAACACTGAGGTTCAGAGAGGATAAGTAACTTATCCAGTGTCACACAGCAACAGAGTCAGAGCCAGATTCAGAACCCAAGTGGGCTCACACGGACCATCTACAAAGGCTAAAAATGGGGGTCATAGTCTACAAGCTGATTTCGAAAAATACCATTTGTTATTTTTCCTAGGATAAAAGTCACACATTTACTTCTATGCACACACACATCTGGAAATTAGAGAAAGATAAAAACAGAAAAAAGATGACTCATAACTCCCCAGTCCAAAGGCAATGAACATTTTGATCTATTTCCTTGCCATCTTTTAACTACATGTAGTTGGGGAAATTATTTTATTTTAAAAATAAATTTTACTTGTTGCCTGATCACAAAGTAATGGATATTCATCACAGAAAATTTGGAAAACATAAATGTGTGTATAGAAGAAACTTTAATTTCCTCATAAGCGCAAAATATAAAGATAGCTACTCTTTCTTTGGTCTCTTATTCTCATCATGGCGGAGGGCACAAGTCTTGAGACCCGAGCTAAAACTACCTGCGTCACGTGTGTCACTTACAGTCCACGAAATCTTTTTAATCATTTGATTTTTACTTGATTCGTTGACGTTTTATTTGTCAAGGAATTACAAATATGGTTTTTAGGTGGATGATTGTAAATCTCTGGTTGCTCTAAATAAGACTAGCTACAAACAACGCAAATGATTCCCCTCTACACGAAATACCTTCAAGAATGAACAATACCACTGTTTAAATCTGCCCTTATGACCCCACAGAATGGCTTATTTTTTTTTTCTTCAAATGTAACTTGCTTTAAGCCGTGTCCCCTTCATGAAAGAAAACCACCAATTCCCTGTTTACTAATTGGATCATGCACTTTTAGCGAGAGGAAAAAGCTTTTGCTCAAGCAAAAGCGACCGATTCTGACGGCCAGATTAAGTAAATGAATTTAGGTGTTTCATAAATCTGGGAGGGCTGCAGAAATGTGGATTAATTTTAATCACACTAAGGAAGTCTGTCTCTAGGCAAAAGACAAGAAAGCTGTTGCTTGAGAACTTTCACGTCTTGTGATTTGACCTGCTGAGGGAACTTAAAAAGACTTAAAAACTTAAGAACTTAAAAAGGCTTCTGGGTGAAACACAGTAAGGTACAGAAAATTCTAGCTGCTAGAGGTTATTACCCAGCTTCTGCTTTTCCTAGGAACCTAGTAAGAACCTCAGTGAAGAAACCAAACAAGAAATCAACTGGAGGTGTTTATACACAGGTTTGTTTTTTTTTTTTAAGATTTTATTTATTTATTTGTCAGAGAGAGAGAGAGAGAGAGAGAGAGAGAGCGCGAGCACGGCAGGCAGAGAGACAGAGAGGGAGGAGCAGGCTCCCCACCGAGCAATGAGCCCGATGTGGGACTCGATCCCAGGACGCTGGGATCATGACCTGAGCTGAAGGCAGCTGCTTAACTAACTGAGCCACCCAAGCGTCCCTATACACAGGTTCCTGAGGTTATCATGGCCTCCTGTATGTTCCACAGAGTGTCAAAGAACTTAAAAGAATTAAAAAAACAAACTAGCTCTGCGCAGTGGCAGTATTGTAGCCAATGAGGTTTATCCGAGGCACGATTATTGCTAATTGAAAACTTTTCCCTAAAAAAACAAACTATTGTACGTGTGTTTGTTTTTCCAAACCTCTCTGTATTTACTTACAGTTTGCAGATTCGCACTCTCTTTTCCTTGCAATTTCATTTGGACAGAATGGAGACTTCTCCCATGGTTCTAAACTTAAATTCTTCCTTTTATGTCTTAGCCAAAAAAGAAAATTCCCAAAATTCCACCATCTATTTTGTGACTCCCTGGACATAGTGAATCCGTTATGTACATTCTGGGGAGGTTGTGGAGAAAGTAGAATTCTCATGCAAATTAGCTCTACTTTGGGAAACTGCTTAGTGTGTCTACTGAGGCTGAGTATGTGCATATCCCGGGATTCAGGCATTCCAGGAACACACAACTGACAGAAAGGTAGACACATGTGAACTAAAAGATAGGTACAACATACTCATTTCAGCACTATTCATAATCACCTCGCGCCGGAAATGGCTCAAGCATCCATCAACTGGAAAATGCATAATTATACTGTGATATGTCAATCATTGGGCAGGAAGCATTGATGAAATTCACACACTAGTGCTACAGCATGGATAAATCTTGTAATCATAGCACTGAGTGAAAGAAGCCTGGTCTGAAAGATACTGTATGATTTCATCTGCATAAAGTTCAAAAATGGGTAAAATAAATTTGCGCTATGAGAAGTCAGGATAATAGCTATTACATTTGGGGAGGTGGGTGATGTTCTCTGGGAAAGGGGCTTAGCATGGTTTATGCTGTGTTGGTGATATTTTGATCACTTGGTAAAAGAAGTGAGTTACATAGATAGGTTCACTTTGTAAAAACCCATCTGGCTGCATATTTGTGGCTTCTGTACTTTCCTGGATGTATCAACCCCAATAAAAAGGTTATTCGAAAGAGACAAGAAATAACAAGCATTGGCAAGGATGTGGAGACAGGGAAAGAACCCTCATGCACTGTTGATGAAATGTAAATTGGTGCAGCCATTAGGGAAGACAGAATGGAGGTCCCTCTAACAATTACATAAAGAACTACCATATGACTCAGCAATTTAATTTCCAGGTATTTATCCAAAGAAAACAAAAGCACTATTTCAAAAAGGTATATGCACCCCACGTTTGCTATAGCATTATTTATAATAGCCAAGATATGGATGTAACCTAAGTGTCCATCAGAGGATGAGTGGATAAAGAAAATGTCCAATAAATGGAATATTATTTAGCCATAAAAAATGAATTAAATCTTGCCATTTGCAACAACATAGATAGACCTCAAGGGCATTATGCTTAGTGAAATAAATCAGACAGAAAGACAAATTACATTACTGTATGACCTCTCTCATACACAGAATCTAAAACAAACCAAAGAACAACTAAGTTCATAGATACGAAGAACAGATCTGTGGTTACCAGAGGTGGGAGACTGTTTTTTGTTTGTCTGTTTTAGTTTAAATAGATTGAATCTTTTTAAAAAGGTTATTTGAAAATGGAATGCAATATTGTCATATTCATAAAGCCCCTTCTGTATAGGCAGACACAGTGTTCCTGTCCCAGGTAGTGGAGAACTGATGAATTTCAATGACTGTCACAGTCAGTGCAGATCTCTTCCTCTCTCTGTCTCTCTGTCTCTTTGTGATTCTCTGTCTCTTTCTCTCCCTTTCTCTTTGTCTCCCTGCTTCTGTCTATTTCTTGCCATTTCTCTATTTCTGTTTCCGTCTATCTTCCTCTCTCTTTGTATTTTTTTAGAAAGCCAACAAATTAATGACAGTGTGACCCCAAATTATTTATACTTCCTCAGTCCTTTTTTTCTTGCTTGATGAGTGAAGGAGTTAGACAAGATGGTATTTCCAGTCCTTTTGAAGCCCCCTTGCTTTAATCCTAAGCTCTTCCTCCTCCCCACCTCTTGTTTTCACAGTGATCTCTCTATCTCTCTCACTCTCTCTCTCTCTTTCTATCACTATCTCTATCTCTCTATCTGTCTCTCTCTCTCTCTCCTCTGCATGGGTTTATGTCGCATCCCGGGATCCCTTCTGCCATTGCCTTGTACAGAGCAGGCTATATGAAATATTTTTTCTTTTAAAGGCAAAACCCCAGGGGCACCTGGCTCAGTGGGTTAAAGCCTCTGCCTTCAAGAGCTCAGGTCGTGATCTCAGGGTCCTGGGATCGAGCCCCACATCGGGTTCTCTGCTCAGCGGGGAGCCTGCTTCCCCCTCTCTCTCTGCCTGCCTCTCTGCCTACTTGTGATCACTCTGTCAAATAAATAAATAAAATCTAAAGATAAAGGCAAAAACCCAGTAAAGAAAAATTTAAGTTCCTCATTATGATTAGTGGGTAAATGCCTCAAAAATTAAAAAAAAAAAAAAAAAAAAAAGACAAACAATATATTTTCCAACTTGGGGGACAGGCAGTTCATGCCAATTTCTAAATGTGATCCAACCAACAACACAAAGTATAAATGGAAGTAATTACGTGCACTCAACATGAAG
>CM053611.1:2195432-2212025 GCA_028646535.1 Procyon lotor
AAAAAGCTAATGGAAACATTTAAGTTCTAACCAAATGTAAAAATTTAATAGAGACATTTAAGTTCTAATCAAATGCTGAAGCTATAACTAGGAAATCGGTTGATGCATGATTGTGGATTTTTAATTTTTTTTATGAAATGGAAAACAAAACTTAAAAAATTTTAAGCTTCGGGGCACCTGAATGGCTCAGTGGGTTAAAGCCTCTGCCTTCAGCTCAGGTCATGATCTCAGGGTCCTGGGATCGAACCTCATTGGGCTGTCTGCTCGGCGGGGAGCCTGCTTCCCCCTCTCTCTCTGCCTGCCTCTCTGCCTACTTGTGATCTCTCTCTGTCAAATAAATAAATAAAATCTTTAAAAAAAAATTTTTAAGCTTCATTTAATTGGTCACTTACTGTAGGGCTTTAGGACACCTTCTAAGTCTTGGAATCTAGAGATTATTTTTGTAAAGAACAGTGACTTTGTTCAGAAAAAATCAGCCTGGTTGATTTGGTTGGTAAAGCGTGGGACTCTTGATCTTGGGGTTGTAAGTTCGAGCCCCGCATTTGAGTGCAGAGATTACTTAAAAATAAAGCCTTTTAAAGAAAAAACATTGGTAACCAGGCTGGAAGCTGTAGGCTTAAACTTTAAGTTCTTGCCTTTTGTTTCTCTCGTGTTTAAGCATTATTTAAAGTTCCCACACTAACTTTTTATTCTCCCCAAGATATGGGGGAGCAGTTGTGTGGTTTAAGAGCAGACTGTGGTCTTCTTTGTGTTTTCCTATATGACCTGAGATATTTTCTCACTGGTTCTGATCCAAAAGATCAGGCATTGTTGATAAGAGTTTGAGTCAATAAACAGTAAGACCCTCTGCTTATAGATTCTAACTCTGATTTTCGTCTTTCTCTATAGTCTAGTCCTTCCAGTCTAGTCCTTCCTTATCTCCCCAAATTTATCTCCTTCTGTTTCCAGAGTCCTCTCCTAAACTTACTAATTGTTCCCATGCCATACTTTGGCCAAGCCAGTCCTCAGCCTGGAAATTTCAATCTCCTCCTTTGTCTGTGCAATCTGGCTTTGTACCTCGAGTCAACTTCTACCTCTTCCTTGAAGAGTCACTCTGAAGGTAATGAGCCTTTCTTCATATCATTTATTTAGCTTTTATTTTATTTTTTTATGTAGCTTTTAAAATACGCTATTTCATGTATTATTTTAACATTTGTTCTTGAGTCTTCTCTTTTATCATTTACACGTTAGTCCTGGAAGCAAGTGTTGTTGCTTTTCTCTGGTTGATCTTCCCCAACACTTAGATCGTATTTTGAAAACGTACACACCCAGAAAAAAAACACCCAGATAAGGTTATTGATATCATTGGTGATGATGGGAATGAACAATTTGTCTCAATTTTTTAAAGGTAATGAATGAATCAAAGATCGAGCTTGAAGTTAAAACACTTTGTTGGTTCCAAACCTTACTTGACGAAAACCACTTCCAGCTGGCCCACCCTCTGGGCAGAGCCAGCTGCTCTGTTATTATTAGAATTTAAGTCATTATGAAGGGTGGAAGAGACTCTTCATGGCAACTACGTAGCTTGGAGTTGCAACTCCTCATGAATCCTTCCCTCATGGCTAACCGCGCTAATTTAGTGGGGCATTTTTCCCGAGTTTGGATTTCCCGAAAAAGCAGAACTCGAAATAAGAACTTTTATGGCAACAATTTACTGTGAGAAGAGGTTTCAGAGGATCGGAACGGGGAGTTGAGGGGGTGAAAGAGGGAATCCATGAATGCATTCTTGAGCTGGTTCCTGCTGTGTGCAACTGAGGCTCAACTCTGAGGACCATCTGAGGAACAGTAGAGAATGTTCTTTCGGAGTTGCCTGTCCAAGACAGAAATGGAGTACTTGGCCACTGGCTCCCAGCCCAAGGTCAAGGGTTGCCCCACTGCTGGTAGAAGGGCTAGTTCAGTTCCTGCAGACACCCCAGACAATAGGAACAAAGATGCCTCTGGACAAAACACAGAAGATGCACAATGTAGGTGAAGTGAGGGGCTAGCATACCTCACCTGTGCACAGGTGGTTGCTGGGGCAAAGGCCAGTGCAAAAGTTGTGAGACGAGGCAAAGTTTGACCTTTATTCTTTCCTATCAAATTCATATATGACCTCAGAATCTTCTTAATGCAGGGCTCCAGAGAGATTTAATTAGTTCACTAGAGTTGGCACATGAACTAACCAAGTCGCTCTCTCCAGCATAGATTATCAAAAACAGTGTGGAAGCAAATCTTGCGTGTGCCTATGTGAAAGTTACTAAACATGGTTGATTAATATGGTACTTAAAAACTTGTAGGTTTCCTACATGGGTTCTCCTGGGAGTCAACATGTATTTTGGGAAGACAGAGAATATTTTGCCCTCCTTATAGGACCAGGCAATGAAGCCAGGTCAAAGAAGTTGTTCTTGCTATGGAGATAGCTGCTACGGGCTGCTGAGTCTATCGGTGCCTCCAACACTGCCCAGCAGCCCTCTGGTACGTGTTCAGGGAGGCAAGGAATGGTAACATCTGATGCTTTCGAATAGTTTATGAGAATCAATAAAATATTGAAGTTAGTTTGCCTAGTCAGTTACAATTTATTTCAACAACCCCTCTTCGTCTCGGAAAACGTTTTCCCCAATTACCACACACCACAAGCATATGTGACTAATTTCTCGATTATTAAGATAAATTATCCAGTTGATAAATATTATCTGTGAAAGACATAAGAGAAGAGAAAAGCAGATGAATAGCAAAATTGATTATTCAAAATAACATCTGTTCACAAAACCATTAAGATGCACAATTGTACTTTGAATCATCACTGACAAGGTGTTTCATAAAGAATTCCTCTCTGGAACTGTGTCTTAGATAATCAACATAAGAAGATGTGCTAGCAGATAACAAATTAATCAATAGCACAGCACTGATGAAGGAAGCCTTTAATTGGAGACAGGGCTACATATTCAGCCTAGGAAAAAGTCTTATGTCAATCACCCAGTGTTTAAGACCCAAAAGAACCCGGTGGTTTGTGGCTAGACCTACACTACACAACTGAGAGAAAATTTGGATACTATTTCTTTACTCAATTATCCATATTGGATTTTTAGAAATACCCAAGTTTACTTCTAGAGCACATTGACTTCTAGACCAGGTCATTGGGGTGGAGGTGGGGGGGTGGGATGGAGGTATTTTCCAAGATTTGGATTTGGGGGCTTCAAGGTAGCTTTTCTTTTAAGGTATGCAAATCTCCAATATACATCCAAATAAATGACAAACTAGTCTTTCTTGGTGAGTGCACAGAGGGAGAAGTGGGTTGGCTGCATAGACTGTGGGAAATATTAAAATACTAATGAACCCTTCTTACAGCAGTGACTAAAGTAATAACCCTTCTCATGCTTTATTGTAAAATTCTGAGGTAATTAGGTGATTTCGGCTTAAAAAAAATACAAAGCTTAAAAATGCTTATGGAAAAATGGAAAGAGGTATAGAGAAAAAAAGAACAGTCTTAGTCACCAGAGAATCTGTGCCAACATGGACTGTTGGGGGCTTTCAGGAATCATTGCTCTTGTATAAATCAAAGGCTCCATATGTTCGATTTGTCAGAAGCACTCCTGTTCTCCAACTTCTTCACATGTGTGCTTCCCAATTTAAATGTTTTATTATTCGGTTTAATATTAAATGATTATTCTTCACAAGTTCTCTTAGGATTCATCGTACAATTCTAGGAGTTAAAGGTAGATGTAAATGAAAGTCAAATTTGTTAATCTGCAAATGCTAATTAATTCAGCATAACTAAGCATTATCATGTGAAGATTGATGGAAGCTTCATAAACCAGACATTTTTTCATGCAGCTGTGATGAGTTTCCAGTAGCAGAGAAAAACACAATTTGCATATGCAAACCAGGACAGCTTGAACAATGTCTTAATTGTTGTTATTTAAATGAGGCGTGATTAATTAGCATTCGTGTGGCATGCTAGCTTTTACTTAGTTAATTGTATAGATACAAACTTCAAAATAAAAACAGTGCATATTTGGCTCCCATTTGCCAAAATTCAACATAAACTGAGAATTCTTAAATTGAGTAGTTAGCGGGAGGGAATTCCCCTCTGGTAGGAATTCTCCCTCGCTCACTGTGGCTCCCACTGTATATCTTGAATATGGGAGAGACGTCTTGTTTGCCTTTCTTTCTGGAATAGAATTGGAGGACTTAGAAAAATAAAATAAAAGTAACTAGGAAGGAAAATCTAAAACACAAAAGGATAACAGCGGAACACAATTCAGAGTTTGAACCTCTGAGCCAAGGAACCCATATGCACTGAGGCTGAATTGCCTTCCTAAATTGCAAGGCAACTAGTCCCACGTCCTTCTCAGCACTGGCTCTGTCTCCCAGCTCACTGTCCGGAAGAGGTTCCAGGTGTGTCCTTAAGTCACCAATGCAGCCATTTGGCTCCGGTCACTGGCACCGCAGTTTTCCAGATACGTCCTCGATGGTACTTCATTCAGGAATCCTCCAGGGAAGTGAGCCAACACGGCGCGCGTGGCTTTCTTCCCACAGCCTTCCTAGAGAAGATGCTCTGATGCTACGGATTACATCTCCTAGGACCCCTTGCTGCTAGGGCGTTTTGGTTTGGTTTGGTTTTTATCTGGGCGGGGTGGGGGGTGGTGTTGGATGTGGTTGAGATCCGCTGAGCATAAACATTTGCTTGGGATTTGAGTGAGAGGTGGGCAGTGACCCTCCTATTGTGTTTGCATGGATCCTAGCAGAGCCAATGTGGTTCTGGAAACAGTAAGTGCGGAGTCAGCTTTGGTCCCTTGGCCAGAGTTTCTTCGTGTCTGACCGCAGTAGAAGCAGCAACTCTCCTGGCTGCCAGGTCCTGCAGTGTAATTTAAAACTTGTTCTTAGAAGCACAGCCCAGAATTTGTTTCCGCAGTTTCCCTACTGATTCTGGAATGCGTTTAATGGTCTGTGATAAGAGTCTTTTCTTACTTAAACCAGCTAGGGTGGAGTCTACTCTCTGCAACTGAACTTTTACCCTAACAGTAATTAGGATCAGTCGTCCCGAGAAAATGGGGGGATCCGGGGATCTTATCTGGTTGGATTTGAAAGCAATAAAGATACCGTACCTTCAGAATATGAGCTTGTTGTTTGTCACTGTGCCGGAAAGCTTAATGAAAACAAAATATGCTAACGCAAACCATAAATTCTATGTTTAATAAACAGACAGCCGAGAAACTTCTGTGAATGCCCTTAAAAAACATTTCTCACATTTCATAGCCCCAGGCTGATGCATCTAGGAATCAGGGACCCAGGCTACCTCTGTGGGCTGCTGAAGTACAGTGGAAGCTATGTATTTCCAACCTCACACTGTCTTTTTTATGAAAAGAGAACTTTCCATGTCAGGAAAGTGAAGATAGGAAGGAGGGTATCAGATGGAAACCCGCACGGAGCTTTATTACTGGCAGAAGCAGAGCCTCCTGTCACTTCGTGTAAAGATCTCACCTGGGGTGATGACCGAACAAGGGGGTCCCTGTTTTCTTACTGCCTCCAGATCCCTGATTTCTCCCAGCCTGACAGCGCCCCAGTCAGGATCCCTGCAAAGATTCACTGGGGAAGCCCCGAGTCCCACTCGAAAAGAACAGGCTCACACACTTAACAAATGGCAAGATTTCGCTAATTAATATCAACAGAAACCAGGGAAGGACTGGAGCGGGGTTCTAAAGGTCATAGAAGAAAAGAACACAATTGTAGGTTGGGCTGAATTTATCAAATAGGGATACTTACTGAGATTCTGGATTCAGCGCATTAAGCTCGAGTAACTGAGAATGGTTCTCAACATTTACGTGGCGGGTTGACTAAAACATTGCCTCGGAAGTTGCAGCCCACCCTAAGGGACTTAGTGGTGCCGGAAATGCCTTGGCTCCATGCACATGAAAGACTCAAAACAGTTGAGCAGATAGAAATGCTGGAGAGGATTTATCATGTTGAACTCATTCACCGCTTGTATTAATTACCTATCGGTACTATAACAAAGTGCCACAAATTTAGTGGTTGGAGCAGCACAAATATATTAGGTTATGGTTGTAGAGGTGAGAAGTCCTAAAATTAAGGTGTTGGCAGGGCTGTGTTCTTTCTGGATGCTCTGGGGAAAGTCTATCTGCCCTTTGCTTTTCCAGTTTCTAGACCCCATCGCATTCCTTGACCTGTGTCTTCTCCTTCATCTTCAGAGCACACAATGGAGCATCTTCAAGTTTCTGGGCTTCTCCCCCACCCCCGACACACATATCTGTGCTTTTAGAACCATGTCTCCTGTTTCTTCGACTCTAAGCCTCCTGTTTCCTTCATATAAGGACACATTGGGTCCACCCGCTAATCCGGGGCAATCTCCCATTTCAATATCCTTAACTTAGTCCCATCTGCAAAATCCCTTTGCAGAGAGGGGCACCAGGTCCTTCTGTACAAAGTTCAACAATTCTACTACATTTCACCCAATAACCACATCCATGTTTCCCTCGGACCCGTGCAGCTTATAGAAACCATTTATACTCCACGTGGAAACCAGGAAGCTCAGAAGGTGAAACCTCTTGCCCAAGATCGTGCAAGTTCTTACCAGGAACTGGGACAAGCATCTGGGTTCCTGACTTCCAGCCTAGAGTTCTTCTGGCGATAAGATACTCTCCGATTATAGAATCACTCGAGGTGTGAACAGAGCTCACGAAATAAGACCAGCCTCATCTGCATGTGGCACAACGCACCCAGATAACCCCTAGATGAGAAAAGATACTCCGAGATACCCCAAGATGAGAAAAGGCAGAGCCCTGTGTGCAGTGTGTTCTCTGCTTCTCCACCCTTGTCTCCCGTAACACACGCAGGACATCTTGAACCCGCATCTCTGCCACATTTGATTGTCACCCCAGGGAGCTTATACTACCCAAGGGTAGTATGAATGTAAAAGAGCTTTATCATGAATGGAAAAGAGCTGCAACGGTCCGTGTGGATAAATCTTACAATGTCGCATTGGGAAGACACAGTGAGTTTAAGGATAATTGAAGATGAAAGCATACATACAACATTGTATAACATATAAAGTTTAAAATGTAGAAAGCAGTGTTATATAGTTTTAAGAACACGTGCATGTATAGTGTAAGTACAAAGAAATGTCTAGAGATGACAGCGCTCAGATTGAAGACCCAGTGGTCTCCTTGGGTGGGAGTTAGATTGGGGGAGGAAGGAGGCCCAGAGGGAAAGAGGGAGGTGGTAACAGGGCCTGGAATTCATGGCTGCAAATCTGATTAAGAGTTTGGCGCTTTGAGGGCAGTTTTATTCGGATCTCCGAGAGCCATTTTCAGTGCTGGGATCAGTAGGAGTGGGGAGACGGATGGAAAATCCTGGCCTTGGCTCAGCTGTGTCTAGATAAACTGGAAACTTGCCCTGACAGTTTTTTTCCCTCTATTGTGCAAGGCAGGGCCAAGTGACGTCATTGGGGCGTGCAGATGTCTCTGTCCTCCTCTTTGACGAGTGCCAAGAAAAATGATCTCTGCAATCAAGTGATGCTCCTTCCCCCAACCCAGCTCCAGCAGCCTGCCATTTCTACACCTGCGGCCACAGGCCAGGTTCCTGAAAACTCCACAACTCCTTTTATTTAGAGAAATGATGTCCTGCTGCTCTCAGCTTCCTAAGGGAGTGCTGGCTTATCTCCAGGTTATTAGAAAGGTTGCTTTGCTCCTCGCCTCTGTTACTAGGGCGCACATGCACACGAAGCAAATTAATTCATTCCTTCCTGCCTCCTTTTATTCACTTACATATTTGTCCATTTAAGGAGAAATACTTACTGAGCATCTATTCAGCGACTGCAGGAGCAGAGATTCAAGATACAGGTCCTGCCCAGCTGGTGACACCAGAGGTGGTAAACCCAGGAGCAGACGGCTATGGTACGACATTGTGTAGCTGTAGAGATGAGAAGAGAGGGAGGCAGGAGCCCAAAGAAGGAGCACCTCATGCAGATGGAGGAGGGCCACTGGGGAAAGGCTGAAGAAAGGGGGTGCAGTAGATAGTATTTAGGGATAAGCGGGAGTGAGCCAGATGGAAAAGGGGCAGCAGCAATTTCTGGGGGAGCAGCAGGTGGAAAACCAATGGGCCACAGGAGAGCGTGATACAGTCTGGGAACTGTGGGGCGAGGTCAGAGCAGCAATGAGGAGAGCAGATGGGTTCTAATCGGGATGGTTCTGGTCCCTGATTTCCTGAGAAAGCACGAACACAACCAAAGCTCCCATCTGTGGAGCACCTATTATATGCCAGGCATTGCACTTGGAGTTTTATACACCTTCACATTTAATCTCTCTAAACCCCCATTTGACAGACAAGAAAGCCATCTAGCCAAGATCTGACCCTGATTTATCTGCCTTCTTTCCACTCTTTGTCCTTGACAGCATTGCCATGTGGGACTGTAAGATCCATCTTGCCTACCGCGCAGTTTACTGTGGTAATCAAAGGGTACAAAGTATGGTTAACACTTAGAGAACTAGCAGGTGTGAACAGGTGTGTAATATTTTGTTTTTACCGCACAACCTTTTACGTGTAATATTTTGTTTTTACCGCACAACCCTTTAAGAAGGAACCTGGGATGGGTTATAATGTACTGATAATTCACACTGTGTTTTCAACTGTGTACGACCAGGGATCTGAGGCTGAAGAGAAAGGAGGGAGTACGGTTTATGCTAAATCACATACACTTTAATATCCTCAAAGCACAGGCTGTCCCTGTCCTCATTGATGATGTGTAAGACCATCTTTAGAGGACCTGTTAGTTTGTGACCTTCATTTTGGTTCCATGGTTATTGCAGAGTAGTACTGAAGCTTCTGGTAGTGGAGGGCAGAGGTGGAAATCTCGGGAATTGGGAGGAGTGCTGGGTCATAGCACCTTCTAGATTCAAATTAATAAAGGAAATTTCCAATGGATGAAATTTCCAATTTCATTTCCAATGAAACCCAGGGTTGGGAAGGACATATGTATGGCTTTCCATTGAGCATAATATGGCCTAGAATTACACTCTAGGAAAGACTGGTTTTATAATTTGCAGGGTCTAGTGCAAAATAAAAATGCAGGATCCCTTGCTCAAAAGTCTTTTGCATTTCAAGATGGCAACAGGAGAGCGTGAGATCAAGTGTGTTGCTCTTGTGAGGTGGGGTCCCACACAACTGTGCAGACTGCACACCCATGAAGCCACCCCCAACTACAAGTTATGAATTTCCCACATTATCTGCTGAAGAGTGTTGGTGGAGACTAGTCCTTGTAGTGAAAATACTTTGTTTGGGGGTACGTGAGAACCAGGGAGTAAAAAAACAAAAAGAAAAGGGAAAAAATGTAGGTCCATTTGAAAACCCCATTTCCTTATTCCTCTCTTTTACTCTCAGCCCCCAAACTTTCCGTTCCCTCTTCTAGGGGTAGGGTTGGTAGATGTGATACCAACCTCCTTGTTAATGTAGTCAGTCCAGTGACACATAGCTTTTTGGGGAACATTTTCTACTGGCTAACTACTTCTGTGCTAGTACACCAGAAACTAACCCTTTCCTGGTTCTCAGGGGCAATCGGGTTGCTCTGGATGCTATGCTTGGCTTTCAGAGTGTCCATAATGAGAACATATCATATCAATTTCCATGGCTTCTAGATAGCCATTTTCTGCGTTTTTTTCTCCCAGATAATTATGACTCTGTTTCTTAAATATTTTCTTAATGCAACTCTGGTTTTGGTGAACTATGTTTTAACATGGAGGCAAGGAAATTATTCTCCCCACTACTAGGCTTCTCAAACACAGTCACCTCTGCCCCTCCACAGAGGCACAAACTCACAATTACTGACCCAACGCTTACTCAATCTGAAATTGATTCCTTTGTGGTTGAACTCAACACCCCTGCTGGTAGAATGAGGTGGTTCAGGACAGCATCCATTGCATCCATATTTATTCAGCATTATTAAATGGCAGGAGCTGTACTAGGTGGTATATATGAAGTGATGAAGAAAGTAAGTATGAAGCTTGCATTCTATTGAAGGAGACAGACATAAAACAAAGGGTCATACAAATAAACACATAATGAAAGTATATAATAAGTGCAACGAAGGAAAAAAACAAAGTGCTATGAACAAAGGTCAGTTGCTACTTTGACTGTGTGGTTAAGGAAGCCCACTCAGTGGAAGAGATAATTTAGTTAAGACTTTAAAGATGAAAAGGAAAGAGCCAGGCAAAAAATAAAACAAAACAAAACAAAAAAACTGGCACAAGGATAGGGAAAGGTCCAGGCAAAGTGTAATGATCTTAGGTCAAGAATTTATTATGTGGATTTGAGTTAAACTGACCAAAGCCTTTTGAGTTAGGGATTGAGTTTAGAAGCTCAGGTAAGGTTCAGAGTACAGAGGTAGGAGCAACGGGAGGTATGAATCTGAATAATCAAGAGTGGAGTGCCCTGGTTATTAAACTATTGTTTCTTAGCTTCAAAGCTCACACTTCCTCATTTGCTTTTTTGATGCTGAGATGGACATTCTTCAAATCCACACCACTGCTTTGTCAGCTCCCAACCTGTGCTCTGCCAAAAGGAGACATTAAAAGGATATGGGAAAGCTGGAGGGATAAGAAGGGACCTGCTCCTTCCTGTTCCTGTCAGCATTGCTCTAGTCGAGATTCTGCACCTTGGCTGGAACAGTGAATTTCAGTTTGCAATTTTCCGAAGACTCCCAGATTTAGCTTTGTTACCATCCCCACCCTCACCCTCAGGTACCAGCAACAGCTAGTAGTGATTCCTCTTTAGAGGTCTAAACCCCTGCCCCATGGAATACCTCTTCCAAGCTTCTCATTACCCCAAACTTCTAATAATTCCAACCTTATCCTTGCTTCTCCACAGCCATAAGGCTGTTAGTTGTGCCCTGCATTTACTATCACTGTGATGGCTCAGTACTTCTTTTTCCCTTTTCATATTCTCTAATATCTGACTAGAATTCTTTATATTAAATTCTTAATGTTAAAGGAACTAGTGGGGTGTCTTTTGATTAGATCCTAACTGATGCAGATGAAGTCAAGAGAGGGAGACAGGAATGATTTTTAGGTTTCTAGCTTAAGTTGGGTGGACAATGCCATTTATTATGATGGAATGAGTTGGATAAGAAATTTTTAGTGTGTGGTAGGAGCAAAAATTTAGTTTCAGACACTTAAAGTATGAAATACCTGTGCAATATCTAAGTATCGCATACTTAGATAGTTTGTTGGATAGACACATTTGGATACTAGAGGGTGACTGGTGAAGCAGATGAACCTACGTAAGATATAGAGAGTTTGGAGAAAAGCAAGGAAAGTTTTGTGATCTGGAAGCCAAGAGGATAATGTGTTACAAAAAGACGTGTGGTATTGCCATAAGAGCAGACATAGAACTAGGTACCTAGTCAATCTGAAAAGATAGAACTAGGTACCTAGAAGCAACGTTTCACAGTTATGGTCAATTGATTTTTAACAAAGTCACAAAACAATTCAATAAAGAAAGACTAGTCTTTTCAACAAATGGTGCTGGGACAACTGGCTATCTACATGTAAGAGAATGTAGTTGGATCCCTACCTCACACCATACACAACAACTAACTCAAAATGCATGTAAATGCAAAAGTTAAAGTTACTAAACTCTTAGAAGAAAACAAAGGGATAAATCTTTGTGATTTGCATTAGGTAATGATTTCTCAAATGTGACCTCAAAAGCACAGGCAATAGAAGGAAAAGAAATAAATTGAACTTCATTACAACTCACAAAATGGGAGAAAATATTTGCAAAATTTTTTTTAAAGATTTTATTTATTTATTTGACAGAGAGGAGAGAGATCACAAGTAGGTAGAGAGGCAGGCAGAGAGAGAGGGGGAAGCAAGCTCCCTGTGATGCACAGGGCTTGATCCCAGGACCCTGAGATCATGACCTGAGCCGAAGGCAGAGGTTTTATTTAGCCTACTAAGCCACCCAGGCACCCCAATATTTGCAAATTATATATCAAATAAGGATTTTGTATCCAGAATATATAAATAACACATAATTCAATAATAAAAAATATCAGTAAACAATTTTTAAACTGGGCAAAGGATTCAAATAGACATTTCTCTGAAGTAGATATAAAAATGACCTATAAGCACATGAAAAGTGCTTATTAGTCTTCAGGGAAATGCCAGTCAAAACCACAATGACATACCACTTCACATCCACTAGGATCGCAATAATTGAAAAGGCAGACAAGAACCAGTGTTAGTAAAAGGGGGGGAGGTTAGAACCTTTATTGATTGCTGGCAGGAATGTAAAACGGCACAGCCATTTTGGAAGACAGTCTGGTGGTTCCTCAAAAGGTTAAACATAGAGCTACCATTTGGCCTGCTAATTCTACTTCCAGGCACGCACCCAAGAGAAAAGAAAAACAAATAAAATATAGTATATCCACATAATGGAACATTATTGGACAATCAAAAAGAATGAAGTATTGATCCAGGCTACAACATGGATGAACTTTGAAAACATGCTATGTGGAAAGATCACAGAGTGTATAATCCTATTTAAATGACACGTCTGGAATAGAAAACTTTGTAGAGATAGAAAGCAGATTATTGGATGCCTCAGACTAGGAGGGGAGCTGGAGAGGTTAGGAAGTGATGGCCACAGTAGAGTACAGGGTTTCTTTCTGGGATGATAAAAGTGTTGTAAAAATTATTGTGGTGATGGTTACACAACTCTGAGAATATCCCAAAAACCATTGCATTGTATGCTTTAAATGAACTATTTGTGTGGTATATAAATTGTGTCTCAATACAGCCATTACAAAAATAAATATTCTTGGGGCACCTGGGTGGCTCAGTGGGTTAAAGCCTCTGCCTTCAGCTCAGGTCATGATCTCAGGGTCCTGGGATCGAGCCCCACATCGGGCTCTCCGCTCGGCAGGGAGCCTGCTTCCTCCTCTCTCGCTCCCTGACTACTCGTGATCTCTCTCCTCTCTGTCAAATAAATAAATAATCTTTTAAAAAAATAATAAATATTCTTGTAGCAAAAAATAAATAAAAGATGGGACAGTGAATTATACAAAATGCTGCTAAGAGAAGGTGTAGAATCAGGACAGAAAATAATCAACACATCTGGTAACTGGAAGACAGTGGTCACTTGGACAAAAGCAGACAGAGTGAAGTGACAGAGATTGGTATTAGTTCGGGGAGAGCTGACAGGTGAGGAAGTGGAAAGAGTTTGTGGGGAGCAGTAGTTCAAGTGGTTTTGCTGTGAAAGAGGTCACAGGCATGGATCACATCTGGAGGTATTTTTAAGGTCAAGAGTTCACCTCTTCACTTTGTTTTTAAGTTGAGAGACACTGCAGTACATTTTCATGTTGATGGAAATGACCCAGTTGAAAGACAGACTGGTGTAAGAGAAATGGGACAACGGAGATGAAAGTCTCGAAGGGGAAAAGACTGGGTGGCACGCAGACCAAGCAAAGAGGTTGTCAGGGATAAAAGGAAGGACACCTCTTTCGTGATGTCAGAAGGGACTGTTGGAAGGTTGAGGCTAACTGCAAATAGGTTTATATTAAGGTTTGCTGGGAGGATATGAGGAAGTTCTGGAAGTATGAGGGAAGTCATTGGCAACTGAGAGCATTCGGGAGAAGACATAAGAGGGAGGGTCGATATGTGATTTGAAGATAGAAGGAAAAGTATGAAACTGTCCTTGGGGAAGCTGGCAGAGCAAGCTTATCAGAGATGCCCCCCATAGTTACTGGGCCAAGAGGAATTACCAGGCATTCGAAACGTCCCTACCACAGCCCAGTCACGTGAATTGTTTCAGAAACCCTCAGATGCCTAAGCACAACCATAGGAAAGTGGACACTCACCATGCATCTGTTGTTTACTTATAAAACACTTGAGCATAAACAGCAAGATATAAATATGTGTGTTCATTTACACTGCACAAGGAATAGGGATCTTGTGAGATGTCACCAATGATTCTGCTGGAGATCATGAATGAAACAGTAAACACCATTTTTGGAACTTCACAAACCCCATGATGCTAGTGTTACTAGTGACCCAGCAACCTTGTAAGAATTTTAGCAGAGATTCTTTTGCCCTGCTGGATGGCGATGACAGTGGGACCGTGTTTGTTTGCAGAAGGCTGTTAATAATGGGTGAGTGCCATATTGCATGTATGGAGAGCCCGAGACTGAAGATACCAGTCTTTCCTTTCCAGAATTACACAGCCTTCCCCAACCCTCCCACGCTCCTGGCTGATCCATGGAGCACACAAGTTGAACGCAGAGTAGCAATAGAAAATTGGAGGGGATTTTCACTTTGAAGAAGGAATTCTCATTGTTTCAACGTGGCTGCCTTCGACCACCACCCCTGCCATTTTGCTGCTAACAACCTTTTGGGGAAAGCACCCTGTAGGTTAGAAAGGAATTTTATTGGGACATTTTCATATTTTTTTTTGCAATTTTTGTTCAGTTATTCATTACACATCCTGCATAATAATTCATTGGAATTTATGTTTTCAAACATGTCTGAGAGGCCGTGTGGTGATTTTTGAAAATGACATGTGAGATGCAAGAGATTGCTAGATCTAGACTTACAGACAGTTCTGACAATGTGATGGAGTGACAAAGAACTGCAGTCTTCTGAGTCATTTCGTTGCATCGAAGTGCACGCAAGAAGCCTACAGGTTTGTACAGGTTTCCGTACAACGGAAACTCCTCATCAGTGGATGTTACAGCTCATCCAAATTGTTCTACCCCATTTCAGGTTCTCCATGGCCAATAACTTAACGAAAGCTGCAGTGACTCTGGCAAAATGGAAAAAAATACCTCATATGATATCTGACAAGGAAATAGCTTAATAAAAATTTAATATTTAATATTTTAAATAGTCATTGGAATCTTGAAACGATGTAGGTTTATTCGTTAGACTCTCTTTCGGAGAGATGGCTCAGGAAGCATATTTTTCAGTAGCAGAACTTATCGCCCAAAAAAGGAAAAAGATCACACCTTTGGTAAGAACCTAATAATCCCCAGCACATAAAATTATACTGATTTAAATGCTAGGACAATATACAGCATGAAAAATAGGAAGGGTTCTGCTCTCAAACTGTATGATGAGTTGACGTATTGGTGACAAGCCCCTTGATGCTGGAAAGGTTTTGTATAATAAACTGATAAAAACAGCTTCATCGTCTAGCTTGACACCGATTGTGTCATTTCTAAGGTTTGTAAATAATGACAAAAATCCAAGAAATATTGTCAGCTACAACAAGCTGCTCAAACAAGCCGAGGCCAAGATGTGTTTTCTATTTTGTTTTCCTGTCTCGAAGCAAAGCATCGCTTTTGGAGGAATCGTGTTGGCATCTGTACTGATCAGGCCTTTTCCATGGTTGGCTCTGTGAGAACTTCCCTCTTTTGTAACACAAGAGAGAGGAAATCCTGACATTGTCACAACACTGTGATTGGTTCATAAAGAGGTGCTTGGATCAAAAACTCTTGGAGAGGATGGAAAAACTTTTGGATGCCACAAACTAAGTGGTTAACTTCATTAGACGAAGTTCAGTTCCATTGAGAAATTTTTAAAAATTGTATGAAAATCCCAATGAAGAGACATAATCTCCCACAAAAGGAAATTTCACTAGTGCGCTTGAGGGGAAGCTTCAAGAAGACAGAAGACCACATTTTGCAGAGTGCGTCCAAGATGGAAGATGGCTGCCGACCCTCGCCAAATTAGCAGATGTTTTTCATCACACCAATCAGTCGAACAAGTCTTTGCAAAACCCTGCAAAAAAACATTTTCATCCCAAATGTCAAGATATTTGGACTTAGAAGGAAAAGGCATTTTTGGAAAAAATCATGTTGGCAAAGAAAATCTTGAGATGTTTGCATTGTTAGTTGGGCCTAAGGCTACCAACAGATGTCTATTCTTATTGAAAAAAAGAACCAAAGAACCAGAAGGGACTTGAACTAGATTTTCCCTCTCTTTAAATGCAAGTGCATGACCAGGTGAGGGAGCCTTTCTCTCAATCTTTTGCTCAGCCTGACAACAAGGTTTTAGGAGAAGAGGAAAAAGTCTGGGAGCTGTAGAAATATACAATTGTACACTCTCGATGTCTCCCTCAATCAGTGATGGATTTCTGTGTAAAAAGAGTGTCCCGCCAGTTAATGGGAAACAACAGACATTTGGCTGCTGATTTCAGTTGTTCTCGAACATGGAGCAAGAGCACAAATCATCCAATTTCAGTTGAAAATGAAATCTGTGTGTGTTTATCTCAGGTTCGACTCAGAATTGAATTTTGATGCAACACCGATCAAGCAGTTTCAAATTAAAGAGGTAAATTTCATCTTTTATTTTCAGTTTCAAAAATAACACTTTTTAAATGCATATGTAGGTTTCTCAAAAAGATGAAGAAATCAACACATATAATTTTGTAGTTGCGAGGCCCATATTTGAGCTTGATTATATCACTTTGTAAGAAACGTGTTTCAAAGGATTATGTAAAAATCATTTCTTAAACTATATTTTTATTCATTTTGCTTTGGCTTATGATTTTAGCAGCTTTGCTATT
>CM053611.1:2212525-2239535 GCA_028646535.1 Procyon lotor
TGACTATTATTTGGGGGTTTTGACTTGCTCTGTTCTTGCCTCATTCCCCACTTCAAGTCTACCTGCTGGTCCCGTCAGCCCCACCTCCGGTCCCTAATCAATCATTTCTCTTCATCTCAGCCACTATCATCTTTTGCATGGCCAACGAAATGGTGACTTACCTGTTGTCTTTGCATCTACTCAGGTGTCCTGACAGATCCTTCCTTACACAATAGCCAGAAATGGCATTATGAGTTGAAATCCAGCCATGTTACTTCCGTATTAAAACCCACTGACGTCTTCCCTTATCAGGACTGAGAAGACTCTGTGTGATCTCCTCCACTCTTATCTCATCTCCCACCATGAAGCCACACTGGTCTCCTCAGGGCCTTTGCACCTGCTATGTCCTCTGCCTGGAATACTCTTCCCCTGAATCACGCACCTGCTATCATGTCCATCTCAGTAACTCAGGGTAGGTTTCATTTCCCAAATCCCTCTCTTTTATGTTTTACCCTCTTTTATTTGCTTCAAAATACTTATCATCACCTGAAATTCAAATTTAAAAATGGATTGACCTGTCTTTGCAAACTCTGGCAACCCCCGCTGAATGCCGTACTTAGACTCTGAGGAACCAAGATGGAGACCATCTCTTTAACCACCTCCTTTGCTGTTCAGAACTATTGTTTTCATGTCGAGCAGGACATGGTTGGGAACCAAATGCGGACGTCCCTAGAGGCTGGCACCTTCCTGAGGCTTGCAAGGGGAGGCAGATCCCCGGACCTCCCTGACCTTACATTCCTTTCTCCCCACTGCTTTCACAACCAGCACCCAATGGTCTCACTGTGCCCCCCTCGAGTTTTGACATTGAGTGGTTAAGGGAGAATTAGAATCAGATGCTAGTGTGTGACCTCTTCTCCCTGTATCTTTCTCTCCCTCTCCAGGAAACAAATGTGAAAGATTTTTTTTTTTCCTACATCTCTGTGTGTATCATATCCTGAAGTCTCTCCATCTTTATTTATAATTAACTAGCCATTCAAACACACCAGGTCTCATTCTTAATGTAACAAGGGAACCTAAGTAATGTACACAACCATTTCACTTTTGAAAAAGCTTTGCTTTCTATGTCATTATCAGAGTGCACACTCAAAAACCTCCACATAGCTTCTTTGCTTTCCCGTTGTAATGTTCATAGTCATTCCTTAGGTAAATCTATTGCTGTAGCAGAAGAGGGGAATAGGTCATGTGGAAAGACATGCAAAAGGCTGAGGCATCTTTATGTTTTAAAAATATTAGCCCTACATGGTATATGCATCCTTAAAAACACATGAGATATTTCTAAAAACTGGGATTTCTGGATTCAGTACCTAAGTTTCCCACTTGTATCTTCTATTTTCTACATCCTCATGTTCGCAATTAACTTCCAGAATAGTCAAAGGATAAAACTAAGGAAGAATCTTAGAGTAATAAAATTAAAGGTACAGAAAAATAGGATGGAAATAAAGAAAATAATTTTAGCTCCGGTCTCCCAGATTCAACATCTCAATAACGGTTCTTTCATAAAAAAAGGGAAAAATGGAAGAAGAGATTCTCAAACAAATAACGTAAAAAAATTTTCTAGAATTCTGGGACATGGAACTCCAGACTGAGATGGCCTAGAGAGTGCCAAACATATCAAATGAATATGAAGCAAAACAAAAAAGTATGGTAAGGCACATCTCACAATTGCAAAGAAAAGCTACTAAAAGTTCCTTGAGGAAAATAAGTACCTAAAAAGAGTTAGAAATTAAGAGATCTTGCGATTTCTCAATGCCAGAAGATGCTAGAAATAATGGGGAGGTGTCTCCAACAATGGGAAAGCACTATTGGGTACTTCAAAAATACATCCTGCCAAATTAGAATATACATTTTTTTCTCAAGGATATATGAGTTATCCTCCTCAAACAGATCCCATAATAAGTCTCAAGAAAATCTTAAAAAATTTCAGAACTTCATTTATTCAGATGAGACTATAATAACAATAGTACTACTAATAAAAGAGAGGATAACCAATGACAAACAGGATAACTAAACATGTCCTATACACTTCCACTTCTGGCCATGAAGAAAAGACAGGGAACTGTTCAATTTGATGGATTCTTTATTGTACGTAAAAAATATTCTTATATGGGATCGTCCTTATGTTCTCTTTGATTTTCTCTCTAATTGTTTTTCTTTTTAATCTACATTAGGGTATTTCTTTTATGTCATTAATTTGATTTTCAGTGATGCTTATTCTGTTCCTTGCTTTGTCTAATTAATTACTTCCAAAAAAGATGTGAGTTTGGTTGACAATTTCTTATATTTCCAATCTCCTTCTTCTGTTGTTTTATAACTTATCTTTAGGATGTTATTTTATTCGAATCAATGTTATTTTTTAAGTTATTTATAGCAGAACTCAACTGTGAAGAATTAAGTTGTATTTTCTTTTAAGTTAATCTCTTTATTTGTCCTTGATACATTGTGTGTGTGTGCATGTGTGCGTATTTTAGCTATGTTATATTAGTATATTAGAATATGTGACACGGTTTTCTTTCTGTGTTCTTTATAATTACATGGGCTGATCCCAACCTCTTGTTTTCTCACAAATATAATAGATGGATGACTGCTTGATCCTCTTTCCACTTTACCTGAGACCAGATTTTTATTCTTTTCCACAAGTACAATGTAAGGATGTTTTGTGTTCTACCTACTTTTTTTATAGTTCAAGGGCAAGGTTCTAGGAGAAGGAAAGCTCACAAATTAGTCCACTGGTAGAAGGCATGAGACCTCAAGTCAGCAATAGCTGTGCAGTGATGGTGAGTATGAGCATCCTGTGTGCTACTTCCCCACATCCTGTTCCCATTGGTCAACTCAAAGGGGGGCCAGGTGGTGCTTGGAGATGAAGTGGACTTCATGAAGTGAAGCACAGGAGCCCTGAGTTTAGGAAACCGAATCTTTTATAATGGGCAGTAGGCATGTCTGTCCTTTGCTCTAGAGGAAGGTGCTATTTCTGTCTTGCAAGACTATCCACTATTAGAAAATACTTGAAAACATGGCCTGCCCAAGGGGTTCAGTGCCCTCCTTCCAAAATGTGCAGAAACACAAGAGCCTTATGGGAAATTATCTGTATTATGTGCATTGAACAAAAAGATCTTCAAGGATCCATGATTAGTATATGAAACCCCAGCTATCATTTCCCTGGCAGCCTGTAAGAAACCGATTTGGAAATATGAGTATTTGTACAGAATCATCCTGGCAATGTCTTATGCTGATACAAACCCAGATGTCAGCACAGAGTCACACTTGAGTCCTCAATAAACCATAGTTACAAAAATGGAGACTTAAGATAAATGAATGAAGAATTATGACTTTTTTTTAATAACGTATAACTTTTTATGTGGCTTGGTTTTTACTTCTCTTAAACTTAGAACTTGAACCTAGTGATTTTTTGGAAAAGATTTTATTTATTAGTTTTTGGTGGGAGGGGTAGAAGGAGAGAGAGAATCTCAAGCACACTCCCTGCTGAGCACAGAGCCCGACATGGGGCTCGATCCCAGGACCCTGATGTCATGAGCTGAAACCAAGAGTTGGGCGCTCAACTGACTGAACCACTCAGGTGCCCTAAACTAAGTGATTTCAATGATCTCTTCCTTTATGATTTTTTTAAAAAAATTCTAGATCTGCAGAAGAGGAGTTAGCTTATATATTAGGCATGACTCTCAGCTTTAAGAATTGTAACACCAAAACTTTAATGTCAGTTTTGTTGGTTTCTCTCAAGTATTTTTAAGCAATGGCAACCTGCATTCTTGCAGTAGTTTAAAAACAGTTCAAATGAAATGCACAGTAACTGTGCATCGATGAATGGTTCTCTGTGTCTCCATAATCTCTCTAAAGTCTAAGACATATGCTCTAACCTAAAGATCAGCTTCTAAAAAAGCAAATAGGTCTGGGTTTTATGTTTTGACCTACTTCTTTCTTCCTTTTTAAGTGCATTTACTAAAAAAAAGGGGGGGTGGAGCAGCCCCAGCCACCTGTCAGTTATGTGAGAGAAGGTGTGTTTAACTGAGTTAAGGTACATTGTAGCGGAAGTGAAGCCAAGGGTCAGGTGCTGTGGTCTTGTACTTACTTCTGGTGAGCCATAGAGTCTCTGATAATTAGCTTTCGGAGGGGACCCAGGGAAGGAGCTCGAACACCTCCAAATGGATTGCAGGGTGAAGAGGGCGGGTCGTGGGGGCCAGTCCGCGTGGAAAGCGGGGACCAAGTGTTTCTGGAAGGTTCTGTGTGCTGTGCCTCATGGGACCTTCAGGGCTGCGTACCTCAGCTTGCCAACCCTCCTTTGAAAAGTCAGCTGGCTTTCCTTTACATCCATTGGCAGAGGTTTCCCTTGAGGAAAAGGTGCCCTAATCCAGCAGAACACTTTCCTCCTTGGCTTTCCCTGCATCACTGAGCTACTTCGCGGCTCACCACCCTCCACCCGAGAGCGATTCCATGTTCTTGTAGTGATTAGAGTGGCTTGTGAACGATGACCAGCTTCTCCTTCAAGTTAAAAGTGAGTTTTCTTCTGTTATGAACTATAGAAACAGGAATTATGGGGAAGAGTGATCATTCGTTCCTGGTATCGGTGTGAGCATAATATTAGTTATTATTATGACAACTAACATTTATGAATAACCACTATGTCCATGGAACTGACCTCAGCAGATTAAATGTATTAATTTAAGTGCTTAATCCTCACCTAAATCCTCTAACTAAGCGCTAAGAGGTTAAGCCATTTTGTGAAATGGGAAATGACAAGTCCACACCCATACTGATTCTGCAGGTGAAGCCTAGTTCCTGTTCCATTTCAGGAAAAGCTTCCAAATGTGGCAGACAGGACAGGTTCACAAATGATCCAACGAGAGGCAATTGCAGTACAGCTACCTGTAGATTTTATTACAGGTCATTGGGATCCTGTGGCATATCTGGGAACACTACGTAATTTGCAGAAGCGGCACAGGTATCTCTGTTTTATAACACTGTCTCCAGCTGAAAGAAAACCAATGCCATCTATTCGGTTTGTTCACCGAACTTCCGCTAGGAAAGAGAACTTGGCAAGAGTTCCACGTGACAGGATGGTCAAAGTTTGGACTGTCATTCTGTGACTTAGGAAAGATGACTTATCTTTTTTCTTTTTTTAAGATTTTATTTATTTGACACAGAGAGAGATCACAAGTAGGCAGAGAGGCAGGCAGAGAGAGAGAGGGGGAAGCAGGCTCCCCGCTGAGCAGAGAGCCCGATGTGGGACTCGATCCCAGGACCCTGAGATCACGACCTGAGCCGAAGGCAGAGGTTTTAACCCACTGAGCCACCCAGGCGCCCAAAGATGGCTTATCTTTAGTGACTTCTTTTTATAGTCTATAAAACAGGGGTGATAACAGGACTTACTTCCTTTATTTCCTCCTATCCTGTACATTGTATAATTCAGTGACTCTAGTGCATTCACACAGGTGTGAAATATCCCCATTATGTAATTTTGGAACAGGCTCATCATCCCCCCAAAGAAACCCCATACCTATTAGCAGTCATTCCATCTGCCCACCTCAGCCCCAGCTCCTGGCAGCCTCTGTACTTTCTGCGTCTATGAATTTGCCTGTTCTGGGCATTTTGTATTAATGGAATCATGCAACATGATGTTTTATGTCTGGCTTTTTCACCTGGCTTAATGTATTCAAGGTTCATTCATGCAGTAACATCTACCAGTATTTTTCTGTTTTTTATTATGACTGAATCATATTCCACTGGGTAGCCACAATGTATTTAATTTATATGTTCATCAACTGGTGGACATTTGGGTTGTTTCTGCTTCTTGGCTATTATTAATACTTCTATGAACATTGTGGACAAGTTGTTATGTGGATGTATGCTTTCCATTCTCTTGGACATCTGGTCCAAGAGGTGAAATTGTAGATTCTACTCTAGGTTCAACGTTTCAGAAACTGCAAGAGTGTTTTCCAGAGCAGATGTACCATTGGACATTCCCACCAGCAGCAACCGAGAGTTCATATTTCTCCGCATCTTTGTCAATGCTTGTGATTTTCTATCTTTTTGATTATCACTATCTTAGTGAGTGTGAAATGGCATATCAATGTGCGGTTCTGCTTTGCATTTTCCTAGTGACTAATTATGAGAACGTATTTTCATGTGCCCTTTGGATATGTGTATATTTTCTTTTGAGAAATGTCTATTCGGACCCTTTGCCCATTTTTTAAATATTTGTCTAGAGATATTCTCTTATATTCATTGTTTTTGCTTATTTTAAATGATAATATGCCTATATCTGCATGTTTGCCTTTCAATTTTGTCTACTGCTATAAAATTCAAAACATTTATTATTTTGCTCTTATTATCAAGTTGGTAGGTTGTCTTCAAGATAACAAGTGATCATAATTTAGAAGACGAATATAAATAAGGACACGTGTCTGTGAGTAGACAATTAAGGAATATTTTGGCTAAGTGAGAAATAATGCAACTGATATTTTCCTTTTTGTAATACTCAAGGCATGTGCCCAAATCATTATTTTTTAGGTGATATAAATATTGTGAATCCATAATATGCTATTCAGTAGTCTCAATTATGCTTTTATAATAAAAAACTCTTTGAAAAGGGAGATCAGTTTCAATATCATTCAAATATTTCAAACAACTCAAAATGTACTCTATCCAGATGATAAGAGGCCCAATCCACTTAATGACAGCTTGTGAAGAAACATTATAGTCTTGGTACTTGTAAATATTTTGTTAAAAGTGGCAAGAAAGGTGTTTGTACAATATGAATGTATGTTTAAATCTGAAGTTACTTTATTCTTAGTCTGCCAGGTAATAGGAAAAATTCATTAGTGATATTTTGAGATCTTGACTTCAAAGAAAAGAGAGACTGAGAAAATTAGAAGTGGTAATTTCTTGCCCATAAGTGTACAAACCCACATGTGCACACACACACACACACACACACACACACACACACACACTCCTCACAGCTAGCCACTTATTGGTTTAAATAACGTGCTCCGGTTCACAGGGAGACCTGATCAGTGCAAAGATGAATCTCTTCCAGGCTGGACTGATACCTCTCTTCCTTGGGGTATTTGGTTTGAGACAGAGTAAGCTTGGTGTCTCTCTCATAGCCAAAGCTATAAAATATAAAGCTCAAGAGATGTTGTTAGCGATGTTTCCTGTCTTGTGTTTCTGCAGAACGAGAAAGAATGACAAATCAGACGTACAGATATGAGCAGAGAGGATAGACAGAGAAAGAGAACTGTGCTCATTTGGGCTCCTGGTTCTCATGTTTCCTGAGGTCCGATCCCATCCCTATGCTCAGGTTCCTGAAGACCTGTCAATGTTCTCATAATAATTTGTCTTCTCCTTGAGCCAATGTGAGGGTTCATTTTTGTAAGATAGGATTTTTTTTGAAAAATGTTAGTATGTATTTGGATATATTTTAATAGATCTGAAGTGTGTGCTCCAACTGGGAAGAGCTGGAGCCCCATCTGAAAAGAAATGAAATGTCAGCGCATTTAGTAGGCAATGAATTTGGACCGCTTGTAGGAAGTTACGCGATTTTTGATCAGCCCAGTGAGCACTACAGCACATCAGAGGCACTGGTCAGAACCTGGTTTTGGAAAAGAACCATGGACAGAAGACACACAAAGGCAGTTAAAATGGCTCTCCTGTGGTTTAGGAATTTTCTTCCATGTGGCATTTTCAAATAAGAGCCCATAAAGTAGACACCTGTCATTTAGGAGGGAAAATTTGCAAGAGAAACACTGCATTCCTGAGACGCTACCCTAAAATACTCTTCTCGGTTCCTTTGCTAATGTGACAGGGTCGATACTCTACACCCTGAATTTACCATATGAGAAAAACGAGATTGTGCCGTGAAGGGGACCCAGATGGGGCCAAGGTGGTGGGACCGCGGGGGACCCCAGCATCACCTGCCCTCAAATCAAGACTCTGCAAAAGGACATTTAAAAAATTTCCTTCATGTATGGCTTACAAGTAGCTGAAGCATGAATGTGTCCTCCGCGATGTCAAATTTGCACTGTGATTTCAGAATTTAGAGAGGCTCCAGATGTTTCTAGAGGTGGGCCACTGACACATTTCATGTGGCATGGAGCCTCTCTCTAAGCAGGCTGCTTCCCATGTACAGGCTCTAACTCCCACAGGTGGGATGTGCCTAGCCCATATTTTTCTCCAATTTTAAGATGTTGGGTGCATTAAGGGCCATATTCACGTCATGGTGCCAGCAAACCTCAAGGGAACTGCCGTGAATCCACTGAATGGAACCAGGGTGGGGATGTGCATGAATTGGGAAAATCTACTTCTATTTTCTGCTTGATATTTGTATTCATCAACAGGAAATTGGATGTCCCCTCCACCTTTGCATTTTCAGATTCAGAGATGGAGAAATCATCTTCTGGAGCTCCCTTTCATAATTATGGTCCTATGTCACTTCTGTGTGTTGAATGTATGACCTTCCAAACTATCCAGAAATGTATTGAGGTATGTGCATAACCTCGAAAATTATACAGTATGATTTTGTGTCTGTTTTGCTGCAATATTCCACTAGTTTTTTTTTTTCTTCTAAAAGTTCTAAGGTTAAGGGTATTGCAAGACTATAAGTATTCTGTACTTCCAGCAAAACCAAATTTCTATTTTTGGTGCTTTAATCCAGCCACTGCTATGAAGGATCCTGTTTCTGGTAGAAGAAAAGTCAACCTCAATGTCGGTGGATTGCCACCCCCTCCTGGCCCTATGTGGACTTTTATTTTATTTATTTATTTTTTTAAGATTTTATTTATTTATTTGACAGACAGAGAGATCACAAGTAGGCAGAGAGGCAGGCAGAGAGAGAGGGAAGCAGGCTCCCCGCTGAGCAGAGAGCCCGATGTGGGGCTCGATCCCAGGACCCTGAGATCATGACCTGAGCCGAAGGCAGAGGCTTTAACCCACTGAGCCACCCAGGTGCCCCTATGGGGACTTTTAAATCCTGATTTTTTCTTTCTATTCTCTTGTTTCCTGCATTAGACTCAACCACCATTAAGTGTAAGGGAAACCACTCCAGGGATCCTCGATCTCCGTTCTTTGGGCCATTGATTATGAACTCATCAGAGTCAAGAAATTTCATGTGCAATGCAGTCTTCCAGGAGCGTCGTCTTTTAGTACTTTCTGCGAAGAGGAAGTGTTCTATGCATGTGCTATCCAATGTAGTAACAGGAGCCCCAGGTAGCTGGTGAGCACTTAACATGGAGCTAAGGCAACTAAGGAACTGGATGTTTAGTTTTCTTTGATTTTAATTGATTTAAACTTAACTAGCCACTTGTGGTTAGTGGCTACCTTATTAGCCAGTACAGTTCAGTCACTAATAACTTCTCTCTGCAAATGCCTCTGACCCGCTAGAGTGTTGCTGCTTCCATCAAATTTATCAATCGCTCTACGAGGGCAAAGGGACAGTGGACCGCACTCTGCAAAAGCACCTTTTATTCTTTCCACTGTATTACTTCACAACACCTTCTTTGGAGATGAGGTCTTGGTCGTACATGCACCTTAGAGTCCCTTTCTGCTTCATGGCACAGCTTTGCCCTGGCGTAATTCAAATAACAAGGCCAGATAGAACTTTCCAGACGCAGGGATCTGTAGAGAGCTACTGGCACTGGTTTGAAAGACGGGTTGGGTGACAGTAAAAATGCAGAGAAAAGGGAGAGTGGGAATTGTGAGGGTGGGCATCTTGATTTCACTACAGTCTCGCCGAGTTTTGTGGCAGAAGTGAGAGACACTTAATGATCATTTCAGCATTAGTGCCAAATGGTGACTGGACCTGGGGAGATTCTCGAGCACCCCTTGCCAAGGGCATCCATCACCCCTCCCTGAAACCACTCTGGAGAAACATATGGTCTATGAAGAAACAGGCCAAGTCTCCAGCCTCCGCTCCCAACTAGACTGTTACCGTAAGATCCCTTTAGATGAAAATTCTAGAGCATCTCGGGGGTACACCTGATCTTCATAAAAAGTGGATTTGTAAATCAGCTAATATTGAGGAGTCATTATTTGCTCTAGAAAAATGATTCATACTAAAGGCTTTCTTTTCGAAGAAAGCATGTAACGAGGCAATGAACAGCATGACTTTTCAGAGACGTAACAATGTAAATAGGAAGGCTACATCTGTATCTTATACACCAGTGACAAACGTCCCAAAATAGACCCAAAGCCTACCCAGGCAGTCATATTCCTTCCACTTCCCCAGAGAAGTGCTCATCACTTGGTGATAGCGTTACTTAATACTGAAAATTGTTTTGAGACGGTTTGTGTGGAAGACAAGAGACAAAGAAGGCTTATTGCATTGTGTTGTATTGATTTAATCTCATTCTATCACGCACTGAAATTGTTGCTTTTAAAGAAATAGATACATTTTACTAAGAGTTTCAAGGGATCCGAGGTATGCTTTGTGAGCAGATCAAATTTTCAAATTTAGACTTTTCCCTCACTTGGATGGAGAAAAAATGGAGCAATTTATAGGATGAATAAAAAGGGAGATAAAGAAGGTAGAAGGCAGCATGCTACTTTGGAATTGTCATTCCTAGACTCTGACACAAGAGGGAAGCAGGAATTAACTCAAGATTCCTCCCTATTTGTCATCCAAGTTACCCACCAATACACAATCTTCATAGAGTAAAATGCACAAACATTCAAATGAAATGTTTACAGCTCCCATTATGAAAGAGTTTTTTATTTTCCTAATGGAAAGAGAACCCACAGCATTTGTTTTTGCTGCCGGGGGAGGTTACAGAAAGCAAGGCACACAGCACTTGAGAGAGTAGGATTGGAAGTCAAACAAATTCAGGGTCAAGGCAGGGCTCTAGTTCATACCAGCAGGGTGACCTTGAACCACTCCTTTAGCCTCTCTGAAACCCAGTTTCTTCATCTGTACAAGTGAGATAACCATATCTTCCCATTTCCCAGAATTGCTGTAATTATTTCATGAGATAATGTGTACAGGGGGCACAGAGTTCCAAGCAAAGTCCCAATAAATGATAGAAGCTATGATTTCTCTTTGAAAATTCTTGACACAGCCTGGTGTGATTTGCCACTCTTATGAGAAGTAAACACAAATATTTCTCTAGGAAGTAGAAAGTATTTTTTTGTATTGTGTGCGGGACTTAGTTGCTACTTTCTGTCATGGGGTGTGTGTGTGGGGGGGGCGCATTTCCTGTCTCTGGGGGAATTAACTTTCAACTCTCACTTCACGATGCCCTTGTCATCTGTCCTTCTTGCCTTGCCTCCTTGACTCCTGGTAAACCGGAAGAACTCTCATTTTCAGCTCTCGGTGTTTCTATATTATCTGACTAGAGGAGTTTGGGGTGTATACCTCCTAAAAATATAAACTGTGATTTGCATCCCAAGGAGGGATTTGGGAAAATCTGGAGCTGGTGACTCAAAGTTACTTGGTATGAAAGGAAGACAATTCAAGTATGGATAGCTTAACCAAGTTGCAAATACATTTCACAATTAAACAAACCGACCCATCCTTACAGTTTTTATTGTGACTTTTAAATATGAAAAACTTCATTCTAAAATAAAAGTTACTCGGGCTTAGTAAAATTACTTATGATAATTCTCCTTTTTTAGAAAATTCTCTGATATATAAATATATAATGTTAACATATGTAATGTATACTAATATAATGATAAGATATGATATGATATGATATGATATGATATGATATGATATGATATATCAAAGTGCAAAGAAATCTCCACAGGGTATGTTTCAAATATTAAGAACAGGAATTGTTTAAAAGTACAGTACAGTGTTCCCCACCAAAAAGAGCTAACTGTTTAAGGGGAGCAGAATTTGCCCCCTACTGTGTCTCTTTGGTGTGGGGATTATTTTAAACGGGTTATTGCTAAGAAACATCAGACAGAGGAAGCTCTGAAAACTGAGCGGAAGTTACCCTTTTGTAAGAGGCATTTACATTTATAAGGGAAATCTCCATTTGTAAGTCTCTCCCCAGGGGTAGCAGCTGCAGGGGTGGGAGGGGGGAATGACTCCTAATCTCTAGAAACTCTTACCAGTTGAGAAGATGGTAACTGATGTTTGCATAACAACCTCACCCTGGTTTGCTGGGCTTTTCCTGGCCGCCTCCCATAACTGACTCCCCACCCCCAACATCTCTGAGCTGGAGATGGGGTTTAAGGTGATGCTTTCGGCCATTTCAAGGAGTTGCTCAGTTTCCTTGGGTCTCTCCAATGTCTACAGGTGGCATACAAGTTATTAAACTTTTGTTTTTCTCCTGTTAATCTGCCTTATATCAATTTAATTATTAGACCAGCCATAACCTAGAAGAGAAGAAGAGAGAACTTCTCTGCCTCTACACTGTGAATCATTGTTTTCTTGATCATCAGAAGAGTTTCTAGAGAGAGGCTGTACTTGCCAAGAGTTGACTATGTATGTCTGCAAAGAAGTGCTGATTACTTTATATAATTGCAAAGAACTTAGGCTGAATTTATTTCTATAAACTACCACATCTCCTTACATTCACCAAGAATTGGTGAGCTTTTACTCATCTGTACTTGTTGTATTCAATCATAAATCATGTCATTTTTCCCCTTCAAAATGTGTTGGTATTCTTCATTTTTTTTTTGGTTCTACCAGACTGAACCACGCCAGTGGCTCCCAGTTTTTACCACCTCTTTCAGATAATGTACCACAGTCTCCTGATTCATATACCAAGTTACACTCTCTTTAATCCCCCAAATTTCCTCCATGTTTTATCAAATTAAGTTCTGATATGGTTGGAAGTGGGGGGTTCAGAGCCGAAGGCCAAGAAAGAATTCTTGAGATGTCTTTGGGGCAAAAAGTTGGTTTTATTATTATTATATTATTATCTGCCCACAGTCCCTTGTCCATGGGGACAGGACTGTGGGCAGAAAGAGCTGCATGGGGTCGTGAGGAGTGGGTGATTATTATACTTTCAAGCTGGGAGGGGGTTAGGGACAGCTAGAGCCTCCAAGGTATTTTGGAAACAAGGTTTCCAGGACCTTGAGGGGGCTAGCTATTGTTAGGAAAGGGTCATTTATGACTGTCTAGTAAAAACTCCATCATGAGACCCTTCAGATGTATATCAGTGGGTCGTATGCTTGGAGGGTGATTGCTGACATATCTTGGGGGGTAGAGATAAAGAGGTTTCCAAAAGAATTTTTTTTTTTTTCAAGCCTGTATCTACAAAATTTAAGTTTCTGCTCCAATAAATGCTAGAAAGGCAAGGAATGTTGTGATCTACACACCAGTCTGTGAGACTCCGGTGTTTACATGGGGCAATCGTAGACGTGGATTTCCTGGTCATTGCCCACGGACACAATTTTTGAGCCATTTCCATTGTATTTTACTTCCCAGACCTGATCCTGGTGGTCGAAGAAGGTGTGGACACACGTTCTCATTCCAACATTCCAAACTTTCACGCTTTTGTCAGATGAACTGGAAACAAAGTGAGTGTCGTCGGGACAAAAGGCAACGTTCAGCACCCATGATGCATGGCCGCTCAGCGTGCCGGCCAGACTGGCGTGTTGTACGTCATAGATCTTGTTGTAGCCGTCACCTGAAGCAGTGACAAGGAGCTGGGAGTCCGGGGAGAAGGTCAGGGATCGGATGGGCATAGCGTGGCCTTCCAGTGTGTGAAGGAGTTTTCAAGTTGCAATATCGAAAATGTTGATGATCCCGTCTATGGCTCCACTGGCCAGGTACTTGCCGTCAGGGCTATATGCACTACTAAGAATGAATTTTCCTCTTGTGTCCAAAGAATATTCCTTTTTCCCTTCTTTCCACACCAAAAATGTCCACTTTCCCCACATGAGTTCCTGTGGCCAGATACTGGGAATCAGCAGAAAAGGCCAAAGTCCAGGCATCCACAGGTCCCGCATCTATAGACTTTATCTGCTTGCCGTTTTCCAAGTCCCAGAGACGAATATGAGCATGGAGAGAACTGGACGCAGCAATGGGCAGGGTGTGGCTGATGTCCACGGACACCACGCCCAGCTGGTGGCCCTCCAGACTCCACTGCAGGTCCAGCCTCTCATCAGACCATCTCCAGACCTTCACCAAGTCATCCAGGGACCCCGTGACCACCGCCTCAGAGTTTTCTTTCTCGTTTGTCCCCCAGGCAACCGACCAAATGGCCTCATCATGGGCTTGCTCTTGTTTGAAGAGAATACTGTACTGGTTGGTCATCTCCTTACCCGAGGATGAAGGCTACAGGCCAGGCGGTTCGCCGACGTGCCGGCTGCTGCACTGTCACCGCACTTGTGTCGCGCGGCTCGAAGCGACAGCGTCGCGCAGCGATGAGCTACGATGGAGGGGCCGGGCTCCAAAAGAATTTTTATATGTTAAAGTGGACTCACAGGATCCTGGGAAGTTGGGCCAAGATAGCCTCTTGCCCTTAGCAAAGTATTAGCATCGAGGCAGCTGAGTTCTTAGAGGAAGGTCACACTGCCTGTTTCAAGGACTTGTCAATGGACTGCAAGTAGTAAGGAAATACAACTTGTTCTTTTGCTTTGTTTCCCACATCAGTTCTTGAGCTCGTTTTCATTGTGTCATTCCATACTTAACATCTTCATAGCCTATCTTATTTTAATATTACTGATTCTTCAGCAGGGTAGAGTGCCTCGCTAGAACACTTATGACCTTTGTCTCCAATCTTACAATACTCCTTTAAAGGGTTATACCCATTTTAGACGTGAAAAAATGGTCAGGGAGGTTAAATAACAACAGGTGAGTGATATGTAAACACTAGGATTTACTCTGAAACCCCCTTTATTTCAAGGTATGCTACATCCCATGGTAACTGATACGGAGGTCATACTTACACCTGTCTTTCAAGACCTTCTGAAGGTGGCTCAGTGCTGGCTAGCATTTCCACTCTTTCTTCTTTAAGAAAGATCTTTCTTTGTCCTTTCAGACCATTGTTTGTTACTCTATAAATGAAGCATGCTTATTCCCTGCTCAGATGGGTCAGCTCATAATAAATGACCATTTGGTTTTCCTGAAGAATGCTTCCTCGCTTGCCCATGTTCATTATGGTAGAATATCTTCATAATTTTCATAAGCCAGCTGTCTTACATCTCAAATTTAAAATGGTATAACACTTCAAATAAGATGGAGTAGACACACTTCTCCCTATTCTTCCTGCTAAGTACAGCTAAAAATCCTGAACATTATGTATAAAACAAACATAAGAACACTCTTTAAGGTGGAGAGAAGGCAGACCACTTCTGGAACCCTCAGGACACCCATGTGGTTGTAAACTCTGTCTTCGGGTATCCCAGCCTGGGCCCTGGAGAAGCCAGCAATTTGGAAGCCCTAATGCACACAGATAAAACAAGCTCTAGGCAAAATTTGCCCTCTAGTCAAAGGACCAGGTAACATGCAGCCTACCAAGACAGAAAAGTTTGAGACAACCACCACCATAACTAGGCCAAACACCACAGGGAAAACTGTGGTCCAATCTCCATACCTACCAGTGGAAGTTGAGTAAGGAGTTAGTCTTCATCCTGGACAGGCTGTTGAGTAGGCACTCTCTTGTCTCTACTGGAGTAGTAAGAGAGAAAGGCCAAGTGGGGAAAGGAGACTTCCTTAGCAGAGGCCACCCAGAGAGTTTAAACTTCCATCTGCAGTGGGGATGAGGGACCCACGCCTTCCTCACTGGTGGTCCTGCAGGAGGCCTACTGGAGAGTTAGGATTGATCTGGGGTAATGAACCTCCTCCCTCAACATGCACACACACACACTGATGTGGTGGAGGCCATGAGGCAAGAGGTACCCCAATTCCTCCTGCCAGAATAGAGTCATTAGAGGCTTCATGGGGAGCCTGAACTCCCACCCTTGCCCTATAGTTATGAGATGGTGCCTCCCCCACTCCATCAACAAAGGCTGTGATGAACCTGAATTTCTGCTTCTATGTGGCAGTAATGAGGTAGTTCCTTCTTCCACCTGCTGGCACAAGGTCAGAGGAGGTCTGCTAAAAACAGGAGGTTTAAATAAGATCCAGATTCTCATAAAATACTGTAAATGTCCAGAATATAATTGAAAATCCCGTGCCATACCAAAAGCCAAGAAATTCTCAGTTCAAATGAGAAAAGACAATCATCAGATGTCAACCCCAAAGTGACAAAGATACTGGAGTCATCTGATAAAGATTTTATGGTCATTATCATAAAAATGGTTCAAAAAGCAACTATGAACACACCTGAAATGAATTAAAAAATAGAAAGTCTCAGCAACAAAACAGAAAGTAAAAGCCAACTGGAAATTTTAGGCCTGAAAAAACATAATAACTGAAATGAAAAAAACTCATTAGATGGGCACAACAGTAGAATAGAGGACGGAGAAAAAAAATCAGTGAACTGGAAGACAGAACAATCATAATTATTCAATCTGAAAAACGGAGATAAAACTAACTTAAAAAAAAAAAAGAAAAGAGAGAACTTCGTGGCCATAGAAAAGATCTAACACTGATGTCATCAAAGTCCCAGAAGGAAAGGAGAAAGAGAGTGGGCAGAAAAATTATATAAAGGAGTAATGCCTGAAAAATGTTCAGTTTTGGCAGAAGACATAAACCTACAGATCAAAGATGCAATGTGATCCCAAACTGGATAAACCCAAGGAAATCCATATTAAGACATATGATAACTGAAATTCTGAAAACTAAAAACAACGTGAAAATCTTGAAACCAGTGAGAAAGAAACAACACTTCAAACAACAGCAAATTTCTCACTGAAACCATGGAGGTCAGAAGGAAGAGTGTACAATTAGTGAGTACAGCAATGCTGCAGGACAAAAAAGCAACATACAAAAATCAAGTGTCTTCCTGTACACTAGCACTGAACGTGTCCAAAAACACAATTTAAAGGACAATTTAAAATTAATCCAAAATGAAATGCTAGGTATAACCTAACAAAACATGTAAAGAATTTGTATGCTGAAAATTCCCAAACCCTGAGGATAGACATCAAGGACCTAAACAAATGGAGAGACGCATGGAGTTCGTGGATTGGAAGACTCAACATAGTCTAGATGTCAAATCCATGCCCATTCAATGCAACACAGTCCATGAAGGCTTAATGAAATTCTTATCCAAATCCCAGCGAAATCTTTGTAGATAGAGTCAAGATGATTCTGAAACTTACATTGAAAGGTAAGGGGACTAGAATAACCAAAACAATTTTGACAAAGAAGAACGAAGCAGGAGGAATCATTCTACTCAATGTTCAGACTTGTTATATGGCTACAATAAACACGACTGTGGAATAGAGAACAGAGCTAGAAGTAAATCTATACAGGTACAAAGGGGTGAAAGTAACTCAGTGGTGCTGGAACAATTGAATATTCATGGCAGGGGTGCCTTGACCTAAATCTCACAATTTATGCAAGAATTAAGACAAAATGGATTATAAATTTAAATGTAAAATGTAAAACTAGAGCCTTCTAGAAGAAAAATCTCTCAGATCTAGGCTCAGGTGAGGACTTTTTAGACACAATACACCAAAAAGATGATCCATAAGAGAATAAAATTGGCAAATTGGGCTTTAACAGAATAAAAAACATTAGCTGTGGAAATTCCCCGGGCAAGAGATTAAAAAGACAAGCCACAGACTGAGAGAAAACTTTTCCACATCTCATACCCAACAGAAGTTTTGTATCTAGAATTCTCAAGAGCTGACAGTAAAAACAACCCAAGCAATCCAACTGGAAATTGGGCAAAACAACCAAGCAATCCAACTGGAAATTGGGCAAAAGACGTGAAGTAACATTTCACTGAAAAGGAGCTAAGGATGGCAGATATGAATATGAAAGGGATTTCAACATTAGCAACTGGGGAAATGCACATTAAAGCCATGATGAGACATCACTACGAACCTAGTAGAAGAGCTAAAAAAAAGAAAAAATTCATGACAACAGGAAGAGCTGGAAAGAAGCAGAGAAACGAGATCCATCCCTTGTTCATTATTACAGCCACCTGGGAAATAGTTTGGCAGACTCTTTTTAAAATAAGCATGTACTTACCAAAAACCCCACACTTACACTCCTGGACATTGATCCCAGAGAGGAGAAAATTCACATCTATACAAAAACCTATACACTCTTCATAGCAGCTTTATTTTTAGTAGCCAAAACCTAGAAACAACCTCAATGCCCTTTGACAGGTGAATCGCTAAATAAATTGTGGTACATCCATACCATGGATACTACTCAATGATAAAAAGAAATTTACTATTGATGCACACAACTGGTTGGCTGGGTCTCAGGGCATTGTGCCGAATGGAAAAACAAAAAAAAGCAATCATAAAGGTCACACCCTCCGTAATTCCACTCATGTAACACTCTCAAAATGACAAAAGTGTAGGGATGGAGAGCAATTTGCAGTTTCCGGGCATTAGGGATGGTGAGGGTAAGGGGAGTGTGTCCTACTATAAAGAGGAACGTTGCGGTAGGGCACCCGGGTGGTGGAGTCAGTAGGGCCATCCAACCCTTGGTTTCAGCCCAGGTTGTGATCAGAGTGTCGTGAGACTGAGCCCCTCGTTGGGCTCCTTGCTCAGCACAGAGTCTGCTTGAGATTGTCTCTCTCCCTCTACCTGTGCGCGCGCTCTCTCTCTCTCAAATAAATAAATAAATCTAAAAGAGAAAAGCATTATGGTAACGGAATAGTTCAGTATCTTGACTGTGGTGGTTACAGAAATATATACATGTGATAAAATAAATAGCTTAGAGCCGTACCCCACCTTTGCTCCAATGTCAGTTTTCTTCCATCGATGTTGTACCATCGCTATGTAAAATGTCACCATTGAGGGAAACTGGATAGAGTAGAGGACCTCCCTGTACTGTCTCCGCAACTTCCTAGGAGCATGTAGTCATTAAAAAAAAAAAAAAAAAATTAAAAAAAAATTTTTTAAATGATACAAATACCTTTTATTTGGAAAGATCGGGAGGGAAGACCCAAGGAATGGCACCATCTACCGGGAGCTTATAATTCCATCCCAGTCTCTGGGGTGCTGAGAACCTTCTGATGCAGTGTCCCTCTAAGCCTCATCCGTTGCCTGGGTCTCTCTCCATCTACACTAGAACTGGGCTTACCTCCCAGAAGTTCAAATCTGCCTTTGTGCTCATAGAGTTTAAAAAAAAAAAAAAAAGTCATGGTGGGAAGGGATGGAGACCGCTCTCAGTTACTCTCTTCCTTACAAAGCAGAGTCCTGTCCTCTGTCCGAGTGTCAAAGTCACAGGCAGTGTGACTCTACATTCAAACAGGTGGGAAGTCTGTCTGGCTCCAGAGGGCAAATCGGGTGGAATGAAGCTTTGGAGGTTGTCTTCCCCGACCTGGGCACAGTGTTCCTAGGCTATTCTCTGGCACTTTGTCCCAGAGATAGTAGAAACAGAGCCCCTAGGATCCTCCAGCAACAAGGAGTGGCTGTTCTTTGGGGTCCCTTGACTGGGAGTCACATTGTGTTTTGGGGAAACAGATGAGGAGGGAGGGAAACAGGCCAGACGAGACAGATATGGGAGACTGGTCTAGCTGTAGTCTGAGAAGACTCTGCTCAGGCCCCCCTTGGGCAGGTTTGTATCTGAGAGATCCAGCCTAAAATGTGAAGATATGGGGCAGAGGTGGGGGATATGATATGGTGTCTGCAGAAAGGCTCGTCCCGATAGGATTATAACCCCTGTGCAGATTGGAAACTAGTCAAGTGAGGTGGCCCAGGAACACTGCTCTGCCCCTGAGCACGCATGCTATCCCTAGCTGGGGAAACTGAGGCAGAAGCCCACTGCTAGGGACTGGGTTAAAATAGCGAGGAGGGAGGTATGCCCCATGGGCACCTTGAGGTTCTCTAAGAACCACTAGTTCTTAACCTGATGAACAGCAAGATGTGGAATCTCCTCTCCTTCTTGCCGCTCTTGGGGTTGGCCCAGGAAACCGCCTACAGATCCATCAGGAAGTAGTTGGAGGAAGCAAAGCTAGGAAAAGATGAAAGAGGCCCACCTTATGCCATGGTGGCCACTCCCACCACAAAGATGGGTTCCTCTAATTTGCTTTCATGGGGGATAATCGGAGAGGCTCTTATATTCGCTTGTGAAAATACAAAGAATTCTATTCCTTTCATTAGTGGTCAAAAGGGAAAATGAACGGGAAGTCGGGGTTCCCTGGGCTCAGATCTCTCGGGAAGGGTAGGCAATTTAATTTTGCTTGATCAGTTCATTCAACAATGAACTCAAGCTGCAGTTTGCAGTATGTATGGGTTCTGAAGTTAAACTCCAGTGTCACTACAGTGGTGTGTGAGAACCAAGTTAAAGATGGGGAGATTCGCACCATGCATTGCCCTTTGCAGATCTGCTCATTTATAAAGGGCCCTGAGCTGTGACAATAGTTTTAAGGGCAACAGACTTGACCCTCGGTCTGTGGATGTGCTTACCCGCTATTTCTCTGTACGCAACTAGAGTCCTCTTTGTTGTGGAAAATTCTGACTGCAGTCATGTGAATTCATCATTCATGGTAATGTCTACAGAGTTAGGAATTTTCCAGCCAGTTTTGATCTTTTCTCTGGAATTGAGAGATGGAAGAATTAATCATTTCCCTGGAGATACCTGGGATGTTGGAAGGAAGACTATTTTCAGAATCCAGATCTTCAGAGCCCTCGGCCACTCTCAGGGGGAGAAACCCAGATTTGGGTGCCCATTTTGCCTCCTTACAAAATATGGGAGCTCTTGCCTCTCTCGACTAGTTTAAGGCACGGCTAATGCAGACTCATCGTGACTGGGCGGGAAATGCACAACAGGGCGTCAGAGTGGGAGAATTCAAATACAATCAGGCCAGCTTGGTACAAATACCTGTAAAACTCGATTCCTGGGACACCCAGAAAGGAGATGATAGAGATACCACGTCAGATGGGGATCTCAGCTCCCTTCTGGTGCCAATCCCTGGACTTCAGGGTATCTTCGACCAAGTGCAAAGGTCTATGGCTTCAGCCTCTAGAAACCTAGCACTTTCCCTTTTTGCTTGTTTGGTTTTTTTTTTTTTCTTTTGCTCCCCCTCCCCGACCCCAGTTTTCAGGCATGTCTATTCACTAGCACTGGTTTTGCCAGTCCTAGAAATTCTTCCTCTTTAACCCTTTTCTAAATGGCCACCCCCTCCTTGCCCCCCTCATTCACGGGATCTTGAGCCCCGTGAGCTCCCATCCCTGAAGATATAGAACACACGGAAAGGTCTATGGAGTGAATGAGAACAGGGTGTTTTGCCAGAGGTAGCTCCCCCGCCCCCGAAACCGGTGGTGTTGGTCCTTACATCTCTACCCCGGGAGCCCATTTGCCTTATCAGCTTTCTATTAAAACTTACAGTACAACCCAGCCATCAAAAAGATAAAAATAAATGAGATTTTTGCCATTTGCAAGAAGTGGATGGAACTAGAGAGTGTTATGCTAAGCAAAATAAGCCAGTCAGAGAGGGACAATTACATGATCTCCCTGACATGTGGAATTTAAGAAACAAAACAGAGGATCACAGGGGAAGAGAGGAAACAAAAATATAACAAGACGAAATCGGAGAGGGAGACAAATCCTAAGAGACTCTTAAGCACAGGAAACAAATTGAGGGTTGCTGGGGGTTGGCGCATGGATTCGGTAACTGGGTGACAGGCATTAAGAAGGACAGGTGATGTGATGAGCACTGAGTGTTCTGTGCAACTGATGAATCACGGAACTCTACACCTACAACTAATAATATACTATGGTAACTGGATTTAAATAAAAATTAAAAAAAATTTTAAAAATTAAAAAAAATAAAACTTAAACTTAAAATTAAAAATTAAAAAATAAAGCAGTACATTTTCATTCTTTTAAAAATAATTTGCTTTCTTTGGCTTGCCTGGGTGGCTCAGTCAGTTAAGCGTCTGCCTTTAGCTCAGGTCATGGTCCCAGGGTCCTGGAATCCAGCTCCGCATTGGGGGGTGGGGGTCTCTGCTCAGCGGGAGTCTGCTTCCCCTTCTCCCTCTGTGTTCTCTCTCTCTCAAGTAAATAAATAAAATCTTTTTTTTTTTTTAATTTATTTGACAGAGAGAAACACAGCAAGAGAGGGAACACAAGCAGAGGGAATGGTAGCGGGAGAAGCAGGCTTCCCGCAGAGCAGGGAGCCTGATTTGAGGCTCGATCCCAGGCCCCTGGGATCTGACCTGAGCCGAAGGCAGACGCTTAACAACTGAGCCACCCAGGAGCCCTAAATAAAATCTTTTTAAAAAATAATAAAATAATGTGCTTTCCACTGGCCCATTCTCTACATTTCTATTTCTAGTCTGTGAGCTCGTCTAAGCCCCAGTCCATGGGCAGAGCAAAGACAATGATTGTCACAGTCTGAGAAGCAATCAAGCCCACACTGGCTTGGGTTATCACCCTCAATTGTCTCGGTTCTCACACAGTCATTATTCGGTTTCCCTTGCCCTCGTGGGAGTGGTTTTATACAGTCTCAGAATACTTCAGACACATAGAAACATTAGCCATCAAAATTTCCATCAAAGGGAGAAAACGAAGTCATTTTCCTTCACTCAGTTGAACTCAACATTGTCACCCAGTGTAGGAAATATGCTGTCCCTGCAGTTCTTGCTAATTACCTTTCACTGCTGCCGCCTCCTGCTCCAAAGAGGAGATGGGAACTATTCTGGAAACTATAATTGGATAGTAGGTTATTTCCAACTGAGGCCAGAGGTAATCATTAGTTTTAGCAACTAGTGGTTCAATAAAAACTATCTGTAACTATGCACTGGGAAGCTATCTCTTAGAGCGAACACAATTATTTTTTATTCAGTCCTCGTTCTCTCTCTAAATATCGTGTCAGTAGAAATAAGAACACATTTCTGGAAGAAAAAAATAGTGGTTTTTTTTTTTTTTGTCTTCAGTCCCACCTTGCTTCATTAGCATAAGTCGGATGGAAGCAAAGCAGAATGTGAGGTTCAGAGCAACAATGGGGTCAAATCTCAACTGGCCTCGTGCCTGAACCTCACATCATTTAAAGGTTTGTTGCAAAAATAGCAGACATTTTGAGAGAACAGATGCACTTACAACTCCCTCCTCTTCTGTGCAGACCCTCAAAACTCACAATTATCTTAGCTTAAATGCCCCGGGGGAACGTCAGGACCGGGTTCCGCGTTGCAGAGGGGAACACAGGGTAGAGTTGGGAGGACAGCAGGATGGAGCACGGGACCTTCGAAGCAGGTCTGACAAGACACAACAAGCAAAAACCTGTAAACATTTAGCAGGAAATGTTACCAATTTTTAGAAGGGAAACAGAATAAAGTCATCAAATGGTCATTTGTTTGGGAGCAGTCATGACCTTCAGAACACAGCTCCATCAAGGCGGCGGTCCCTGGGTCAGTCCCTACACGGGGCCTCCCTGTGCCTAGACTAGCTCGGGGTCAATTTTATCCTATTGTGGGTATTCTGCATTTTGTTTCTGGCTTTACAAGGTGATTTTAAAAACAAAAGCAAAAGCAAAGAGCCTGCCTTCCCTCTTCCTACTCCTGATTCCTCCTCCCTTTCTGCTCCTGTCTACCTTTACAATTTCTGGCACATATGTGCTACGCTGAATGCCAGCAGTAGGTCAACAGATGTTGTCGTGAAAAATAAGAACGAGGAAATTGGAAAATCTCACTGCCTTGCAATGCTTATTAGCACAACACCGTAGCAATGTGCTCTATATTGTTTTAGTCGAGGGGCTCTCGTGGAGACCCGACTCATTGTCTTGGGGACTTAATTCTTACCAAGAAATGGATTGCTCTGTGTAGATCTGTTTAATTAGTTAAGAACTGTGCTTTTTGGAGGGGCGCTTGGGGGGCTCAGTGGGTTAGAAGCCTCTGCCTTCAGCTCAGGTCATGACCTCAGGGTCCTGGGATCGAGCCCCATATCGGGCTCTCTGCTCAGCAGGGAGCCTGCTTCCCCCTCTCTCTCTCTGCCTACTTGTGATCTCTCTGTGTCAAATAAATAAATAAACAAACAAACAAACAAATAAATAAATAGAATTATGTTTTTGTGACTTAAAAAAAAAAGACTGAGACTCTGGGATATGATTCCTGAGCTGACTATTAAACACTAAGAATTTAAAGAGTGGTAAGATCAGAGTCACCTGGAGCATAGTCCAATCTCTTTCCCGATGTAGAGATCCTTCCAGCAGTATCGGGGATCCCTGAGTTTGGGAGTTGACGGCATGTTAGAGATATAACACTGTAACCCCCTAGAATGTACCACTAGTTTAGAAATCTTCTTTAGAACATTCCGGTTAGATGGTTGCTTAGCAACTGCTTATTAAACTTTCCAGGGTGGGAGCATGGAGAAGGTATACCATGACGTTTGGGAAAATCTCAATATTTAGAAACAAATTAATTTTAAAGAGCTGATTTTTAGCCTTTGAAGAACCCACATACTAGGTCAGAAAAGTGGACACCCCTTCAGCATCCCAGTCTCTCTGAAGGCTGACACCTACTGGTACAGCTCCCGAGAGCGCCCTCTACTTGGAGATCAAGCACCTTCACTCATTTATTCACCATCGCTCTATGGTCTTGGCCACCATGCTGTCTTCGTGGGTAAGCCAGAGACCAGTGGCGCTCTTCTGAAGGAAGGTCACTGGGTGTGACCTCACTTGCAAAATGTATCCTTTCCATGGGATAAAAATGTACACCAAATTGCTACATTGCACAGATAACATCCTTCTTACAGATGGTAACTACCATTCTGTCTAAGAACATTTCCAGGGAAGAAATGGTTTACTAATGAATTCACGCATCTTCGTTGGCTATGGGCCATGATGCTTTCTGAGTCTCACCTCCCCTTCTAACCCACTCCTTCCTTGCTGGATCGCTGTTTGGTTTCCTTTGAGGGAGGGACAAGTTTGTGCAGAGATACTCCGGTGGTTCGACACTCCAGTGACTGAGGGCTTGGTATTAAAGAAGAGACAAGATAAAAGGCAGAGATTTTATGGACAGAAACACATTGTAAAAGCCTGCTGTAAGGCGCATGAGAAAAACAGTAGTAAAACACCACAAGTATTAGGTAAACCATCGGTAGCCCTTAAAGACACACTGAGGCAGGAAAAAATTGAGATGTTTTCCAGATAATCCAAGTACCTCACCACCTGGGAACAGCCTGTCTTACAGTTTCTTTTTAAATTCAATTTTATGACAATTGTAGACAAAAAAATATATGCATCAGTGAATTTACCCTACAAGAAAACATAACTAAATGTTGACAGTGATTAAAATGTGAGTCATGTTTTTCTAATTCTATTTGTATTTCCTGAACTTTCTTTTTTGAATATTTGTTATTTTTGTAATGGGAAAAATATTTACTGTGGAAAGTGTAATGGCCTTTTTATGGATTTCTCTCCAGCCTTGTATATGTGATAAAGTCTTACGTAACATGCACAAGCATATGGGAAAACCACGGGCACTAACAAAAAAGGCTTTCAGAGGAAACGTGTTCTTGAAAAAATGTTTTAACTCTGCCATTTTGAAAATATTTCAAACCTTCCCTTTGCTAAACAGGAATATTCATTGACAACTGGTTAATAATGGTCTCAAAAGCAGTTCGGACAGACTGATAGGAAAAAATATTTGGATCCTATCCTAAAATAATTTCTTTGTTAATAAAGAGCCTGAAATATTTTTTTGACTCCAGACTCAAATAATTTCAAAAGCGTTTTATTTATTTATTTTTTTTCAAAAGCGTTTTAGATTAGTTTGCTCTGCAAAGGGGTGACTTGAGTTTTAAGAAGAAAGTGCGCCGGAACCTGATGTGATTGTCCCGACCGACGCAGAATTTCCAAAAGCAAGATGGCTCTTCTGAAAGACGTGTGATTTTCAATTTGAAGCTGATGTTCCGGAGAGCAATACTGCTCCCACCGCAGGGTCTGCAAAGATAATAGCTTGCTGAGCCCACACTGGCCTCACCCACAGTCACCAATGCCCCTACCGTCAGCCTCACCCCATTACCATACCCCTCATGGGCTCTCCTTGAATTGCAGTGAAGGGAATAGATTTCCCCGGTCTGGGAAAGCATTTCTTCCTTTTTTTTATCTGCATCCTGAGGGGTTTGAACTAAATCCTTTCCAAGACTCCTACCAGATAATAAAATTCTGAGCTTACTTTGCAACATGCAATTCTGGAATTGCTCACAGACACACGTGCCTAGGAACTTCCAGCAAAACGCCAGAAAGGAAGGTCGGCGTGTGTGAAATCATTTGCAATGTATACCCTCATCAGAATGGAAGCTGTTCTGTTTCTTTAATTTTGTCTTAGACAAAAGACAAGGAGACCTTGCGCTTGCTGATTTCTGAGGCCTCTTTACCTTCACTCTCTTTTTGATCCTTATATTTCTTTCTCTTTGATTCACTCATAGTTTATACCTTTTATCCTATTTCTTTCCTCTTCTCTGTCCTCTTGTTTGCTCTCTTTGCTTGCCGTGATGTTTTCTGCTGGAAATTTTGTGAAAGTCGTTGCCCCGAGAAGAAACACCTAGGGAGTACTGGCATTCTTGGGTTTAAAAAAGAGCATTAATTTTCACAGCACTAAATGAAAATGTCCTAACTGGCGAATCTGTGCTGTCTCCTGTTCGTGCAATGAACGTGCCATCCCGACTGTCCTGGGTCACTTGCTGTCTTCCCTCCTACTTCTCGGGATGTCCCTTGTACTGTCACCTTCCCTGAAACCTCCTTTCACACTCAGACCTGATGTTCTGTGCATGTCCCCTGCTACTTAAGACCTGATATTTACACTACCAAAATGTTGTTTGGAGAAAAGCTTCCCGGATTCCTAAATTATTCTATTATTCATATAGTCAAACCAAAATAATGCAAAGGAAAGGAGCAAGGACAGTCCTGCATTTGGAAAATGAAAGACACCGCCCCCCTTCTCCCCACCCCCACACATCTAAGAGTCTAAAGATGACTGGGCCATTCGAATG
>CM053611.1:2240035-2267246 GCA_028646535.1 Procyon lotor
CTTTCTTTCTTTCTTTCTTTCTTTCTTTCTTTCTTTCTTTCTTTCTTTCTTTCTCATTTTATTTATTTGTTTGAGAGAGAGCGAGAGCATGAGGAGGGGAGGGACAGAGGGAGAAGGAGACTCCCCTCTGAGCAGGGAGCCCAACGCGGGACCCCGAAATCATGACCTGAGCTGAAGGCAGTCACTTAACCAACTGAGCCACCCAGGCGCCCCAGTCCTGGACTTTTTTGAACTCCTTTTGCGTTTTCCTTGAATGGGCTCATGGCACAAGCAACGCGAAACATTAGGCAACAGCTACTGAATTCACAAAGCACGAAATCTAAGCAGTCCGGGTCCTTGTGAGGTCGGTGGATGGCAGAAGAGGCATGAGTCATGTATGAGAAGTCTTAAAATGCCGAAGTCCTTAGCTCTTGGTAGGATAATTAGGACTCTACTGAAAAGTCTTGACGATCCCTAAGACCAGAGACTCCTAGGTATGAACTTCCAGAAAATTATGTCTTGGGTGGATTAAATCTTGTCATGAGAAGACAGAGCAGGTCAGGATAGAGATAGACCTCAGCTGCTGCCCCCTTCTGTCCTCACCTTCTAAACTCCCTCTATAAGGAAGAGAGGCAAATGTCAAGTGCTCCAAAGTGGTTCAATTCTGGTTGAGGCCAAGAAAGGGACTCTCAGGAACGCTGACTTGCCCTAGTTCTTCAACTTGGGCAATGGTTTGCTTTGCATTCAAATGCATCCTCTTCAGAGTTTGTTAGCATTCAACTATTTCTTTCTGAGCACCTAGAGAGAAATTTATGTCAGATCTTAGAACGGGGGAAATCTGTATCCCTGAGTAACAACTGGCTTGTTTTGAGTTCACGAACACCATTACTCTGGGATCTGACTGTATTTCTGTTGCTTTGTCTCCTAAGGAGTTTGGAGCAAGGTTTCTGACTCATCATGTTTTGGTAACAGCCCTTGAATCCTCATTCTTTTTCACCCATTTCCAATATGCCATATTTGTCCTTTTCATACCAACTCTGTTTCTCCAGTCCCCGTTCTGAAATGTTCAGGACATGTCAACAGGATGACCAAAGGGCATTATAATCTGTTCATCCTTCTGTGTTGTGCACTGCATAATTCTAGGAAATGTCATTCACATAGACTACAATGTAACCACAGTGTAAATGACGCCTTCCAGAGTTGTGCAGTGCATAACTTGTACAACCATTCATGGGCACCCCCGGAGAAGACAATTTCCCCCAGAGGCTCCATTCTGTTCTTAGATGGGCTATACTTACATTTCACAGTCTCGGATTCTTCGAGGACAATGGCCCCAAATAATTTGAACCATGACTTTGCAATGGCCAGCTATGCATTTCTTCTTCTGTGATTTCGTTTAGAATCAGTGTAAACAGCTAGGAGAAAATTCTAAGTATACAATGGCACCATTGTATGTATTCTGACAGAACCTACAACTTAGATAATTCTGTCTTCATCCAGTTAAATTCTTAGGAGAATGCGTGGCACCCCCATTGCTGTGGCGACTTTATAGAGTCAGTTGCCCTATTTCCCCACTCATTATGTTTGTCCTTCATGGAGATGGCTGGGGTCAAATGCCATTTCTACTCGGCTTCCCTGAAAGAGATTACTGGGTCAGAAAATTCCTTCTGCAATTGCTGAACTCATCTCCCACCTTTTCTTAAGTGCAGATGGAGGGCCCTGACTAGCCTCTTTGTCCATAACAAGAAAGGAAGAAAGACCTCTTCACATTACCTCGAGGAGCGCTATCTCCTGCTCCCTGGTTAGCAGAATGTGTATCATGTTCCCAATACCAAAGATGAGTTGGTCCCAAGATAACCTTCCTCATATCATCTTGGAGCTCCTGAAGTTTTCTACATTTAGTAAACCAAAACATATCCCTATCATTCATAAGCCCAGAAAGCATTTTAGAGTCCATACCGAATTCATCTGCTTTTAGGATTCTTTCCTGCCCATACTAAACTGCCCATCCAAAGCCAAACACAAGAGGACACAGCACACAGGGACAAGTGGTAATTTAGCAGCAAATGTTGATACAGTACGGAGACCCAAGGTGAGCAGATTTAAGTATGGGGATTTAAAAGTATGTATTTCGCCTGTATCATAGAGAGAAATCTGATAATTTCATGTTTAGGCAGGAAATACAGTGATGTTAGCAGTGGTTTCATTCTCAATTGACATAGGTTTGGGATTGAAGGATAAAGGGAAACAGACCCCACTCAAGTAAGGGACCATCTTGTTTCAGAACATAGAAATCCCAGCAGCGTTAGTGGAGAGACCGTTGGGACAGTGAAGGCAGCTTCAGTTGGAGTTCAGGGTCTGGGATGCTGTTTCCTCCCAGTACAACCGAGACCTCTGCCTCAGCAGACAGGTCGAAATAAGGGAAGGTACGTGACACACGATCGTGTGGGACACTTCCTGGCAGAAGGACATTCTCCCGTGATGTGTGCTTTGGGCGCCTCGATGATCATATTGGAATAAGGTACCCCCGGGGCTTAGGGATGGGCAGAGGCAACTGTTAACCATCAACGGGTACAGAAGCCCGGCGTGAGAACTATATCTCTTTTTTCTCTGTAATTTACTGGAGCCTAAATGAACATCACACTGTGAGATGCTATTACCTTTCTCCATTCCCACTTCATTAAGAAACTGGTTCAAAAGATTTTTCAAATAAGAGAAAAGGAAAGGAAGGAAAAAGAGAAACCCTTTGCCGGATGTGGCTAAGAATGATCTCAATTCTGGTCTGGTTTTCTTTTCCTTTTGTGTCTACCCAGTTCTGCCGACCCTTTGTGCCTGCCGATGCCGTGTGGGAACCATGGGCTAATATCAGAGTTTCTCCTCCCAGACCACGCTTAAAGTGAACATCAGATGCAATCCTTATCAACTGTGTTTTCAAGGAGGTTTGCCTCCCCGGATATACGCTGCAAAACCGCACTTGCTGCTAATGACCCGTTCCAGGGAAAGCCTTGCTCGGGGCTGCGCCGAGCGGCAACTCTACCGTCTCTCTGCGGCGCCGTGGGTTCTGTGTCCTGGATCTGCTCTGCAAGAACAGGCGCGGCCACCCCTTGTGAATGAGTGAGCCGAGTGCTGGCTCGGAGTCTCACTGAAGAGTCACAACAACGGTTCTTCATGAAACCGCCCTGCGGTTACCCCATCGCAGACAGGCCCCGTGAGACGCAGGGAAGAAACCGACAGGTGCACGTCCGAGCTGGGGCTTCGCCCCAGGCGACCGAGGACCGCTCCTGCCTTCTTCTCCAGCACATTCTCTCCATCTCCGCACCGCAGGCTGGATCTTTCTGTCGGGCAAGTGACTTCCCTTACAAAGTCGAATTGAAACAGACTCTCCTCCATCGGGAATGAACCTGGGGGCTGAGGTTTTCCCCTAAGATTCAGCTGCTTAAGCTCCTCCCACCGCCGAAGGCGAGGATGCCACGAGCCACCCTGCACAGCGCTCGGCACCCAGACGGGCCTCTAAATAAGGCGTCGTTCTTTTTCTCCTTTGCGGGGGAGGAGAATGTCGGGTCCCGCGGGACGCATCCCCGAACGCCTTCCTTGTTTGTGCCCAGGCTTTTCACTCATTCTGGGGGTCTGATGAAGATTAATAGCCGTGAGGATGACGACGACAGCCGACAGTGGCCTCGATGACGACGCCGAGTCATTCCCACGGAGCCCTCTGGGAGACGAGGCTGTCACGCGAGCCCCGTGGCTGTCGTAGCTCGGGAGTCCACCGCCGTGTGTCTCCTGCACAGCCCAGCTCAGCCAGACGACAGCGAGACATCTGTTGGTGTGAACTCTGAATGTCAAGGTTGGTGCACAATACGAGCGCCCTGAAGCTCGGCTTCATTCTCGCGTCCGAGGGCGACACCCAGCAGCCGGGTCAGGCAGCAGAGCTCGCAAGAAGAACGTGTGTTCGGGTGGAGCTGGGAGCGCGCATCCCCTTCCCTGGCAGAGCCGCCCTGGTGTTTAGGAAGGCACTCGGACAAAACAGTGTCTTTTTCTGGCTGCCTTCAGCTGGGAGTGAGCAAGCCAGCCTGAGAAGACACACCGGGTACCACATGCCTTTTTTTTTTTTTTAAGATTTTTTATTATCTATTTGACAGAGAGAGAGAGAGAGAGAGAGAGAGAGAGATCACAAGCAGGCAGAGAGGCAGGCAGAGAGAGAGGGGGAAGCAGGCTCCCTGCTGAGCAGAAAGCCTGATTCCGGGGCTTGATCCCAGGACCCTGAGATCATGACCTGAGCCGAAGGTAGGGGCTTTAACCCACTGAGCCACCCAGGCGCCCCCCACATGCCTCTTTTAAACTCTCTTTCCAACCCGCCTGAATCTGGAGGCTTTGGAAATTGACTCTGATGGAGAAAATCTGCATCCATGTTGTGTGACAAAACCAGAGGCTGCAAAAAGTTGTTGATAGTTCTGTAACTCGCCCCAGCCCGGTCTGGGCTCCTTTGGTGACCTGCACTTGTTTTATCGAAGGGAGAGTAGGTTCGGACATTGTCAGTGTCAGAAGCTACAGCAGGAAGAGCAGCGGCCACACACGCCAGCCAGCCTTCCTGTCCCCGCAGAGCTCTGGGGACTGTTCGAACCCAGGGAGGCACGTGTGATCAGTGCTGCCTCCAGCGTTTCCGGCGCGGCCAGCAGGTTTGCAGAAACAAGATGTTTTGGAAACAGCTCGAAATTTCTTATTTAACCTCCGAAGGTATTTAGACATGATTCTCTTCAACATGAGAGTCTAGTATAAAATTAAAGCCGTGTGTCTTAAAGTGAATAGAAAACTCCACACGCTGGTAGTACATTCTAATGGCTGTCTTTGGTGGTTAATATTAACAAACTATACCATAAAAAAGCATGCTGAAGTCTTTGCCACATAATAGTCGTCCTGTTCCCATAGGATTCATTCAGTAGTTCGATGTATTAGAGAAAAGATTTTTTTTCCCTGAAATATAGCTCTGGAGTTCTCCAACTGTTTTGGAAGCTGAGTTCATAAATACTGGATCTTGATGACACAGTTTCTTTCCCGAGGACCTAACAAGGGACGCTAACCTGAGTTTCTACCAGTAGAAGAAAAGGACGCAAAACTGCACGCCGAGGGAAAAATTCAACAGTGCTCTAAATGGAGGGCAGCTTAATTAACTCGGGACAGCGAAGCCAACTATATTTGGAAAAATTATGATGTAGCAGACAAAATGTTTATGTTTTTTCTTCCCTTCCTGTGACATGATTTCGATCAGAAGCTTGAGAAGAGATGCTGATGGGCAGGACAGAAGCAAAGGTGACTGGGCGTGGGGGGGTGGGGGGGGTGGAGTGGGGGGGTGGGGGTGGGGCTCCCGCTCCAGCAGCGACTCTCTTCGCCTGCTCCTTATGGGAAACGCCTCGGGCTACTGCCCTAGTCAGACGTGCCATCAGCCTCTGAGAGATGGCACATAAATGCTCTGTTTATTTTATTTTAGAAAAATGAGGCTTCCACTGACCCATGAGGTCTTACGAAGAAAAATAAAGGCACATCCCATCCTTGGCTTGAGTTCCACGAATAGTAATTCCAGTGGGCACGGGCTGCTGCTCGTTGACATCTTCCTCTTGTTTTAGTCCCTTTATTTTATTTTATTTTATTTTTATTTTTTTAAAGATGTTATTTATTTATTTGACGGAGAGAGAGAGATCACAAGTAGGCAGAGTGGGAGGGAGGGAGGGAGAGGGGGAAGCAGGCTCCCTGCTGAGCAGAGAGCCCGATGTGGGGCTTGATCCCAGGACCCTGAGATCATGACCTGAGCTGAAGGCAGAGGCTTAACTGACAGTTTGTGGGTTTTTTTTTTTTTTTAATTAGGGCAAGAGCTCTTAGTTTTAAAGAAACTTCCCACTTCTCAGACTCCCTTTTTCTTTACTTTTCTTTTTCTTTCTCCTCCTCCTCCTCCTCCTTCTTCTTCTTCATTTTGGTGGGAGAGACACAGGAGAAGTGGTTAGGAGATTTGGTTGCCTGCTTTTGATCAACCTGATTAATTTTGGGGTATAGTTGTCCTTGGTGTACTTTTCCATTTTTCAACAGTGCAAGGACAAGGAGGGAATGGGATTGTGGTGAAGCCTGTGGCTTGGGAGTCAGACGGACAAAGGTCACCGTGTGGCTCAGGTCCTCCTAGCTCTGTGATCTGGGGCAGGGAGGCCAATGTTAGCACTCATCCCATAAAGCTGGCTGAAAACGGAAGGGTGGAAAGGTCAATGCATTTTTTTTTTTTAAGATTTTATTTATTTGAGACAGAGAGTGAGAGGGAGCATGAGAGGGGAGAAGGTGAGAGGGAGAAGCAGACTCCCCGTGGAGCTGGGAGCCTGATGCGGGCCTTGATCCCAGGACTCCAGGATCATGACCTGAGCTGAGGCAGTCGCTCAACCAACTGAAGCACCCAGGCGCCCAGTCAATGCATTTTGTTAAGGGCAGACAATTTGATAGTAAGCAAAAACAAAATCTGGTCAGTCTCTTATAGTATTTAGGCTTTCTGTTTAATTGTACTCTGTTGCATCAGGTAAGATTTGTGGCACAATGCTGATAGCAATCATTCCAGCAAACAGATATCTTTTCAAATTTCAATGGGAATATGTATTTCTAATATTTTTCTCTCATTCCTAGCTTGCTGAACATTTTCATCATGGATAGATACTGAATCTAATGCTTTTCATCACGGCTTGAAAGGATCATGTGGATGTCCTATTTTATTTTATTTTAAATATTTTATTTATTTACTTGAGAGAGAGAGTGAGAACACAAGCAATGGGAGCAGCAGGTAGAGGAAGAGGGAGAAGCAGGCTTCCCACTGAGCAGGGAACCCGATGTGGGACTCGATCCCAGGACTCCAAGATCATGACCTGAGCCGAAAGCAGACGTTTAACCAACTGAGCCACCCAGGTGCCCAGGATGTCCTCTCTTAATGCATTATTTTGAGTCAATTACATTATTATCACACAGTGCTTGCATTCCTAGAATAAACCTAAAGTGGTCACAAAGAAGAATGACTTAGTCACTCTGTTAATATATTCTTAAATTTAATCAGTTAATAGTTTACTTAGGGTTTTAGCATCTGTGTTCAAATAAGAGGCCCGTTGGGGTACTTGGGTGGCTCAGTCATTAAGCATCTGTCTTTGGCTCGGGTCATGATCTCAGGGTCTAGGATTTGAACCCCGCATCAGGCTCCCTGCTCAGCGAGAAGCCTGCTCCTTCCTCTGCCTGCCACTCCCCCTGCTTGTGCTCTCTCTCTCTGATAGATGAAAAAATCTTTAAAAAACAAAACAAAACAAAACAGACACATGGATCAATGGAACAGAATAGAGAACTCAGAAATGGACTCTCAACACTATGGCCAACTAATCTTTGACAAAGCAGGAAAGACTATCCAATGGAAAAAAAGGCAGTCTCTTTAACAAATAGTGTTGGGAAAATTGGACAGCCACATGCAGAAGAATGAAACTGGATTATTTCCTTACACCACACATAAAAATAGACTCAAAATGGATGAAAGACCTCAGTGTGAGACAGGAATCCATCAAAATCCTTGAGGAGAACATGGGCAGCACCCTCTTCAGCCTCAGCCACAGAGACTTCTTGCTAGACACATTGCCAAAGGCAAGGGAAACAAAGGCAAAAATGAACTACTAGAATTTCATCAAGATAAAAATCTTTTGCACAGCAAAGGAAGCAGTCAACAGAACTAAAAGACAACTGACAGAATGGGAGAAGATATTTGCAAAGGACATATCTGATAAAGGGTTAGTATCCGAAATCTATAAAGAACTTCTCAAACTCAACACCCAAAGAACAAATAATCCAATCAACAAATGGACAGAAGACACGAACAGACATTTCTGCGAAGAAGAAATACCCAACAAACTCATGAAAAAGTGCTCAACATCACTCAGCATCAGGGAAATACAAATCAAAACCATAGTGAGATACCACCTCACAGCAGTCAGAATGGCTACAATTAACAAGACAGGAAACAGGAAATGTTGGCGAGGATGTAGAAAAAGGGGAACCGTCTCACACTGTCGGTGGGAATGCCAGCTGGTGTAGCCACTCTGGAAAAGTGTTGAGGTTCCTCAAAAAGCTGAAAATAGAGCTACCCTATGACCCAGCAATCACACCATTGGATATTTATCCCAAAGATACAAATGTAGTGATCTGAAGGGGCATGTGCACCCCCATGTTTATAGCAGCAATGTCCACAATAGCCAAACTATGGAAAGAACCTAGATGTCCATCAACAGATGAATGGATAAAGAAGATGTGGTACACACACACACACACACACACACACACACACACACACGAATACTATGCAGCCATCAAAAATGAAACCTTGCCATTTTGCAATGACATGGATGGAACTAGAGGGTAGTATGCTTAGTGAAAGAAGTCAATCAGAGAAAGATAATTATCATATGATATCACTGATTTGGGGAATTTAAAAAATAAGAGGATCATAGGGGAAGAGAGGAAAAAAATGAAATAAGACGAAACCAGAGAGGGAGACAAACCAGAAGAGACTCTTAATCTCAGGAGATAATCTGAGGGTTGCTGGAAGGGAGGGGGAGGAAGGGATGGGTTGGTTGGGGGATGGACCTTGGGGAGGGCATGTGCTATGGTGAGAGCTGTGTGGTGTAAGACTGATGAGTCACAGACATGTACCCCTGAAGCAAATAATACATTATATGTTAATAATAAAAAGTAAATTAAATAAATTAAAATGTAAAAATAAAAAATAATTTAAAAATTTAAAGAGGCTGTAGACAGACATGGACCACGTGAACATGAATTTAGATACTGGAATGCTGTGGGGTAGGGATGGGTGTGCTGGGCAGGGATCTAGAAGAACTAGATTAGATCCTAGGTCTTTCTAGGTGCTACAGAGATTCTTTTTTTTTTTTTTTTTTTAAGATTTTATTTATTTGACAGCGAGAAACACAGCGAGAGAGGGAACACAAGCAGAGGGAATGGTAGCGGGAGAAGCAGGCTTCCTGCCAAGCAGAGAGCCCGATGCGGGGCTCGATCCCAGGACCCTGGGATCATGACCTGAGCCGAAGGCAGACACTTAACGACTGAGCCACCCAGGCGCCCCGCGCTACAGAGATTCTTAAGCTGGGCTTCCATGAATGGGTTTGGGGGAGGCTAAATTCTGGAATTAATATGTAAAGGTCATGTGTCTGACGTTTTCCTGGGGTATGATTCTACCACTTTCTTTAAAAAGCCAAGTATCACTGATTTACTCATTCTTGGACTTGGGTGTGTGACTTCAGTTCCACGAGCTTCTGGCTGCCTTTTCTGTAAAGAGGGGAGGGTAAGTGCTAATTACTTCAAAGACTAGATGTGGACTCAACTGGTAAAAATCATACCGAAGTGTATATGTACCGAAGGAATGGTTTTGAGAATAAGTAAATATGGTGGGAGATAAAATCCGATGAACCATTTACCTTAAAAGCAGGCTTATGAAAACATTCAACAAATATTTAGATAAATTGGGTAAGTCAATTGCAGAAAAAGAGGATTCTGTCATAAAATTTACAAACATATTCTTCCCTGCCCCCCCCCCCCCAATCCCACTATTATCATCACAAAAGAAACCGTGCTGGACTGAATTAACCTTATCCACCAAGCATAGCGTTAAGCTAAAGCACACATTTCAGCAAGGCTTCCTGATTCGTTAATAGCAGAATAAACACACGGCCTTCCTTTAATGGAACACATAAAGAGGCTACTGGAATTGTAGCAAGTTAGAGCCAGGAAAAAATAAAGAGAGAATTTAAATCGCAGTCCTCCGTGCTCTGGCTTTCATATTCATCATCTTCTCCATTTGATCCATGCGGATTGGTTGCTGGAGGCTCTTTGAACTCAGAGCCCCCACATTTTGAAGGGTGAGCTTTGTTTCTTATCTAATTTTTGGGCTTCCTGCTGGAGCATCTAAGGGCTAGCCTTCCAGGCTGGGACTTGGGGGATATCAAATAAGGTGGTCGCTGTGAGCATAACATGTTTTCCAACTGAACTGAATTGCAAAATTCTGAACAATCAAAGGGAACCAAGTTAATGGTGACCATGTCCCCGATTTGGACAGTCTTACTTTGCAATCTCCACCTGAAATTCCATTTTATGCAATTGTTTCCATTCAACTCCCTAAATAAAAATTTATTGTAGATGTATCAATTGGAATCATTTGGAACTACTAGGGGCTAAAGTTTTCTCTTCTGTAATTGTATGACTGAACAATGGCAAAGTGGAGACCATGAAAACTCTAGGTGCAGAGAATATTGAGACTTCAAGGGGAGGAAATCACTTAGACTACAAGACAAGTAAAATATAGAATCACAAAAAGATGCTGATGAGATATCAAACCAAAGGAAAGCATTTTATTAGAAGTTGGGGGTGTATGAATTATAAATGCAACCAATATTGAATTACTTTAAGGAGAAAAGACTTAGAGATTTTCCAAAAAAGGAAGGTCTGTGATCTTTATGTGCCTGAGTTACGAGTGTGAACATGTGTGTACAGTTGTAGAGAGAAAAGTTATAAAATTAATGTCTGTTAAATGCTTTCTACGTGGGGCACCTCAGTGGCTCAGTCAGTTAAACGTCTGCCTTTGGCTCAGGTCCTGATCCCGGGGTTCTAGGATCGAGCCCCACGTTGGACTCCCTGTTCAGTGGGGAGCCTGCTTCTCCCTCTCCCTCTGCCTCTCCCCCGCTTGTGCTTGCTCGCTCTCTGTCAAATAAATACATTTTTAAAATATTTTTTAAAAAATGCATTCTTTGTGCCACGCAGTAGCCTGTGGGTTTTATATGTGCATGAACTTCGATCAATCTTTTATCATTGCTCTCATTTTACAGAGCAGGAAACTGAGCCTAAAAAGAAGGATTTCATCGTCCACACTTCCCCGACTGCAGGACTGACATTTGAAAGGCAAGGTAGTTCGTTTCCTGACATTACATTCTGAGATTTGTCTGTATGCAAATTTCTGGAGTACAAAATGAGAGACCCAAGTAAAAAGGTTGATGTGACCCACCAGAGGTCAGGCAGTTACTGCAAATGGGAATTTTCAGATCAGAAACCACAGACAATGATGAATCCCGGTCTGTTGTCTTGAAATTGAGCTCTTTGTCTTCAGGGAACCGAGTTCCTATGCGCTTTCTTGCTCTTGTTTCCAGATGAGTGGATAAGTCAGCACAGTCTCCACTGTAGTGATGTAATAAAAAAATAGAGAGCCAGACCCGAGGCAAGAATGACTAGAGAGGTACCTGATTTGTTGGAGGGTCTCCTCATTCAGAAACATTTGTGCCTAGAAGACAGGAAGCCATCTGAGTGCTGGTGGACGTGCCTGTGGGATATTCAGGTGCAAAAGAATATGCCCTAGGACCCCATTTAAAAAAAAAAAGGTTTGCATTATACCCAAGAAAATTTTGTTTGGAAAATATGTATATAAAAATCTGATTTAATTGATAGTTGAGTGAGAATACAGATAAATCTTTTGTTTCTGTTAATTTATATTTTTCTATTCCAAAATTTAGGTAATACGTGTAAGAAAGCTGGCAGTTTTAAAAACCAATTGGACAAGCACATATTAAGTGTCCACTATGGGTCAGACACTTTGCAGGGAAATTCAAGACACAAGGAATAAACTCCTTTAAGGACCAGACCCTGTTGGTCTTATTTACCTCTGTTGACCCACAATCCTGGATTGACATAGAGTAGGGCCCCATAAATATTCATTTAATAAATAAATGGAGAGAGGCCGATCAACAACTGAGAAATTAATATTTTAATTTTTTCTGTATTCTGTATAGAAAGATACACAGGTTAGGGTGCAGAGTTAGAAGCAATGAAAGGAAAATTCATTGATGGGTCAATGGGTGGGGTCAAGTGTTGTGAACTGGAGACACCATCCAGGATTTGATGCCTGAACTGAGTCTTGGAGTAAAGGGGCCAGGGGTGTAGACGGTGTGACGACAAGAGGGTGAGTATGAAACAGGAGGGAGGAAGACTCTCATACACAAAGGAAGTTGCATGAGAACAGCAATGCACTGGCCAGTTCAGAGCTATTAGAAATAGTGAAAGGAGGAGAGGGAGAGAGAGAGAGAGAGAGAGAGAGAGAGAGAACATTGCAGGGAAATGAAGCTTCTAGAATAGCAAGAAAAGTCAACATTGACTTTCTGCAGATGAAAAGAACAAGGATTCCATGCAAAACAAATTAAGACTCTGAAATAAAATGTCATGACAGTGGAGAATATGGCAGAATCAACAGGGATAAGAAAATCCAAGAAGAAAGCAGTTATGGCGCAAATCAGAAGAAAAGGTATTCCTGCAAAGACTCTAATTATATGCTATTCCATCTGCATAAAAATGGCACAAATCTTTCTCTTTTGGCAGTGGGAGTTTTGAGTGGTTTCAATGGACTTTTGGCTTATCTTTTCCCTCCTACAATTATAATTATGCACATCATCATTATGTCTTTAGGTAGGAAATCCTTAAGGAGGACATATCAGAAACTTGTGAATAGGTTATAGAATTATATAAATATTTAGTAAAATGTTTTTAAAATGCCAGCCTAGGGATTCATTTCTCAATAAACACTGTTAACATCTGTCTAAAGCAGTAAGTATTTTTTTTTTTAAAGATTTTATTTATTTGACAGAGAGAAACACAGCGAGAGAGGGAACACAAGCAGAGGGAATGGTAGCGGGAGAAGCAGGCTTCCTGCAGAGCAGAGAGCCCGATGCGGGGCTCGATCCCAGGCCCCTGGGATCTGACCTGGGCCGAAGGCAGACGCTTAACGACTGAGCCACCCAGGTGCCCCTAAAGCAGTAAGTATTTTTAAAAGATGAGGGAAAGAAAGAAAAGGAAGGAAGGAAGGAAGGAAGGAAGGAAGGAAGGAAGGAAGGAAGGAAGGAAGGAAGGAAGGAAGGAAGGAAAGGAGGGAGGGAGGGAAAGAGGAGAAGGGGGAAGGGGGCGGCAATAACTTCTCCAGGTCCTGCTATGTGTGGACAGTAGAATGACGTCGCAGCAAGAGCAGGTTTCACTACTCTTTCAAGAACTTTGTCTCAGTAACTATTATTTATGTCCGGGTATTCTATCCATTGTTGCCACTCATTGAGAAACAACCAAAAACTGTGTCTTAAAACGAGTCAAAAGAGGTATCGGGGACTGTCCAATGCCATAAGTGAAAAAGAAAGGAGCCGCAGGGTCAATGACAATGGCCACCGTTCTCGGTCCCACCGAGAACCCATAAATGGAGGGCACTCCCGAAAACCCGCTAGGACGGGGAACAACGGTCCCAACTGGAATAAGAGCTCCAACAGCAGACATTTTTGTCTTCGAAGGGCTTTACATACAGACTTCCAGAAACTCTGTGCTGTCTCCCCCCCCCCCCCTTTGATTAAAACAAAAACAGTAAAAAAGTGTTCAAAAGGATTGTAATTTCGTCTTCAATACATCTGCTCCGGTTTCTAACTTCATGTCCTTTTAATCTGAGTGACTTTATCCGTCACCTCGTGTTCTGTGAGCAGCACCAGAGTCTCTGTCACAACGTCACACGTACAGACTTTCTGGCAAATACAGAGCAGGTCATTTTCTGGGCGAACGCGGTGCGCCGGGATGATTTTATGCCGCTGCTCCTCGTTTAATCAAATCAAAGCGGATATGGTTGATTAAAGGGGCAAGAAGCTACTGAATAAACACGTTCGTTCAGGAGTAACTAAGCATTAGATAATATTACATAATGTGGGAGCGGGTGACTGCCTGGCTTAATGTTATGGTTTCCACGGCAACCACATCAGTGAAGGGTAAGGGAGTTCAGACATACTGGTTTCTCTCCGCTGGGAAATGGACCATCTCCACGTGCGTGATGGTTTCTTTGGTGTCTTTCAACAAGTATCGCACTCGTTAGAGAGTGATCTGAGTCAGGAGTCGGTAAAAATCTGGGGGCTACCACCTTAGAGAGAATGCAGCTTGGCATTGCCTGTCCTGGGTTCTTGAGGGATAGAAAGGATGCTCGGATTGGCAGAAGGAAAGAGCCGCATGAATTTTACATGGGATGGGGCCGGCGTATTCCACACGGAGCCGCCCTCACACGCAGGCTCTGTGAGCCAGGGATGTTTCTTCCTTCTTTTCCCAAAACAAAGACAGTGATGGTGATAAGGAAAGGGGAAATCCCGGTCAAATGCTGAACCCTGCAGAGGGTGGTTCTTGCGGAAGGCACACAAAGATTAATTATGGGTGGAGGGGAGGAAGGCGGAGAGAAGGCTTGGGTTTTGCATTCAGCGGGGCTCCGCAGGCTCTCCGGTCCCTTTAGCAGCCGAAGCAGCGCCATCCAGCAGGGCGGGGAAGGAAGATGTCCAGGGAACATCAGATCCTGTGCCCGCCCTGTGGTTCTGGGATCATTTAGTTCATTTTCATCCCCCTGGGTCAGATGAGGAAGAAAGTTAAATATACAGATTCTGAATGGCAAGTTACATCTCCGTAAGACTTGGAGAAATCCAATTATGCTTCATTCTGTGGTTGAAGGGGAAATTCAATTCCATGGTCAGGATGAAGGGCTGAGAGCCAGGAGAGCTGAATTCTGCTCTTGTCTCATTCACCTGCCTGCTTCCTGCTGTTCTTCCTAATAGCTCAGGTGTGGTTCCCCCCCCCTCATCACCCAGCCCCCAAGGATGGCTTTTTAATTACATGAGCTTCGGAGGCTCCTTCCAACCTGAAGATGTTCACTAACCGTGGACCTCAAGTTTTGAATTCTTCTCCAGTGCTTTTTTGCTACCCCTTCCGAGAAGGTTAGTATAGAGAAGACTATGTTTCTAAGGTGTGTTTAGAGGACACAAAAAGGGGTTTCCGCTGGGATTTGTTTCGCATCTAGTGCCAGTCCCTGTGTCAGTGTCTCCCCTGTATTGTTATTCACAAGCGTGCTTGTCCTCCTCCTTCTTTTATTCTAACAGACAGCCTCTAGGTGGCCGCTACCCTGATTCCACGAGATCACACTTACAAGGCTACCTTTGCGGAACAAGGGAAGAGACGATCTCTATGCCTCTGCCTTAAAATTTGGTGTTCAACAAAGGGCAAGCTCTTTGAGTTGTCCCCATTCTCCAGGCTTCTAACGAATTGGATATGTCAAGCAAATACAAGCAACAGCTCTGACAACTGGGTTGGAAGGTTAGCCCCACTGGGTCCCTAAGAGGATCTTAGGTTCTGTCATGCCATCCCCTTGACATACAAAAACAATAAGATGTGACATCATTTTTTGCTAGAGTAGAAGCCACAGCAAGAAATCTGCCCTCTCTCTCTGTCATCTTCCCTATGATAACAGAGGTAGGACATTGTCCGAGTGCTTGGTATTACCAAGTACTTTCATTTATCACTCAAGACAACCTTGCAAGATTGGTATTACCATCGGTTTTGGTCAGGGTTCTCTAGAGGAACAGAACAAATACTGTGTGTGTATGTGTGTGTGTGTGTGTATATATATATATATGTATATATATATATATATATATATATATATATATATATATATATATATATTTATTTATTTATATAACACAAATATATATATAACACAAATGTTTATATATATATATATTCCAAAATCTGATGAGGGAAGCTGGCAAGTTAAAGACACAGGAAAGAGCTACAGTTTGAGTCCAAAGGCCATCTGCCAGATAGAACCAGGAAGAGCTGATTTTGTAGACAAATTTAGAAGGTTATGTGCTGGAGAATTCCCTCTTGCTTAGAGGAGGTCGGTGTTTGTTCTAGTCAAGCCTTCAACTGATTGGACAAGGCCCACCTACATTATGGAGGGCAATCTGCTTTACTCAAAGTCCATCATAAGTGTAACTCTCACTCATAACCACCCTCACCAAACACCCAGAATGTTTAACCACATAACCAAGCACCTTGGCCCAGCCAAGCTGGCACATAAAAGTCACTATCATACCACTTATATCTTCCCAGTTAGGTAAAATTGAGAGCAAAGAAAATAAGTAGCTTGCCAAAATTACCTGAATGGAGGCTATCACAGCAGGGGCTCAAACCTAAGACCTTAGTTCCATGTGTTTCTGCACACAGAGTGACAGCAGCTGATGATTCTGACTTAAATCATGGAGTTCCACCAGTGTTCCAGACTTCTTCAGGCAGGTAGACGTGTGGTCAAGGACCTTCTCTATAACCACCTTTTCCAGATATTACCTTCTCTGAATGATTGGGATTAAAGATTTATTTATTTATTTGAGAGAGAGAGGAGAGACAGAGGAAAAGAATCCGCAAGCAGGCTCCCCACTGAGTGCGGAGCCCAATGCAGGGCTTGATCTCACAACCCATGAGATTATGACCTCATCCAAAACCAAGAGTCAGATGCTCAACCAACTGAGCCACGCAGGGGCGCCAACTGTATACTTTTAAAGGGCTTGCCTGTGAAATGAACTCTGTGAATCAAGATGCTCTCATGCCAAATGCCGGGAACCTAGTCCTGTGGCCCTCTACACCATTTTGGCCAGAGTGAGGAAAGATGTGATGATTCCTTAGTTGTATTTCCACAGCACGTTTTTTCTTACTGCAGCTCTGGTGGTAGATGCTATGACGCTCATTTTCCTGTGTGAAAACTCAGGTCCGTGTCAGGCTCAGCAACCCACCCACACTTAAAGGGCTAGTGAATGAGACAGCTAGGACCTACACCACGGTCTGGAGTTTCTTTTCCTGCAGAATGACTCTTGTGGATCCCTGGCTCTCTAATGGCTTATCTGATGCCTGAACCGTAGAATCCAAGCAAAAATTTCCCACCTCACTTTCCTGCCCTACCGCCCCCAACCCCCAGGTAGGCACAAAAGCTGTTCCTAGCACATCAGAAGTGGACTCTTAGCTCCGGTCTGTTTTTGGAACAGAGTGGTCATTTACCAAGATGTTCTTCTGTTAGAACTTCTCCAGAAAATTCACTGACTTATCTGGGAAGCAAAGGCACATGCATTGGACAGATATGAGTGTTTTAACTGTGGTCGCCTCCTGGGACTCCTTTGGCAACTGGACTTGCTTGGCCTTCCTGCAGGGCCAGCTCCGCTGTGTAGACTGAGTGGCTGAGGGAGACACAGAGGGACCAAACGATAACTTCTAAAACTGGCCATGAGGAGGCTTTCTTGGTCCACAGACAGCCTACAGGCAAAACCCGGCTGGCCTATCTCAGCTGCACGCTGTGATTTGTACCCCCACTGGAATACCTCTGGGGTTTCGTGAACCACAATCTGTTACTCAATTACCCTCCCTGCCATGGGTCCCCTTTCCCTCCCTCCTCCCCAAAGAACATAAAATGGCACAAAGATGCATCATGCATCATGACAGGGTAGTGATTACCACTAGCATATACTTTAAGGAAGCTAACTTTTCAGCATTTCCTTGAGTGGGCGTGTTTGTCATCCACACAGTCTGTGAAGGCAGATCACCGATGTTTGCTGCTATGGGTAAGGCAACAATACCCCGGTTCGAGTCTAGAAATCAATTCAAATTTTATTGTCTGAGGATGGGAAGGGCAGACTTTCAATGCTCTGCCAGTGTAGCTTATTTTTATTCAGGTCTCCAAGGTGAAGAGAGTGTGGTTTCTTTAGATACTGTATAGTTCTTTTCCAATGGAACTTTCTCAAGAGATCAAGTTATTTCGAAGATTTTTGTTTATGCGTGTTTTTTCCTGGTGGTGTGTCTTGGTAAGCGTGGGCTGTGGTAACAAAATACCAGAGTCTGGGTGGCTTAAGCAGAGGCATTTATTTCTCACAGTTTTGGAAAAGGGGAGTCCAAGATGGCGGTGCCCATAGGGTCTGTGTCTGCCAAGAGTTCTGCCCTTGGGTTGAAGACAGTCACCTTCTCACGATGTCCTCACGTGGTCTTTCCTGAGTGTGTGCTTGAAGACAGAGCAAGACAGCAAGCTCTCCTGGGTCTCCTCCTGTGAGGACACTTGTCCCATCATGGAAGCCCAACTGTCATGGCCTCATCTAAACCTATTCATCTCCCAAAGGCTCCACATTCAAGTGCCATCACAGTGGCGGTTAGGGTTTCAGCATTGGTATTTGAGGGTGGTACACAAGTCAGGGGCTTTGGATGCATTAAGCCCCATACCTTTAGCATCGGAATCCTAGCAATCATGCACCAGCTCATGAGATCTCTTCTCCTTTTGTGTCCCGTTGAGTAGCTGGGGCCATTGTTGTTGATTTCCCATTGGCTGGCTTAGCTGAGAGTTTTGCAACCTCTTTTGAGTTTTGTCTTCGGTAGTTCTAGTTCTTTCTCATTGGTCCTTGGGAAAATGTTGTCAGGAGACTCTTTCAGGAAGACCTTGGTGGCTCGTCCTTATTAAACTTCTGTTTTACTAGTCACCAGAGAAGTCTCTGATGAAAGGCACACAGGGGAATACAACGTCCCAGCCCTGTTAGAAAGGATGGGAAAGAAGACACAGATGGGCTAGGGAGAGTTGACTTGCTTAAATTCTTGCCGGGTGTATTTGAGAACGACCAACTTTGGAGCAAGATGCACTCGGTTTTGCATTTTGGTGCCACCATTTCACACCATTAAAGTCTAACGACCTTAGGAAAGCTTTATGATATCTGTGGCTCAGACTCTCTTACATGCAAAATGGGGATTTAAATATCTACCTGGTAACTCTACGAAGATTTGTTATTTTACATAAAGTACAAAGGACCGTAAGTGCCGAATATGTGTTAATTCTCACGGTCCTTCATCACAACTACAGGAATACCTCCTTTTCCGGGGACTCTTACAGTTCTTCAAATTTCTATCTACTTTCTTTAGGCACTCACATAATATTTGACAGAGAGCCTCCATGGAGAAGACAATTAGCAAACTCACAAACTGTGATTCTATTTTATCAACCTGGTCTAAGACCGGGGTCAGAAAGCTATGTATGGCCCTTGAGCCCAACCTGGCCCACTGCTTATCTTGGTAAATAAAGTTTTATTGGAACACGGTCACACTCATTCATTTGCACATTGTCTACTGCCACTTTTGTGCTACACAGCAGACTTAACCACATGTGATCAAGCCTCAGATATTTACTACTGCTGTTCTGTAGGGAAAAAATGTGCTCTCTGGTCTATGGTAATTATTTCCAACTTTGTCTGAAAGTATTGACTGATCTTGACTCCTTGAGTACAAAATATGTATAATTCAAATAACCTCTTTCATATATGAATATCCATAATAAAGAAGAAGTTCTAGCTTCTAAATACTTTGAACGGCACATAAATGTAGGGAGAAACCTTATCGCTATTCTGCTAAACTTTGGGGAAATTCAGGGGGTTTGTTTTTTTTTTTGTGGGGTTTTTTTGAGGCATAATAAACATTAGGCGCTCAGCATCCTGGCCCGATGATCTTAAGATCACTAGGAACAAACTGCTATATTCAAGTTTATTGATCTGCTGCAATGAGGAGGAGGCATTCTGGAGGACGTCTCGCTGAGCAAACAAGAGAAAAGGAGGCAGCGACAGAAGTTCAGATGAAATTTGAATGAACCAATGTATTGATAGGCTTAAAGCAAAGTAGCGTAGCTTATAGGTCAATCAATATCAGGTCTGGACTGAAACATGTTTCTGTGGAAACAATAACGTTAAGATAGATATGGAATGTGACGCCCTTTTCTAAAGTTCTCCTGCCCCTGGTTTGGAAATCATGAGTACTTCTCTGTGTCAAAAAGGGACGAGGTCCTCCGGGCAAAAGGGGGCGGGGTTTTTCACTCATACTGATATAGTTTCAAACAGCAAAAGCTCTTCCAGTCTCTGATTTTAGAGAACAAAATTTCTCCGCGAGTGAAAAAGCAGTGGTCGCTCAAAGAAGGAGTTGTTAAGACATGTCAGAGTTGCCGTATGTCCTTAGGAGGAACATCATTTCCTATTAACTTTGCAGCTGGTTCTGTGATTCCAACCCGATGAGGGGTTGGGCAGGTTTTCACTTTCTCGGTGGGGACTAATTTTTATTTTTTCGTCAGGAAGCTGATGATGGCAGGTGGCAGAGGTCCAGAAAGGAGAGCACGATGGAGTGACACAAAAACAGTGGAGAGGGAAATCCGAGGCTGATAACAGGCCTAAGGGAGCTTTCCCATAGCCTAGTGCAATGCCTGATAAAATACTACCCAGCCTGATACGTAGGTGCTGAATACATCTCAGGATTCTGGGGCTGTGAGGAGTCTCAAGCATAAAGGAGTAATAATATTTTAATGACCCTCATATTATTAGTTACAATATCACATAGAATTTCACGACGCTTCTTTTAACATTTCACCAGAAAAACAGAATGGAAGTGCCACTAGCCAACCGTTGAATGTGTTACGAATTTTCTTCCTCAGACACTCACAGAATAAGGTCAGGGTTCTTCTTCGTAGTGTCAACCATCCGTCAGAAACCGCTGTCGTGGTTGAGGATGGCCTCTCCTGCGGTTTTAGAGAGCAGATTAGACCCTAAGAATGGCCCGATTTCCTGGATGGGCGAGGTTTATTTCCCGACATGTTTGTGAGGGACAGGAAGTCCTAAATACCGCATCTGAAATGGCTCAGGAAATGAGCCTTGTGGCTCTAGGAATGGAAACAGAGCAGAACCCAGACAGGCTGCCTCCATGACCCCCTTATTCCTCCATGTCCCCCCCCAGGGAACTGTGGGAAGCACCCCTGAGAGGGGCAGCATCTCTGTCCCCCAAGCTCCCAGACAAAGTGATAATTGGGGTGCTCCTTATCTCCTGTGGGATCAGTGAGGAGAAAGAAACTCACCCAAAATATTCAAAATGGCCCTTTCAGGTCAGAGATTTCCTGTCGCCCTCATAGACCTTTCTTAGCAAAAGACTTCATTTCTCTGAATCTCCTGGGCTGTACTTGCTCCCCTTTGTGCAACCTCTGTTTTTCCTTTTATTCTTTCTCTATCTTTCACAATCATTAGTATAAATTGTCTTGAGTTTTGAACATTCTATCCAGCCTCTGCTCTCTTTCCTTGCTCCTGTCTGATTGCCCCCCCCCCCACTCCAAGAAACCTCTGAATCCTCAGGAGCAGCTCCTTGAGAGCCTGAGGACTGTTACAGAGATGAACTTCATCTCCGTGTGTCTTTCGAAGGGGTGGGGGAGTTGGGAGACATCAGGGAAAGCTGGGATTCTAGCCGAAAGGACCAGGTTTCTTGCTAAGAGCAGCTCAAGGTCATCAGACATCTGATCAAGAACTCGGTCATATATGGTGGGAGATCAGCTCCGGAAGGTGAGGATTCTCTCTAAACTGACTCAGCAGGGTTCCTGCCAAAATTGGGCTCTGAAAGTAAGGGTGAGGTCTATTTGGATGACTCATGTTTGCCTAGGGAGAGAGTCTTTGCCAGGTAGGGGCCCAACCCATTCCAGAAAATAGAGGTACTCAGGATTTGAAGAGAGATGGGGCAAGGAGGTACTGAGTTGTGTGGAAACACAGGAGGCCAGTGGCAAGCTGCGGGAAAGTGGAGCAAGTGAGAACCTGCTTTCCATGCACCAAGACATCTTGAGCAACAGCGAGATCGGTGCCCATGCCCAGAGCCGGGGGGCAGCCTGTAGGACGGAGTTCACTTTGATTAGAATCAGCTGGGAGCAGAGAGTGAGCCCCTGAGGTCCTCCAATGGAGGAAGAGGTGACCTTGGGACATACAGTCCTCTACGATCAGCTTCACTGATGAGCTAAAATAATTGTTTACGGTATAACACAAATATTAAGAGAAGGGAAAAATCCTAATGGATGGAAACCAGAGAAGAATAACGAAATCCAGGACCCATAGCAGCCTGGGTTTCTTAGGGACAAGGACTGCCAGGCACACTTAATAGCTTGCTTCTTGAAAAGAAAATGCGTGCATGTGCACGGGCACGCACGCACGTGCGCACACACACACACACACACACACCCCAGTGAATGGCTAAGAGCAGCACAGCAGATGTTACTTATTCTGACTTTACTAAAGCACTTGATAAAAACGTCTCATGAAATTTTACTTGCAAAACAAGCTCAAATTGGCTGGAATGGGAGATTTCCAATGCAGATTGAAAACTGGCTCTAAAACCGTGAGCCCAAGGTAGTGGAACGGATGCGCTAATGGCAGCAGATCGAGCTGCTGGAAGGGGTTTAGAAGGCTGTCCCAGGGGTTTCTGGGAGCACTGAGTTTATTAAAAATCTTTATCAATGAGTTGGAAGAACCAGTCAACAGGATGTATCTGGGCTCTGCCAGGAATACTAAATTAGCAAGCGTTAGAAAAAGCACCAGAGATCAGGTCCCGTGCGGAGGGATAAACAGAGCGGTTACGAGTGTGTGGAAAGGGGAGGAAGGAAGGAACAAGATGACATCCTCCCGGGGAAAGTCTCAACGTGCTGATGTGTCCAAGAGGAGGTTCTGGAATGACGTGCAGACCACAGAGGTGTTACGGTGGAGAGGTACCATGTCCCGGGAGGACGACGAGACCACAGATTAGGTGTAATGTGGCAAAGGTCTTCCGTGGTCCACAGGGAGGCCCCAGGTCTGTGGGGCCTGATGTTTATTATTTGGTGAGTCCCCTTTAAGAAAGGACTAAAAAAAAATTATTAATTTAAAATTAGGTACATGGGGGTGCCTGGGGGCCTCTGTCGGTTAAGCGTCTGTCCTCAGCTCGGGTCATGATCCTGGGGTCCTTGGATCGAGCCCCATGTCGGGTTCCCTGCTCAGCCAGGAGTCTGGTTCTCCCTCTCTGTCTTCCCCAACCCCCCTGTGCTCTCTCTTGTGCTCTCACTCTCTCAAATATATCAATAAAATCTTAAAAAAATAATAAAATTAGGTACAGGACTTTGAAAGTGGCTAGAGTCCATGAGGCCCAAACGTTTAAGCTCTCTGAGTTTCACGGGGACCCGGCCTGCTCCACGTCCGGCTGGAGTGAAAGGGATTTGATGGGGAGCGTGAAGGGAGAGCAAGATTGACCCGGGCTCCGGGCGTGGCAGGCAGAGACCTGACGGAGGAGGGAAGGGGGTGATTTCGGGGAACTGAGTGTTGTTCCCGTGACTGCCCGGATTAGGACGTGGGAAAAGGCGAAACAGCAGGTTGAAGCAGAAAGCAAGGGGCCGCGAATGCTCTGCTGAGAAGGGTTTACTTGATCCCGGGGCCAGTGGGTTGGCTGGGGAGGCCCTCGGTGGGGGAATGCGGTTACGGAAATGCAGTGTTACAGAGATCCCCAGGCTGCCGGATCCAAGGCAAGAGAGGCACGGAGAGGCCAGCTTCGATGTTCCAGAAACCCAGATGAGAGATGAGAGATGAGAGATGATTGGGACGGGAGGAGAGACGGAAACAGAGTAGATTCTCTTGGAAAACATTCAAAAGCAAGAAAAGGTGGGATTCCGTGTTCTAGTAAATATAAGGGTCGACAACCGGAAGGAGTTCTTTAAATTGTCCGTAAGTCTTGCATTTGAAACCAGGTGTCACCTCTCAAAAGCTCATTGCCAACCTCAGCCCACTAACTCGGAGGGGTTCATCGGGTGCCGTTGGGGAGAAGTCAAGAGCCTCGGACACATGAAACCGCCCACACGGAGCTAAACAGAGAAGGCATTGTAATTTGTTTTCACCCTCAAGGACGTTTATTGCCCCGCTGTCTGTCCTTGGAAGGATTTAGGGCAGCACGTGGAGAAAGGAGACTATCTTTGTGCAAGGGAGCTCTCCAGGCTGGACTACGCCTACAAGCGACGACTTAGAGTGTCGCCCATAATCGTCATAAAGTAAGATAGCGAGTTGCGGAAAGTGATGTAAAATCTGATGCAACGTTGTTGTTGTTGTTTTTTTAAGTAAATGCTTGATGAGCATAGAAAGGTTCATAGGAAACTAGTAACAGCGGTTCCCTGGGGTGATAGGATTAGGAGGCAAAGGAAAAGGAGGAGGCTCCCTCCCTTTTTTTTTACTCGAATTTAAAGGATGTTGTCTTTTTGGTGAGACAGGTACAGACACACGCGTGCACATGAAGACACACTAAATGGCCCTAGAAAGACTTTGAAAAATGGAAATGCCTTACTTAGTAAAGGGTATTATTATTGTTATGTGCCAACCCTTTAGATTGCTGCTGTAGAGACAGAGGCCAGGAAATCACAGGAGAGACCACTGCACTGTGACCACATGGTGAGCTAGACGGGCCGAGCCCGGCGAGAGGAGCCCGGTGACCTAGGTGACCACTGTCCGGCGCACCCCTGCAAGGTCATTCCGTTTCAGACGACCTTGAGCCCACCTCGAATCCGGGTGCTATTGTTTGTCCAAACTCTGAGCTCAGAAGGGCCGAGGGCTCACAGGCGGGGAGCACGGAGAGACCAAGCGAGCAGAAATATTTAGGGAGGACCTTATCTGTGCTGATGAGCTGAGGCTTACTTAGAAATTCCACGTATTGCACCGACGGGCTTGGGTTGAAATCATCCTTGGATTGCTCGTTACCTTCGAATCTGGAAAATCACCTTTGACATCACAGCTGAACAGACTCTCCTGCTCCCGGGCCCCGGTTACATTTTGCTTCCATTTGGACTGGAGATCCCCGAAGAAGTGCTTGGCTTTGCAGCCTCCTGTATAATTTTATTCTGTTTGGATTCCCCATTCCCTGTAAAGAAAATAAATAGCTTTCTTGCGAGTAGCGTTTGGGGCAGTATAACTATAATCAGTTTCCATTTCAAGTTTTTTCTGCTCATCTTTTCATTTCAGCCAGAGGTACTGGATTCTGACAGTTGCTTTTTTCTGTGTATTGATCTTGGTCCGTGGCGTCTGGCTGATAAACGTAAAAATCTTGTGTTTATCATCGGCCAGATTTTTGTTGTGAGGTTTAATTTTTTTTTTTCCCCTACAAGCTGTTCAAGTGTGCTCGCTCTAGAAACCAGATGGTTTTTTCTACTGCCTTGATGTTTCCTTCATGTGAATGATTGTCCAGAGATTTCTAAGGCGGTGCAGGGATAGTGTAGTTTCTATGGTTATCCTGGTTAGCATCATCACATTTATGCCTCTGCCAGCACCAAAGAATATCCAATCTATCAAAGTCTGGAAACCACTTAAAACAAATGGCCCTGTGTGTTTTGAAATTGTGTGAGGAAACCCCAGGTTTCAAGTAACCATTATAAATAATTACCCTTTTGTTAACGCAGCCTGCCGATTCCAGATAAGAAAGAGTTGATGGAGGGCACAACAGGTCTATACAGTCCCTAATGTAGGATTTGTTCAAGTGTGCCTGTCTTCTCTTACCCAATCTTCCAGAGGATGTTTCCCACCTTATGAAGTACTCGGTGGATAGCTCTAATAATATCGGGGCAAGGGTAGAGCCCCGTAAGTTACAGCCCAGAGCTTAGCCTCGGGACACTCAGTATTTGGTTGGAATTTCTGACTGGCGGTTGGGAGACCCCTCTTGATACAGGTGAACAGGAAGCCACAAGGAACGGAACACAGAGAGGAGTTTCTCAGGGATTCTGATTGTGCGGGTGGCCTGAGATGCCCAGGGTTCTGGGCGAAGAAATTGTTCGGTAGTCAGGAGCAAACAATGAGTAACCAAAGCCAAGATCTTAGGACTCAACTTCATACTGAAGATGTGTCAGCGTCCCTCAGCCAAAGGCCACCAGAAACACATCTGTGGTTAAACTAGGAGCATTTATCACTCTTGCAGAGAGAGACAACATACAGCATGGGGCACCGGGGATGTGTGCATGTAAGACGTTGTGGGCAAGAAACTATTACAGAATTTGGGCTTCAGTTGGGTGATTTGGGGAGGGTCGGAAACAGAGGTTCGCTCTACATAACGGGGTATTGTCAAAAAGCAGGAATGATTCTGTAAAAGGGTATCTTGATAAAGCCCATCCGAGGGGAGGGGGCACGCTAGAGCCAGCATAAAGCAAGAATTGGTCACTTACTAAGCAAGACTGGAGGGCTTGGGCATGTTGGGTGACCTGGCCTGGGTGTACGCTCTGAGATTACTTACGTCCCACGGGAGGACACACGCTCAGCTGGAAGAGTCAGGCCAGATTGTGGCAACACCGAGGACCCCTTGGAAGGTCACATTCATTCTGTACACCAGGGGAGCTTCTTTGCTTTCTCAGATGTCATTGAAGAGGTCAAGAAAAGGGACAGAGACCTCCGGCTCCCTATTTCACTGCCTTGCTCTGTTAACCTGGAGGGCCCCAAACTCAGACATTTTTGCTGGAAAGATGGGCGAGCCTCATGCCACGACAGTGATGGAGAGTCCACTCCGCACGCTGAACGTCGTCTATCTAAATGGGTGTAGATGAGCTAGAAATAGGGGGATGTAAAGACTGAGGCAAGGAGATGCACTGTTTATTGAACATCCCATTCCAACACAGCCACACACACACATCTCTTACAATATTGGATGTCAGATAACGTCATACAGCAGTTCACTCTGCACACACATTTGAACTCCAAAGTCAAGAGACACTTAAAAGAAATGTTGGGTAGCAATGTATTTGGTTAAAACACTTGGAGTTCTTTAAATGCGAACCCGGGTAGGGGAAGCAAACCTCATCTACAGCAGCAGCTCTGGGGTCAGGAGAGGGAGCAGCGTCTCTGTGTTCTTATCTCTGTCTTGGGGGGGAATGGGGAGGTCTTTGGGGTGAAGGAGCTCAATCATTAGCTCATCCTTCCAGATGAAAATCATCCCATTCAATCTCCATATCGTGGGTAATTCCTGAAGGGTATCGAAGGCATTGACCTCCTACAGAGTTGTAAATTCTAAAATGGTGGGAAATTATTTGCTAGGAATATGAGGCTTTGAGAATTTAAAGTGATAGGTCAAGGTCCCCTAGTTAGTGGACAACAGCGGGAATTTAGGATGAAAATCTTCTGATGTTCATGCCAAAGCAATGTGCTTAACCAGAAGCTATTTTCATCTCCCAACATGAAATAATTAATATACATTAGAATGTGTGTCTCGAACTCTCAGATGGGCAACCTTACTAGGATAGTTCTAGGGAGACGGTGTGAAGGTCAAGAGCATGAGTGCCATAGCTTCTGTAAGGCCTCAATTCTCCACCCTTCCTTGTCTATATTCTGCCTAAATGGCTTCACAGCTCCTCTCATGAAAGAAGTGACACGTATTTTCTCAGTCCTTGGGTCTGGGGTTGGTCACGTGTCCTTCTTTGCCCAGTGGAATGGGAAGCCAGTGTTGGGCATGCCAGTTCCAAGACTAGACCAAGGGCTTGTGCATTTCCGTG
>CM053611.1:2267746-2348486 GCA_028646535.1 Procyon lotor
GCTGCGGCCCGCCATCTGAAACTCGCCTAAGAAAACTGCGGGTAGGACGAGGTAAGCCGCAGATCGGTGCTCAGAGACCCTGAGAGTCCCTGCTTGCTGACGGGGCGCGCACTGTCAGGCCCGTGCAGAGAGCCCAAACTCAGATGCCGGGCCTGCGAGCCAACCTGGTCCCCTTGAATGACGCAGCTTTATGAACACAATGTGGAACCTGCAAGAAGATTCTGTAGGTACATTGACATTAATTCAAACCCGTGCTCTGCCATGAATTGTTTTTCCAGGTTGGGTCTTGCCCTGGTTTCCTTTGGCTCCTCTCGCTCTGGTTTCGGCTTTGGACCGAATCCTATCCCCTCCCAAACTCATATACCGAAGCCCTTACCCCACGTGATGGTATTTGGAGATGGGTCTCTGGGAGGTGATGAGGGTTAGATGAGGTCACAGCGGTGGGACCCTCGTGATGGCATCAGAGAGAGAGCTCCTCTTGGCCACGTGAGGCCACCGAGAGAAGGTAGGCATCCGTATATCAGGAAATGGACACTCGGCATGAAGGTAATTTGCCAGCACGTGGATCCTGGACTTCGAGCCTCCAGAACGTCAAGAAAGAAATGTCTGTAGTTTAAGGCACGTGTCTCTGGTATTTTGCAACAGAAGCCTGAATTAGGACAATTTCCATTGTTTGCTTAGCATTCTGTATTAACAGTAACCTCACCCCGTGGAGGACCTGACTTCTATTTCCTACCTACTCTTTCAAGGATAATGGACATATAAAGCAGGACACCTGTGCCAGCAAGGGGACATAGGGGTCAGGAGTGGGGGCTAAGACAGACACTGAGAAGCAATAACAAGAAAAACATCTGATTTGTGCACAAACATTACTTAGATATTCTTAAAAGCCACATAAAAACAAATACAAAATAACCCAGTATGAATAGAGAACATTAACTCAGGTTCTGAACAGAAAAGTTATTCTTAAATATTCTAATGCCATAGGCTCAGGAAAAATTGAGCCTCTTACAGTTGGAAAACGTAATAATTCTAGAGCTTTTATAAGTTCAGTACTGATCTCCCTATTATATCGCAACGAGTAATGTAAATAATCAAATGGTTTTTTAAAAACTTTTCTATTATGAATTTCCATTTCTAAGGGTAGTACATTTGTGACTCAAGAGAATAAGGAACTATCTTAAATATTCAAAACTCAACAACCTTTAAAAAGAACTGAATTCTTAATCCCCTCGGAAATTACGTGACACGATTTAGTGAAGTTCATGCCATGCCACATTTTCAAAGAAATGCATTTTACATGTGGGAAATATTCAAGCATATAAGCTTATATTCCGACTTGATCTTTGAAAGAGCGGGCTGGAAATTGTATTCATGTTAGCTCCCTGATGGGGGTAACTGGTGAGAGGGTTTCTAATTAATTAATAAAACTGGACAAAACACAGAGACCCACTTGTTCTCGCTTTGCTTCGTATTGTGCAAAAAAACCACCCCAGAACGTTACCATAGGAAATTGGTTGTGGTCGTGATTCTGCTGATAGCTTAAAACGAAAAAATCCTCCCAAACTTGCTGTATTGTAAAAGTCCATCCCTTGAGATTGATTACTCCATTAATTGAATTCATTTTAGAGACCTGATGAATAGTGAAAGTGTTCACGTTCTTCCCATTTCTGCAAAGGAACACCAAATAGTTTTGTTTTCCTTCTAGCAAAATTCTGGGCTCAACAACGTTTCTAAATCACCTATTCTGTGTCAAACCAAGATTGCAAATCTCACGATTGATATCCTTCCCTGTGCCATTTTTCTATAATCATAAATCTTACATTTTGGGTAACATCTGGGCACAGAGATTGAATCAATGATGTATATTAATGGCAAGTAGAGAGATGGAAACAGGATTTTTAGATATTAATTCTCCTTTCCCATGAGCTCTCTCCATAACACTCTGCTTCAGGTACACCTCGGCTTTAAAACGGTAATTCCTCCAGAAGTCACCGGAACTACAGATATGAGACAAGTCAAAAAAAAAAAAAAAAAAAAAAAAAAAAAAGCCCTTTGCCCGTGTATAGTTTGCTTGGCTTTCATAAGCAAAAAGCTAACATGTGCCACACCACTTTCTGGGCACTCATGCTTTTAACCCCCCAGCAGTTTGATTTTATTAACCCTGAGGAGTAAGATCAGGCATTGCATCCATATGGAATTCCGGGGACCAGATTCCAGGAAGCAGTGTCAAAGCGTACTGTTATTATCTGCATTGGAACTCATCTGGGAGCCAGACCATGTTGTGCATGTGAATTTAAAAAAAAAAATTCACAAACTTCTTCCGCACTTTCATAGTCTAAATATTTTTTTCCCCACGTGCATCTCACATCCAATTTTTAAGTCTCATCCTTAAGAAGGTACACGAGGCCAGCCAGTGAGCTGCACTCCCTAACATAAATCTTTGCTTGCGTTGGAGACTGGAGACGCTCGGATGGGTCGCCGACAGCCGCGTGTATTGAACACAGTTAATTTAAGCAACGCAAACCTGAGCTTAATGGAGCTGACATTTTCTGAGCTCCCTACAGGTCACCTATGATGTTATATATTTTCATATATTTTGCTTAATTTGGCTTTCCCGGCAACAAAGTAGGTGCTGTTATATCTATTTTAAAGACACTGAGTCCAAAGCCAGCATGAGACAGAAGCCCAGGGCTTCGACCTTGAGCCCAGTGCACCTTCCGAGGTGCGTTCCTGGGGGACTCTGGTGTCAGGGAGCATTCCCCGGGGCATTGACATGGCCTTCTCTTTTGGGCTTTCCATTGCACATAACTTCAAATCCTTGCTTAGTATCTGATACACCTGTTGCACGGTGAGGTAACTGACCAGGCTCTTCCGCGTCCACTTCTTTCATCCCCCCATGGTTTCTGTGCTGCTTCTGTATGTCTCCCTTCCTTGACTTTATCTCTTCCTGCCCGTAGGCTTGTTCCACGTTCTCTGTGTTCTTTTCACATCACCCTTCTGACTCTGCCCCTGCCCTTTGAATGAGGGCAATTCGCTTTGTTTAAAAAAACAAAATAGGAAATGATAATATTTCTTAGCACCCGAGTGCTTGGCGTGAGCTTCTGTCTTCCTAGGGCTGACTGCTCTTCCCAACTGCTGATGTTAAGAAGCATTTTAGTCATGAATTTTCTGGTTGGTGAGATTCTGGATTAAGATTCTGGCAGTTTGTGCTCAAATTCTGATTTTCAGAGAGGGAGCTGGGGCACCAATGGGATAAGAGTCCTCCCCGTGTTTGTATAAATCACCACTATCGGCAGATAAAACTAAAAGGCAGGCCTTCTCATTATCCAAACTGAACTCGTGCCTCCCATCATTGGGAGAAAAGGGCTTTGGGTTTTCCGTGCGCACACGTGGGGAGGCAGGACCCAGCGAGGCTCCAAGCTTGGAGCGGGCACGGGTGATGGATGATGCCCGAGGGATACCTCCTTGCCCCTGAGCCAGAAGGGCGGCCACTGGTCCTTCATAGAAACCTCAGCAGACCTCTAAGGTCGGGGTGCGGTGGAAGGAGTTGGGCGAACACGGTGTGGCGAGGGGGCAGAGCCTGGACAGCTGGGTTAGGCTTCGAGGCACTGAGAAATACCCAGTTAGTGGTTGGAGACTCCGTTCCAGCTTCTGTCACTTAGCTCAGTTAAACCTAAACCCCAGACCCCAAGTTCAAGTGCAGGAGTGATGTTTGCCGATTCAACAAATACTTTCGGGGAACCCACCAGGTACCCTCACGGATCTTCACACTGGGTGAGAAGATCCAGGAGAACGAATCTGAAATGCTTTTCGTGATCAAATCTACACACAGGTACCCGTTTCTCCTTTGCCCTCTGTGCTCTGTGCACTTTGTTGGCTGTATTCCCTACACCGCCCTTCTCATCTCCATGACTTACTTATTTAAAATTGGAACTTTATCCTTCCTAATCCTCTTTATTAATTTTGCTCACGTCCTCCCCCCACCTCCCCACTGGCAGCCATCAGTTTGTTCTCCATATTTAAGAGACTTTTACTTGTTTGTTCCTTTGTTTTGTTTTTTTTTTAGATTTCACAGATAAGTGAAATCACATGCTATTTGTCTTTCTCCGACTTATTTCACTTAGCATAATGCCTTCTAGATCCATCCACGTTGTCGCAAAAGAGCAGGTCTTGTTTTTTCTTTTCTTTTCTTTTCTTTTTTTTAGTGTGGTAAAATATACATAACATAAATTTTAACATTTTAACCATTTTTAAATGCACAGTTCGGTGCATTTACAATCACACTGCTGTCTGACCCTCACCACCAACCCGGCCAGAATACCGCCCCTTCCCAAGCTGAAACTCCGCCCCCATTTAACAATAGCCCTCCCCTCCCCCCTCCCCGCTCCCCTCCCCGCCACCAGCCCCTCTGGCCATCATTCTGCTTTCTGTGCCTATGATTTTAGCTACTCTGGGTATCTCAGGCAGGTGGAATCACACAGTACGTGTCTTTCTGAGACTGGCTTATTTCACTTAGCATGACGTCTTCAAGGTTCATCCATGTGGTCAATCACATATTCCCATTTTCAGAAGATAAAACAGAGACACGTGTACTCAAGCTTACACTGTTAATGCCAGAAGTTAAATCAGTCCCCATGTGGGGCCAAAGCCCAGTTTCTCACCGAAGCTCTACACCTCCTTACTCAGCGCCACTCCAGACCTTCCATTGTGCCCATTCTCGGGGACCCTGGACAGTCCCGTGAGGCACTAAACCTACCTCACTTCATGAAAATGTTTTCGAATGTTAATTGTTTCAGGGCTAAATTTTGCACATTTCAAGATCGACTGCTCTGTCATTTAGAGTCGACAGACAGAAGCCTCCTGGCCTCCTATCTCATTTCTTCAGCCACTTAGCAAGCGTTGCTTCTGTAGGAAGGATACAGGAATGGTAAGGCCTGACCTCCACCCTTAAGTAGCTCCCAGTCCAGTGGAAACCCAGAGTTTCTCGATGACGGCGCCGGTGGTGGTACTTTGGGCAGATAATTCTTGGTGGTGAAGGCTGTTCTGTGCCTTTTTGTAGAATGTTCAGCAACTCCCAGGCCCCAACCCACATCTCCAATGGGTCCTGAGAATCAAAAATGGCCCCAGACATCACCTGATGTATCTTGGGAGGCAAAATACCCCTGGGTTGAGAACCATGGAGCGGAGGATACTAACAGGAGACACAAGCACACTGTTGGGTGAGGTATGTGCGAGGACACGTGTGTGCCCTGGGGGTCTGCAGAAGTTGTGTCGGAGTTAGCTTGGCCGGTTAGCAAAGGCTTCCGAAAGGAGCTTCTGACAAGTCACTATTTTATGTAGCCGGGTCCTATCAGACAAGTGGGAGACACTCTATAAAATAGACTTAGTAACCTGTCATGCAAGTTTGTACTTTCGCCTTATGCTAAGCTGAGTTTCATGTTCACCTTCCATTTCACGTTAGCTCCTATGGTCCAGAACCGATCTTTTGACACCAGCTGAGCGTCCTAGAAGTCAATTCAATTGGGACCCTAAATGATGCAGAATGAGTGCAGACTCCCTCAGGGCTCAGTCCCACAAAACTGTCTCCACTTCCGATGCCACCCCGGCCAGTGTCGGGTGTCTGCACGCCACTCACACCTTTTCCAGGAGAACTACAAATTTGGGGGCTCCCACGAGACCCTTCTCCAATTTGATAATTTGCTAGAACCATATACAGAACTCATGGAAAATGCTAGACTTACAATTTCAGTTTTATTATAAAAGATGCAACTTGGGAACAGCCAAAGGGAAGAAACGCAAGGGTCCCCTGTGTTGGGGACACGCAGGGGCTCCTGTCCCCAAGAAGTCAGGTACAAGAGCCTTCTGGTGCATGGAGATGTTTATCAACCAGACAGCTCTCTGAATCTTACCGCCCAGAGTTTTTATCGAGGTTTGGTTACCCAGGCACGACGGATGAAATAAATTATTGTCCATTAGTGATTGAACCCGACCTCAGCCCTCCTGTCTTTCCTGGAAATCAGGGAGTAGGGCTAAGAGTTCCGGTTCTCAAATCGCATGCTTGGTCTTTCGGGCATGACCAAACGCGCCCTGGAAACTCTCTAGAAACCCACCATGAGTCACCTTGTCGCCAGAAACTCTGACACAGTCTGGTCAGAAGGGGCTCATTATGAATAAGAAAAGAAACTCCTATCAGGAAATCATGAGGATGTTTGAACCTCCGTGCGGGATCCAGGGATAGAGACCAAATATATGTATTACTTTAATGAATTAGTTAACTAAAATTTATAGGTACACATTTAACATATTTATAATACTATATTATATGTTAGATATCTGTAATGTTTATATATAATGTATATATTTATTATATATTATACATAATATATTATATCATATTATATTTATTTGAATTATGTTTCCTTAAAATTAGAGATATATATTTTATTGTTATATATTATATTTTTCATATATTTTATATAAATATATGATATATTTTTATTATAATATTTTACACATTATTATATATATGTTATTGTACCACAACCCCTGACTGAGAAAAATCCCATGTTCTTCTTGCAATCCAGATTCTAAGGAGGAAGTGGCAACTGAAACCATACGGAATAGGTTTTTCGTGAAGTTACCATGGCCTAATTTATCTACTAAAGATGCCCAGCTCTGACCGGTCTCTGCTCTGGCTGGAGGGATTCAATTACTTGTAGCCTTGGGCTTTTGAGGAATCATCTCTCTTAATTGGGTGTAGGTCCTCTGTCACCTGAAAGGTCGCTCTCTGGAGACAGACAGAACTGTGCTGTGACTAGATAGGAGTATTTCTTTGTCCTTGAGATTCAAACAGTAATTGCGGTAACAGCTTTTAGATTTGCTTGAAGAAAGTCACAGCGGGAAGGTCAAATGGGATATACTATGATTTTTTTTTTCTTTGTGAATCCAGTGAAATGGGGTGATGAATGGATGATAGAAATTAAATCAGTCACTAAAATAGGTGGGAGGCAATCAAGGAAGAGGGTGTGGAGTGCTCTGGAGGCCGACCACTTGGTAGCTTATGATCTCGGGAATGTTCCTTAAACTCTCTGTGTTTCTTTTTTTTATCTGTAAAGTGCGCGCAGGATTAATACAAATAGCAGACATCAAATACTTGAAGCCATAGGTATAGCACGTAATCAGTTTTCGATAAATGTTCACGGTTCTGAGTATCATTGCGGGGCGTCATCCGGGCCCCCCGTACATGGGCGGGGCAGCTGGTGAGGGTGCAGAGGCAGATCGAGATGCAAACCAAGGCATTCTGCTCGAGAAGCGCGGACGGGAGGTTCTCCTGCTGCTAGCGAGGACAGATTAGCAAGGAAAGAGCAGGAAAAGGAAAGAAAGTATCCCCGTTGCCCACCAATAAGAAAACATCTCGGATGGGACCCGGAGCAAAACCCTACAGCCTCAGCAAGGACAAGACACACGCTTGCTGGTTCCTGGGCAGGAATCTTCAGTTGTCACCAGGAACTTGCTTCTGTGCATTAACGGACATAAAGAGACCTCTCTGCGTTACAGAAAAGGTCCCTTAGACAGGCACTCACTTTCCTTCAGTTCTTGGCCACTTACAACAGTGTTGCTTAGTGTCACTTGCAACTTTCAATCCAGAGCTTATAGTAAGGAAATGATTTTAATTTCATGGGAGGTAAGTGATTCTAAGGAAGACTTTTCTTCTTGTTTCATGCTTTTCTCACCTTGGGCCAGTCTTATTTATCGGGTCACAAACTGGTGAAGTGTATTCTTGATGGTCAATGGTACCCACTGAGCTAGAACAGTTAGAAGAAGGAAAGGTCTTGCTAACGACGGTGGTCGGCTAGTCTGCAAACGTCTGGCTTCACCTGTGGTTCTTCTACTGAAGGAGGGAAAGGCTGAGTTTATCGTCCTCATAGACAGCCCACCTGGCTCCCATCCCCAGGCTTCCCGCACAACCCCGCAGGGTCAGGCCCATCAGTGATACCGCTAGCAGTAATGATCACTCTCACCACCCCATTCCTCTCAAAACTCCAAACACAAGATGCATGTGTGTCCGTGCCAATGTGTTCGCATTTGTGCTGGCGGAGGAGGGGAAAATGGATTCTTTGAATGCGCATAGTCCCTGCTTCATGGAATTGTCTCAACCAATGTAAAGGAATATTAACATGGAGCAGACATTACAGTCTCTGGACACTGCTGCCTTTCACCAGCCGACACCGTTTGCCCTGACTCGCTGTCACTTCTGTCACTTGCCCATCAGATGAGGAGGGAAGAGCTTCCTTTCCTGGCCAGACATGTGTCCAAGCAAGCCCAGTAAAAGAGGAGCAGAGAGGAGAGGGGTTATTCAGTTTCCTCTAAGCTCACCGACTCATCCCTTTTTGGCCCGCTCCACTTCTCGGAAACCCTGCAGGGAGCTGCAGGCAGGCTCGGGCAGAGGCTGAGCCCACTGCCTTGGGCTAAGAGTCAGTGCATTGCTCTGGTTTCTCCAGGCCGGACGCCAAGTGCCCGGAGCACTGTACCTGATTCTCGAGGTACAGTGGGGTCCCTGGGGACATTTGAGTCCTGCCTTCTCAGTAATCCTCCACACTCTGGAAACTGAGCCCGCGGTCATTTGCTTGTAAAGAGGGCTCTTAGAGACCCTCTTCAGTCTCCTAGCCAGAGTTTTACAAGCCCCCAGCGTTGGCACGAATTCCTGGAGCATTTAGCCCCTGGGCCCAGCCCATGTGCTTGGGTGCGCCCAATGGGATTGGTGCGATCCCAGTTCTGCCTAAAAACGATGAAACGGCGAGGGAGAGTCAGGGTACCCCACGATCTGCCTCCCCCAGACACGGCTTCACATGCTCTGGCTCCCAGACAGGTGTCTGCTATGTTCTGATTTTAAAAATCAGAGTGAGGGGCGGGGGTGCCCAGGTGGCTCAGTCGGTTAAACGTCTGGCCCTTGGTTTCGTCTCGGGTCAGGATCTGTCGGTCGTGGGATGGAGCCCAGCTTGGGCACTCTGTGCTCAGTGTGGAGTCGGCTTCAGATTTGCTCTCCCTCTCCCTCTCATTTTCTCTCTTTCTCAAATCCATAAATAAACCCTTTTAAAAAAAACCGGAGGGCGAGGGGAATCTAGGAGTTAGGTAATAAGTGTTCCCCAGTAATTTGTGATCCTGCACTCGAGACAAGAGGGGCATGTCGTGTTAGACTAGGGGCGACAGGCCAGCATTTCTCAGTTTAACTAATCTGCGAGCAACGCATTTTCAGTGTATATATATATGAGAGATTGTACGTCTGTGCATTTCTATTTATAAACAGACTTACCTCCCTCCCTCCTTTCCTTCCTTCCTTCCTTCCTTCCTTCCTTCCTTCCTTCCTTCCTTCCTTCCTTCCTTCCTTCCTTCCTTCCTTCCTTCCCTCCTCTTTCCTTCTACTGAAAATAAAATCATTCCACAACAGCTAACTGATAGCTCTGTCAGCAGCTGCTTGGAAATCGCCTGACCAGGTGTGTGTCTTTTCCACATTTGCAGAAGATGGAAGCGATGGTAGGGGTGAATCCCAGCACTGATGTGACTGCCCCCCTCCCTGCACGCCAAGCTTCTGCCCATGCTGGGGCTCAGGTTCCAGCCACTGGGGGGACAGGACTGCTTACTGGCGTCTCCATTTTGGGGAGACTGGCTGCCTGTTTTGATTCCCATTATTCCACATGCTCAGTACCTTGAAAGTGACACTGTGAAGAGTGGGAAGAAGGGACTTCTCTGTGGAGGGATCATATAATGATATTCCCTAAATCTTTTCCCATTATATCAGGTTTCTGTAGTCTTTCTTCTTGTTATTCAGACGGGAGCCGACCACCTAAAGCTGGAGGGAAGGGCTAGATTTCTGTAAGTAGCGCAGAAGGGTTGCCATTGTCGAATGGAAATTATCACATGCTTTTCCTTTCTGCATTTTGGGCACCTGAATGGGTTGGGATTCTCCAGAGAAAGAGAATAAATAGGATGCTTGCATATGCAGAAGGGATGTGTTACAAGGAATTGACGCACACAATTACAGAGACTGACAAGTCCCAAGATCTGCAGTCAGTGAGTTGGGAGCTGAGGGTGTAAACTCCAGTCCAGGGGCCAGCAGGCTTGAGACCCTAGCAGAGCTGGTGTTTCAGTTTGAGTCCTAAGAGAGAGAGAGAGAGAAAAAAAAAAGAAAGAAAAAAAGGAAAAGAAAAAACTGATGTCCCAGCTCAAAAACAGTCATGCAGGGAGAGAGAGAATTCTTTCTTATTCCACTTTTATGCGCTATTCAGACCTTCAACTGATTAGATGCGGCCCACCCATGTGGGGGATGGCAATCTGCTTTACTCAAAGTCCACCAATTTAAATGTTAATCTCATCCAGAAACACCTTCACAGACATACCCAGAATAATATTTGACCATCTATCTGGGTCTCCGGGGGCCGGTCAGGTTGTCACATGCAGTTTCACCAGCACGGTCCTGTGTTTAAGTCAAGAAGCGGCAGACTGAGAACACACCTACTTTCTCTCCTATCCTTCTAGGCAAATGGTCTTGGGCGTGTTGGGGCCTGAGGTCAGGGTGCAGGGTACCGAATTGTTCATAAACTCTAAATCAGAGCCTTCCTCTGTCTGGCAGAGAGGTTGCTCAGTGACAACTAGACTGCTGGGATTTCAGGGGCAGGTGGTGTGGGAGGAGCACCAGACAAATCACTCTAAAGATTTTCAGCTCTCTGCTTTTTTTTTTTTTTTTTCCCCAGGGAGGGCTTCTGAACATTTTTCTCACTGTGTGTAAACCCACTGCTACATCCCAGCCCTTCTGCTCACTCCCCTCTCGCCCCCACGCCCCAACCAGCCCCTCTGCTTCCAACCACTAGGACCTCAACTGGGGTCGGCTCGTCCCCCAGGGGCCCACCGACCACCCACTCGCTGGGTGACCAGTGCTCTTTAAAATCTCACTCCCTCCCAGAAGTTTTGCCTCTGAAAGGTTGATTCTTTCATTTGATTTTTTTCCCAGCTTTGTCAAGGTATAACTGACCAATAAAAATTGTATACATTTAAGGTGCACTGTGTGGTGAGTCGGTATGTGTATATCCTGGAAAATGATCAACCAAATGAATTAACATATCCATCAGCTCACGTAGTTAACGCTGTGTGTGTGTGTGTGTGTGTGTGTGTGTGTGTGTGTGTGTGTGCATACACTGCTGTGAGTGCAGAAGTTTTAATGGATTCTTATGGTTTATTCAAGTCATTTATCTTTTCATTTATATATTCAGTTGCCTCTCTCATTTATTTTATCCACTGAATAAAGTTCTCTGTGGCACGATGACGCACCTGTGGGATATCTATCATGGTAAGAAACTCCCCCCTCCCAGCTACCAGATCTCACTCTCTGTAGCACACCGAACTACAAATCACGCTGGTGGGTGGAAGGGTGCCATTCATCTGTGCCAAGAACGCCTTACCTAATTGATAATAAAGACCAAACACGGCCATCTTTTTTTTATTTTTTTTAACCATGTTTCTTCTTATTATTACTCTGAATTTTTAAAGCACACCTAAAGAACAGGCGGCATTCCGAAGAGAACAGAGTTAATGGGGTTTCTCCTTCCAAGGAGGGCACCTGGGCTGAATGTCTTCAAACTGTGCCGGGGAGGGAGCAGTCAGCAAGGCACCACGATCTCCCAATGACCGCAACGACATGCGCCTGCCTCTCATGTCTAAGCCTTGTGGAGATGGCGACCCGATGCTATTTTTATATTATTAGGCACAATTATGAGAAGCCGTAAAAAGAGGGGGGAGGAATACACACTTCTGTATTCAAATGGAAATAAGTGCCTCATTAGTAATAAAAGCTCCAGGTTATGTTACTGTGCAACCTTTTGTTCAAACACGATGTCTGAAATTTGCATAAGTAGTCAGCTGTGTATATCTCAGGGCTATTGAAATTATATGACTCCCCAATCTAGGCAGCCTCATAAACAGTGTTTTTCTCTTTCCTGGCGCCCTTGTTTTCACAGAAACACAGCTGTACGGCACTGATGGAGAGGTTGGAGAGGGAGGGAAGCAGACAAAGGAGGCACACATTCCTCCTGGGAGGCTCCTGGATGCTGATAGCCCCACTGGGGGGTCCGCTTGGAGGGAGCAGAAGCAAGGCGCCCCACGGCCTGCATTCCCACTCTGGTGGTAGCAGGGTCCCATGGCCCAGAGATGCTGAGAATGTGCTGCCCAGCCTCACAGCCCGCTTGGAAGCTGACCCTTCCCCCCAACCCCGTTCTCCAGCATGGCCTTGGCAACAATTGAATGTCCCGGTTGAACTGGTGAGGTTGCTCGGAGGTGGGGACAATGGGACTTACAGAGTCATTTTCTGGGGAATTAAGTGCAAATCAACCAGAAACACATGGAATGCATTTTCCTTGAAGTTCACATGTGGAACCAGAAATTCCGTGAGAGAGAAGAGTTGGGAGAGGGAGGGGGTTGCAAATAGGGGAACGAGGCAAGAGCATGATCTATAGAACTCATAAAGTGCAAAATGTTCTTGAAGGAAGTGGCTGGTTTTGCCACTAGCTTGCAAAGCCTCTGGGAGGCTCATCCCTCCCCAAGTCCGACATTGAGCGAACACCCTTTGACCTTTGGCCAGTCCAACTTCATAGACTCTCATCTTAAAAAAAAAATGGGTGAGAAAGGGCGCAGGATGGGAAATTGCTCATTGGGATGGCCAAGGCACCTCTGCACGCATTTAAAAAAATTACTTCTAAAAAAATAAATAAATAAATAAACAAATAAACAAATAAATAAATAACTTCCAACGCAGAGAGGACACACACAACCTTGTTCCATCTTGTCACTAACTTACACGAGCTTTGATGAGTCACTTTACTACCCTCGACTTCAGTCTCAACAATACACCAACAGGTGTGGAGTCTTTGGTCTCTGGTGACTCTACAGGGGAAAGTCTAACTCAATGTACCCAGATGTGTGATCCACGGTTCTCAACGCCTCTGACGCCTCTTTTTTGACGGCACCAAGCGATGTCTAGAGCCTTCATAGAAAACCCGGGATTATTGGATGTGGAGGCTCTGGAAAAGGATGCATTAGGTCGAAGCCGGGACAGATACACCACACGGAGGGCGCAGACCACTAGGCAAGGTGCCCAGTCGGCACAGGGGCCCGTGGCATCAGGGAGTGGAGCAATATGACAGAGAATCCGACCCTCGTCCTGTCTCACTTTTCTGTGTGAAGCTCTGGGATCCAGGCAAGGAAAGCAACGTGCTCTTCAGACACGGGGAAGGGCCGGAAGACGGCACATTGCTTTTTATTTCATGGGTAAAAACCGTTAACCATTAGACTTGCCCAAGAACCAGGGGGAGTTGAGGACAACTGGACCACAGTGAGCCCTCTTCTTGAGGGGACACACATGACTCAGCGAAATCCCCAAACCCTTCCTTTTTGTTGTAAGATCGTACTTATTTATTTGAGAGACAGAGAGCATAAGCAGGGGAGAGGGGCAGAGGGAGAAGCAGACTCCTCCCTGAGCAGGGAGCCCGACGCGGGGCTCGATCCCAGCATCCTGAGATCACGACCTGAGCAGAAGGCCAATGTTTAACCGACTGAGCCACCAGGCAGCCCAATCCCCAAACCCTTCTACTGAAAATTTTACAAATGCACAGTTAATACACCTTGACAAACATGTGGCTTCAGAACAGTGATTTGATCTGGGTTTGGACGAACTGTCAGGTTTTTATAAGGAAGACTTAATGATGTTTAATAAGGACATCTTAACTTGGCTAGGGGCTGTACAGGAAAGAATGAGCACCTGTCTACACACAGCAGGCACAGGTTCAGAACCAGGGGAGCTATTTCTAAGTCAGGCTCTTGGCCTTTCCTGGTTATATGACCTTGAAAATATCATGGGAGCTTTCTCTGCCCAATCGCCGCATTAAATTATAATAAAAGCTCACATTCGTGGGGGTACTTGGTGTTACCTCACCTTGACTTTATAGTAATTTCATCCTTTACATTCCACTGTCTTCAGCTCCCAAGTTCTTGTTCTCAGTCATCACGCAGTGTTATACTGCATCCCTCATTGTCTCGTACATTGAATGGACCCAAGGGCATCTGGGATGCGCAAGGGCAAACTCACCTGTGTCCGCCCTCAGGTGCGAGAGAAGGAGGTGGAAAACTTCCATCCCAAGTACTGACCCCAACTCTACCTGTCGTCCCGCACCCTGACCTCTTCGGTGAGATGTGGAGAACCACTAACCTCTGAGGATCTCACTGCTGAGTTGTGAATGGAGAAGGTTTACCCCGCTTACCTGGAGATGGGCTGCGAGATGTGATCTCTTGTCCCTATCGATCATCACAGTTACATGGCAGGGAGAGCGTCCTCCCCTCTACCTCTGTGCCTTTTCTTCCCGAGAACGCACATCCTTGTCAACCACCCTGCTTGCGTTCCAGCTCTCGGTTTTTCTTGACCCTATTCTCTTAATTCCAGGAGAAAAGGCTCAGTGGGTGTGGCAGAAAACAAAATGAAGATCACGGAAGTAGTTGCTAACACTTACTGGGTACATAGAACGTATCAGAAACTGTGCCAATCCCTTTGCAAAAAACCCAAAACCAACACCAAAACAAACAGACAAAAATGAAATAAATCAAACCGACAATGAACCTTGTTTAATGGTCCAGGTACAAAGTGAAATCGGGACAATTTCTTTCAAATCCCCACCCCTTCGGCCTCGTAAGTCCAAATTCTGACTCATCGCACCCATGGCACTGGGCTATGGGCCCTGAGCAGTTGCATCCTGGCCTTCCAAAATTACATTGTTTCTTTCCCCTGTTCCTCTGAAATGCCCGCTCTGAAGGTGCCCAGATCTCAGCCGATTTAATCCATAAGAAAATTACAGAGTCAAATAACTCATACCAGTTTGTTAATGGCTTACCACAGCTAAACGGGCTACCCTTTCTGGAAATGGTCCCTTAAGAAAGTAAGTGGACATTCATTAATTCACAGGAGTTAATGATGTATGAATGGAGGGTGTTCAGAACACGAAGGCAGGCGAGTTTTAGGGGAAGGTTTTCTAGTTGGGTCATGAATGAGGACAATGGCGGGATTGTACCCGTTCTTCAGACCATCGGGGATACTGAAGACACAAAAAGATTTGGAAGCTCCAGTCCGAAGCTGAATGGTAAATGTGCCTGAAAGATAAGGCAGGCGGTAGAGGGGACAGATGGGCTGGCATTAAACTGTGGCGGCGTCATGAAAAGAAGATGAAGGCATTGGTGCTCTAAGCCAAGCCAAGGCACTGGGACCAACTTCATCTCCCTGGTCCCCCATCGCTGACATCAGGGAGTCAGGCAGTCGCTGTCACCTCTTCTGGGCCAAGTGCTCCTGGCTGACACTCTCCCTTCCGACCTCCCAGGGCAAGTGCGAGGAGCACCAGTTAATATCCACAGGTATTGGCTTTCAGCTTTCCTTGAAGCCTGCTGGGAGATGGATGATGGGGGTGGGGAGAGAATTCCTGAATCTGTTTACACAGTCTCTCCGGCTCCTTTGGACAGCCGAGGAAGCACACGTTCCCTAGAGCATGGAAATTAAGACAATTAGCTAGGGCTTCACGTCGCTGTAGAAACAGGCATCAGGAGTTTTTAAGTAAATTAGAAAGGCAGCAAGCAGGGTGAAGAGAAAGACAGGGCTCTCTCTCACACACACACACATTTTACAACCAAAATAAGAAGGACAGGGTAAGAGTGACTATATTTATTTATTTATTTTTCCAAGACTTCATTTTTACAGCTGTTTTAGGTTCACAGCAGGATTTGGAGGAAAGCGCAAGGATTTCCCGTACACCTGCCCTACACATCTAGCCTCCTCCATGGTCCACATCCTTGTCAATAGGACTTTTTTTTTTTTAAACCAAGGATGAACCAACATCAACACGCCATCATCACCCAAAGTCTGTAGTTCACATCGGGTGCCTTTCTGGGTTGTCGTACCCTCTGTGGGTTTGGACAAATGTTTCCTGATGGAAAGACACTATTATATAATCCCACAGAGCAGTTTCACTACCCAAAAAATCCCCCGTGCTCTCCTTCACCACTGAACCTGGCAAGCACAGATCTGTTTACTCTCTCCCACATTCTTCCTTCTCCAGAATGTCATATAGTTGGACTCATACAGGAAATAGCCTTTTCAGCCTGGCTCTTCCACTTAGCAAAATCCACATCTTTTCATGGCTCATTTCTCTTTAGCAATGAATGCTATTTCGCCATCTGAATGGATATTTCACTGTCTGGATGGACTACCCTTTATTTACCCATTCACCTACTGAACGGCACTTGGTTGGTTTCATGATTTGGCAGCTGTATTTCAGTTGAGAGTTTGCCTATCGATCTCCCTACTTCCATCAAAACTATAATTTATGAAAATGCAAGGAAGGCATTGATAAATGCTGGTTTTTGCTGTAACCAAAACCTTGACCTTTCTTCAAGATTATTTCCATTGCTGTGTATGGGGTTTTGGGTTTTTTTTTTTTTTTTCCTGGAGGGGTGTCAGCGGGCAGGGAGAGGTGAGGGAGGTGGAGAAGGTGAGCGAGAACATCAGACTAGAATATTCCACACCTCGCATCCTCCTTCCCAATCCATCCATTGCATCTGAACCAAACCTCCCTTGCTCTCAAGGTATCTGGGCAACACGTCTTCCTTTGTGATGGGGAGAAACATCCAATAGGTTGTAAGCAAGCCCTAAAATTCCTGAAAGATGCCAGCCACCCTTGGTTAGTGCAAGTCGTGGGTAGTGTCATTTAAAACCTCCCAAAAGATGTCAAGTCATCAATACTTTGTAACCTAAAGCCCACTTGAAAACATGAGCTTAGAAACACAACTTTCTCTTTAGGGCAGCCCCACGGGCTGAAGGGATGTCTGTGAAAACAACTTTCAACAAACAGAATTCCAGGCATCTCTTCAAAGAAAATTATTTTGCCTTCCCTGTAAATGTATTGGCTGCAGCTGAGTGTGTTATGGCATCTGTATTGGAAAGTAACAGCTTTTTGGATTTCTTTTCTTTTCTTGTCTTTTTCTTTTTTTTTTTAAGATTTTATTTATTTGACAGAGAGAAACACAGCGAGAGAGGGAACACAAGCAGAGGGAATGGTAGCGGGAGAAGCAGGCTTCCCGCCGAGCAGGAAGCCCGATGTGGGGCTCGATCCCAGGACACCAGGACCATGACCTGGGCCTGAGCCACCCAGGTGCCCCTTGGGTTTTTATTTTCTTTTCTTTTCCAATGCAAAGTATCTCAATCCTTAACTCCCTAATTGGGGTGCAGAATGCTGCTCAATGTTTGCATCAGGGCAGGAAGTCCACGATGTCACTTCGGAGTGAAGAGGATCTGGGCATCTCCGGTTGCAGCAGGGGTGTTTGTCTCTGTGAAATATGACGTCATTACTCCTACGAGTCTCGGGTGCTCTCCCCAGCGGTGGAGAGCTGGGCCTCTGGACTGGGTGTGTGGGTGGCAATGCTGGCCCAGGCGTTCACTGGGTGGGCAATTTCCAAGGCTCAGTTCCCTCATCAGCAGGATAGGGATAAAAACCTAACCCAAGTCACAGTGTTCTGAGGACTGGGCAAGGTGGTTTTCGTGGGTACTTCGCAGAGGTTAAATGACCTTCGTGACTGTCGTGACATTGATTATCTCTCAATCTGAGCAATTTTGAATGTTTGATGATGGAACCCTTGAGAGGCAATACCTTGCCAGCTCCCTTTTGGGAGTGAAAATCAGCCTCGGCATGAGAGCATTTGCTTCTCTGGATTGATGGTCTATAGGACTCATGTTTGGTTAGCATCTCATGGGGCTCCCTTTCCATGGGCATGAAATCTGTCTGCGCCCCAGGTCCGGTGATGAGGGCCAATGCCTTCTATCCCTTCCCCTCCTGGCAGGATCCATAAATGTCAACCTCTCTCTCTACCAATGAGAATCGGCCAAGTGACCTTTTTTTCTAGTTTTCTAAGACAATGAACATGGCAGAAATCTTGGATTTCTTATAAATCTTACAAATCTCAATTTGTAAAAGTCTCCTCACAGTGAGCAATCGAGCCCATGAGCGACACGGGCTTCATGATGCAAACAGGATAATGGGTTTGCATATGACTCTCAGGAACTTCATCAGTCATCTCCAGCCTGAGCCATCCCTGTGACAAGAGCAACTGATTTATTTTAGCCTTGGCCATTACCGTGAATAGTGTTGTTCCCAGAGAGTCCTCTATCTATCATTTCATTATGTCTTCCACTTAAATGTGAAAAATTATTCCTTATTTAAAGGAGTACCACGTCCAGGAGAAAGAGCATTTGAGTTGGGGTAGAGTCCAGGAAATGTGTCTCTGCCCCTGATGATGGCATTATCTCCAGCAACAAATTTTGTGAAGGTTTGTGTTGCCAACAGGGACTTCACATCTTAGAATGGTTAATACCCTTGAACCTAACAAATTCACTTCCAGTAATTTGTCTCATGGAAATTACCAGAGCATCCCTACACATCCCTGCACTAATTTGCCAAGAATGTTTCTCACTGGGGGGAAAAAAAAAGGAACACCATAACCCACTAAAAGGGATAAATTAATTATGATTCAACCATTTTGATGGATTCCTAGGTAGCCATTAAGTGAAAAAGACAGGTCACAAACCAGGGCATAATGAATGATCCCAGGCTTCTAATAAGAAATGGTAGTCATGTGCTTCAACAAGCAAAGAGTTGATGCTTTCTTTGGGTGGTAGAACCATGGAAAGTTTTTAATTTCTTTCATGTTGCTGAAACACTTTATTACAAGGTTATGTTAATTCGCAATCCAAAAGGAAATAAGTGGTGTTGTAAAGGAGAAGGAGAAAACTTGGTAGACTTGGGGTTTCTATCTTGACTGTGTGTGATCTTGGACAAGCCTCTTGATATCCCCATCTTCCCTCAGTTGACTCGTCTGTAAAGTGGGAACAAAAACATACATGAAACCATCCATCACCATAAGGTTGTTAGGCTCAAAGGAGAAAATAAAGGCAAAGGGGTTTTATAAACATGAAAGCATGTATATATGTATATATATGTATATACATATATATACACACACATATAAAATAATGCTCATATGTATACATATATACCTTTTTAAAATCATGCCTTTATTATGAGATAAAAGAGCAGAGGTAGCACGATGGCAGAATTGAGATTAATGAATCAAAACTATTATCCACGGCACTCTTGGGTTGCTCAGAGGGTTAAGCCTCTTGCTTTCGGCTCAGGTCATGACCTCAGGGTCCTGAGATCAAGCCCTGCATGGGGCTTTCTGCTCACCTGCCTCCCCTCCACACCCCCCTCCCCGCTCTCTGCCTGCCTCTCGGCCTACTACTCGGCCTACTGTGATCTCTGTCAAATAAATAAATAAATAAACAAACAAACAAACAAATAAATAAATAAAATCTTAAACAAAACAAAAAAAACTATGTCCACTAAACTAAGGCATTTTCCTTAAAAGATCCTGGTAATAGTATGGAGTATTATATCTCTCTAGAATGCCCCTTCTCAATGATACACTGTAAATTCCTTTTGGTGACCTAAACAGAAACAAAATCTGTCTCGGAGTCAGGTGGGTTTTTCCTCTTTGAAACATGAATCTAAGCATTTTCTCTCCTGCTAAGAAATGTGCATTTAAGAAAAACAATGTTGCAGCTTTTTGTTTTCAATGGGACATTCAACCCATCAGATGAATGCAAGCATTCTGAACGGTTGCAAGTTTTCTTTTTAGGAGTTGCCTGTGTTTAGTGGGTAATTAGGATACAGTCTCAGAGCATAAGGGAGCATAAATTATAACCAAAATGGGACCATTGGAGACAATGAAGGGAACGACTATTATAAAAAAAAAGAAGTTGAGAGAGAGACATTTGGGGAATGGAAATTAGGACAGGTTTTGAAATATTTTCAAGCCCGTTTACTACCATCTGTTAGAAGTCTGTGTTGCTAGGGATTTATTGTTTCTTATCTATGGAATCCTCTGGCTATGGAAATAAATTTGGTAAAAGATGATTAAACTTCCGTTTAAATGGCAAGGAAGTAAGACAGAGCCAGCGTACGGCAGGCTTGGGATCAGCATTGTGGGCATGGCTATTGAGGTTTGGTTGGTTGGTTTTGTTTTTTGAAACGCAGTGCCTTTTGAAGCTCATTTTTGTGCTAAAGCCTACACTACCGCTGAGCTCCTTCGCCTAGGAGGGGCACCCAGCGGATTACAGAGCTCTTCAGGGAGACGTAGCAATAGGAGATGAGTTCTGGGGTGAACTCATCTGCATAGGGCATCCTGCAAAGTCAGTTGGTTGTGGAATATTCCCTGAGATTCCTGAAAGTGAAACCACTTAGTATTTGCATCCATTGCTCAGATTGCGAAGTTAAAAAAAAAATCAGCAAACAGAATGAATCAGATTGTGTCGTGAAAATAGAAACCAACGGTAACTCAGTTTGCCGCAAACCAATGTTCTGCTGGAGCACTGGAGATTAATGAGTGAATTTATCAAACAGCTTGTATTAGCATAAATGCCTCCGTATTCCCAAAGGGCCCGTTAAATGCTCGTGTAGATCCCCAAGTCCTCTCCACTCGTAATTCACCTGCTCTCAAGTCTCGAGAGGGGCCTCAGCGCCCCCAGAATAAGATCGTGTCACCCAGGACCGTGTGAGTTCACCGTACTCTGGACCTACTTGGCTGCTTTGCTGCGGCTTAATAGACGCCAAGCTGGTTTCCACTTCAGAGCCTCTTTCCTGACTATTCCCTCTGGCCGGAAAACTCTTTAAACAGATGGCCAGTCCTCTCAATTCGTTTAGGTCTCCTTCTAAGAAAATGTTCCTGACCACCTGTTAAATAAGAGCCTCCCGTTTCCATGAGAGTACCACTTGACTTTGTATTTATTTATTTACCGCCTGCTTCATCCTCTAAAATTTAAGTTTCACGATGGCACAGTTTTGTTCACCATCGGATTCCTGTACAAAGCCCAGGGCACGAGTAACGTGGAGATGGATTCTTTATTGTTCCCCAAATTTTCATTTCCTGCTCTACCACTCTGCCCTATTAATGTCCTCTTGGCTATCCAGCTTGGTTTGACCTCAGGGTGTAGGAGGTACATTTCCCTGCCCCCTTGACTTTGGTTTTGACCACGGAACTTGCTTCGGTTGATAAAAGGTTAGCGGACACAGTCAGGTGGAGAATCCAACCAGCCTTGCCTTCCTGCATGAGAAGATCTTGACTCAGATGGTGACTGACGATGGGGAGACAGGAAAACACCTGGACCCAGTGGACAGCGTAAAGTCCAGCTCATCCAGACTCACCCAAAACCAGTTGACTTATCACTAACACTTTACTGTTTTTTACACATCAAAAGCCATCTGGTAGAAGAGATCCAAAATATTTATTGAATGAATTAATGGTTCAGATTTTAGTTTTTTTAATCTTTTTTTCTCCCGAATATGTTTATTTTTTTAGTGTTGCAAGATTAATTGTTCATGTACCACACCCAGTGGTCCTTGCAATCCGTGCCCCCCTCAACGCCCACCACCAGGCTCGCCCAACCCCCCACCACCCCCAAAACCCTCAGTTTGTTGCTCAGAGTCCACAATCTCTCATGGTTCATCTCCCCCTCCGATTTCCCCCCATTGCCCCTTCCCTTCCTTCTCACAATGCCCCCCATGTTTTTCCTTATGCTCCACAGATGTCAGTGTTTTAAACAACTTCTATCTCATAAATGCATAATGAAATATTTTGTACCTTAAAAATATATATGAAGTCAAACAGAAATTGAAGACGGGAGGTGTGATTTGGTTGTAGACTTTTGCTCACAAGAAAAGGAGACATAAGAAGAAGTTTGGTTACCCTGAGATAAATGTTTGACAACACAGACTCTCTTTTTGATGAAGTTTATTTGGTTTAAGGAAAAGGAATAACATAGAGTGCTCTAATTCTGATTCTTCAATGCCGGCAATCAAAATAAATATCCAACAGTTCCTGTGTTTTCTTTCAAGCAGTGTGTGTGTGTGTGTGTGTGTGTGTGTGTGTGTGTGTGTGTCTGTGTTTTCAGGTGAAGAAAGCAGTGGAAAGTAGTGGGCAGTGGGTTAGAGGGAAGGAAGAAAACTCCAAGTTAAAAAAATTTCTTTTTAATACCATGTTTGTACAACTAAATGGAGTTGTACCACTCAGTTATGATGTTGATAGAATATCTATACTGATATATTTTAAACAGAAGTGAGCACTTTTTTATAAATATATTTTTCCTTTTAAGTAGATGCAAAAATACATTTTCAAAGCACTCAGACAATACAGACTGCCCATTTTTCAATCAAGGATGGCTTCTCAAATCAGAAAGAACACCATCTTCACATTTTTAAAGAATTTTCAGGAAAGGTACTATTACAACTTCTCTAAGAACAACTTGTAGGTATTATTTTTTTGTACGTGTCCTCTAATTCAGTATTTTTTGTTGGCCTTAAAAAGAAAAGAACGTCCAGAAACAAGGACACACTAATGTTTTACAGAATTTTGAGCTAAACATCGGTTCATTATTCGAGCATCCCGTCCACTTGCTAACAGTAAAATTCCTGAGGGAACTCAGATGTTAGTAAAATTTGGGTCTGTAGGTTTTCCAGCTAATGACCCTTTGGAGGCTCTTGGAGTCTGCTGGGTTTTGCCAATTGTGAAATATGGCCATCCGGAATATGAAACCACAGCTATTGCATCAACAGAAACAAGAATCAGAGAATGATCCAGAGAATGAGGTTCTGAGTGTGCCAGTTTCTGAAAACCCATAAATCTTGGAGCATCCCTAGCATGTATGCAGTTTCTGATGGAAAATTAATGTGTATTTGCCAACTCTGCCTTCTGCTCTCCTGAACATTCTTTGTTAGAAAGGTATCATCGATGGAGGAAAAAAAACACAGAAAACAAACTCATTTGACTGTACTCATGAACACGTCTGCAAATGGAACGTCATTTTGCCACTACGATAATCAGATAAATGTGTTTTGTTCAGTTCAGAACAATTTAAGAATTTTTGACCTGATTATAGAATTTTCATTTTAAATATGAAACATATGGGTCCATATTCAGCTGTGACATAACATCCTCAAGCGTGTAAAAAGGAACATCCTGACAGATGTTCACCATGGATTAGATAGAGAAGAACCATCAGGTGTGATTTAAGCGATAGTAGCAGCTAGAATTGAACTTTATTGCCAAAGAAAGGAAGAGAGAACTTAACTTCTGCATTGCTTCTCCCAGATCGTTGCATTTCTCAGACGCATTTTCCTCCAAAGATGTGTTTTTCCTGCCAAGGCTGACCTAAAGAGTCGCTGGAACTACTACTACGAAGGTTGGTTTCAGGACCCAGCACGTGTTTCTGGGATGCTGGGAAAGTTAGTGCCAATAAAACAAGCCAGCAGGCTCTCGTAACTGTAAGGCTAATGATTAAAATCCTCCCATACTTTTTTTTTAAGGGCCTTGGGTTTTGTGCCATAAAAACAATCCCTCAAAAAGCGATTCTTTAATGCCTTCTCTGGCTTTTCAAACTTAGTGTAACTGAGGAAGCTTAGTGATTAAATCACGCCTGTATGACCAGATAGAGTTCTGGGAATGTTTATTGCAGCTTAGAGGTCATAGCAAAAAAAACTAAGAAACACCTATATGTCTCGCAATAGGGCATCAGTTAAATAAATCAGGCTACTTCCATTAATGGTGTGTTATGTAGCCACTGAAAACACTGCTAGGGAAGGATTTTTATATAACAAGGAAATATTCACCATGTGCAGAGTGAAAAAGGCAGGCTATAAAATACCGTAAAGCACAATTTCATTATTTTATTTGCCGTTGCAAACAGGCACAGAAGATCCATACTGATGGGTTAATGGTGGTTATCTCTAGGGGATGGAGCTATAAATAATGTTAGTGATCTTCTTTTTACATATATTTTCTAAATTTTCTACAGATGAAATGAGTATATAAATCACAATACCTATCTGCCCATGGCGACCACTCTGTAAATGCTAGCCCTTATTACTACTATTAGAACAATAATAAATTAATATGTTGTTTATAAATAAATTGGATTTTTATGACATTGATTTTTATAAGATAAAAGTTAGTGTTAAAAATTTCATTGACATTTTTGAGATTGGGTTTGTTGGTGCGCAATGGTGGAAGACGTGGTCCGAGCATCGGAGGGTAAATATGGAGATTTCCCACTCTTGGAGGAGCCGGCAGGAGCGTCCAGGGAGGTGGACAGCAAGCTGAGGACCCAGAAAGCAGGCCTTGCTCGATTCCTTCATAGGACTGTGTAGGGCCACCATTCTTCGGCATCCTTGAACACTAGTGAAGGAATATGTTCTCTCAGAACAGAAATCCTGACAGTCTGAGGTAACTTCCCCATAGCCTTTAACTCCCTTCACAATTAAGCTTGTAGAGATGACTCAAAAGCATTCAAAAGAAACGAAAATTCTCTACTGACTTCCTTAAGATACTTTTTCATCCCTCTGTGTCTTAACCATATACTATTTTTTAAATGTTTTGTTTATTTACTTGACAGAGAGAGAGAGAGAGAGGACAGGCAGGGGGAGCAGCAATGGAAGAGGGGAAGCAGGCTCCCCGTTGAGAAGGGAGCCTGATGCGGGACTCAATCCCAGGACTCTGTGATCGTGACCTGAGCTGAAGGGACTGAGCCACCCAAGTACCCCTTAATCATATATTATTATCTCCCTCAGATAATTAGAAGAGTTTTTTTTTAAGTTGCTTTTTTTTAATTGAAGAAAAAATACATAATTATATATATGTTGGTCCTAAACACAGCCTTCAGGCACTTTGAGAAAGCAAAAAAATAAGAGATTTTGAAAAAAGAATATCTAATTATCATGTCAACACAGTCTGATCTTCAATTTTGTTCTTTTTTAAAGACTTTTTATTTATTTGAGAGCGAGTGAGGGAGAGAACACCACTGGGTGGTGAGCAGAGGGAGAGAGAGAATCCCAAGCAGACTCCCCACTGAGCAGGGAGCCTGATGTAGAGCTTGATCCCAGAACCCTGAGATCGTGACGGGAGCGAGAGGCAGATGCTTAACCAACTGAGTCACCCAGGGGTCCCCGATTTAGTTCTTTTTTTTTCACCCACATTCTCTTTCAGCCTTGTGAAATGACAGTTAATTTAACTGACATTAATAAGAATCTAAACTCAGTTTATGAAATGTGTGTAACTTTTATACTTGAAATTATCCAATTCTCTTGGAAAACAAACCTATATTTCAAAATAAACTCAATACTTTTAAAATAAAGTCAAAGATTTTATTCCAGAAGCTAATCTAGGAAACACTCCCCTCTCACAAGTAGGCTATGAAAGATCACCATTTCAAAAATCAGTTAATTGTAGGTCAAAACTGACTGCAGCTCGTCAGCCTCGAAAGAACTGAATTTGCGTATTGTGTGAATGTTTTTTCACACGATTTTTGCTTTGGGAAGTAATATTTCAGAGAAGAGAGGAATACAAATGTGTAGGAAAGTTTGGAACATCATGACAAAGTAGAGTAAGAAAATGGAAGTTTTAGAGAAAGTTTAAGCATATCTTATAGTTACCTATGCAATTACTTCAGAGAGATTCATTTTGCGTTGTTTGAAACCTGCAACTCTGGTGCAAAAAATCAGCTTGCTCATAAAATGTTCATGCTTATTATGTTTAGAGATTGAAAGAGGACCTTCAGGAAAATATTTCATTCATTAATTTGCAGAAGGAAAAGCATCTTTGGAGGCAAATATAATGTGATGAATTTCTTCTCCCTGCAGCGTGCAACCCCTGAAGGTTTTCGCTGCCATTTTCTCAAAAACTCTTTTCAAAGATCTATACATACAGTCGGGCAGAGTAAGCATTTATTGTGATGGTGTCATCCCAGAGAACAGCGGCCTCAATATCTGCCCATTTTATCCTCTGATAAAGTAGCACATGAGTGAGAAAAGGGAGTTCTTAAAAAACAAACTAACAAACAAAAACCAACACAACTACGAAAAACGACTCTTGTGTTTTAAGTAGGGCTGCAATTTCTTTGACATTCTTCTCATTGAGAATCTGCACTGGCCACAGTGATCTATTTGTAAACCATAGAATGTGGCAGAAATTACACTGTGCAATTTCCAAGGCTAGCTCTGATAAGGTCATGCAATTTCTACCTCGTTGGCCAGAAGATTTGTTCTTAGAACCCTGAGTCACCACGTGAGAAGCCCAACAACCCCGAAAGCCACTATGTTGTGAGGAAGTCCAAGCCACATGGACCCATCCTGCCAATGGTCCCATCAGAACCCAGTCTTGAAACCAAGCCAGCTTAGGTGAACGGACGTGGGGGTGAACACGCCTCCCCTCCCGTACCCCCAGATGATTCCAGCCTCAGACAGTTAAGGAACCCCAGCATTAGAGACTTCCCAGCTGAGGGCCTGGAGAATGAAAAGCAGAAAGGATCCATTCCTGCTGAGCCATTTTTAAATCCCTGTCCAACAGAATCTGTGAACACAATAAAATGGATTTTTCCATTGCTAAACATGTTATTTTTAAATTTTTATGTGGTGATAGATAACTGGCACATCGCATAATTTGGATTTATGAGGAAATCGAATCAATATTTGGGGAGATGGCATGTTGTAAATACGTGACTCTGAAACTCCATTTTATTTCTAAGGTAGAAGCACTTAGAGTTTATATTTCCTGTTTTAATAAAATGTAAAGTTATTAAGTACCTTTAGCTTTTAGTAGAGTGGAATCGTGTGAGATCTTTATTCCAAGTCTTGGAATACTTAGAACTGGACAACGTAATTGCTTCCAGGGACACTCCTGTAAGGGAATGGCAGGATGTTTCCCTTGGACTTGAGCCCCACTTCTGGCCATCTCTGGTTTCATTTCACCAATAAATGGTCCTCCGCTTGCTCCGGCCTGACGCGGTGACATACGCTCATCGCCTCACCAGGGACGTGTCCGGCGTGCGCGGCTCAGCCAAGGTCTTGTCCCAGCTACAGATGGGCTCATCATTAAGGGCTGCTGGGTTTTGTTCCGTAGCCAGTTTTGGTTACAGATTTCGATAGAAATAAGTCTGTTTAATTTTTAGCATTGCAAAATAGGAAACAAATGGGGAAAAAAACCCAGTTTAGGTTTCCACAGCTTTAATCCTGCTAATTCTCTTTTACTGTAAGAACAGTTCAAAGAAATAGGATGACCTATCTATTTTTTACCTCATTATCTCTGAAAAGAAAATGTCGCTCTGTTTGCAAGGACACTCGAAGCCCCTTGTTTGGCTCTTGTGTTCCTTTGTGATTTAAAAAAATCAAAAAGATTTCTAGCTGTCTTTATAAACATAGACCCCAAGTCATCAAACTACCTGCTTTTGACAAAAGGTCCATGAAATGTCATTATCTAACATTGATAAATAGAACTTTAATTTTAAATATATAAAATGTTTCTGATTTTCCGGGGTCTTTAGAAAATATGTATTTGTTCTGCACTTTGATGGTCTTGGGATTATGGTGCCAGTTATAAATTATGAAATAGTTCATATATACATATAAGACGCTGTAAGTGGCAATTTTGGTACCTGGAGTACCCAGTAAATGCGGAAACTGAGTCTAGAAGTCAGAGTAGTTCTCCCGGAATAATCTCGAAGGGAAGCGGGGGATCAGAATTCACCACGAAACAGCAATCTCTGGGACTTCTGTTTCTCCACCGTTGTGGGTTGAATTGTATCACCCCCCTCCAAATTCACACAGTGAAGTCCTCACCCCCAGTACTCAGAACGTGACCTCCTGTGAAAACAGGGTCATTGCGGAGGGAATTAGTCAAGGGGAAGTTGCGTTGGAGCAGGGCGTGTCCTCGATCCAACTTGAGGGCCATGTGGTAAGAAGAGGACATTTGGATACAGACACACACACAGGGACACACCACGTGAAGAGGAAAGCAGAGATGGGGGTGCTGCACCTTCAGGCCGAGGGACCCCAAAGCCTTCCGACAGGCCAGCGGAAGCAGGAGAGAGACACGATAGGGTCTCCGTCTCGGCCTTGGGGACGAATCCTGCCAACACCTTCATTTGGGACTTGCCGCCCCCGGAACCGGGCACTGTTCAGTGTGCATTGTTCCCTCCACCACTCTGTCACTGCACGACACTTTGTCCCGGCGGCTGTAGGAAATTAATACACCCGTCATCGCTGCGCTTTGATTGAACATTGACAGTTTTTAACCACTCCTTATTTTTTGGACTTGATAGTTTTCAGGAGGGTAGATGGTCGCACAGCGGCTTTGCCACCTGTTTAGACCAACTCCGAATTCATCCAGTCATCTCACCCCAGTCCACATGCACGTGGACTGAAGACGCTATGGGACAATTTGAAAAGTCCATCTGCAGAACTCAATCGCCAACGCCATTCCTCACCAAAGACAAACTCCCCGGGCCCTTGTCTCTTCCCCGTGACATTCGTCCACAGGCTCCATGTTTGTGCATGTTTCTGAATTTTGGCCCGGTATTGTTTTCACACTTCGTCATTTTTTGTAAGAACCAACAGGGAGCCCAGAAGCCTGGCCAGCCTCAAAAACATTGAAAGTGAGTCTTGGGCACCTTTGGGATGGGTACCCATTGTCAGACATCCATGCTTGGGCCCTGGGATCCTTCCCAGGGTCACGTGACCACACTGAAGACCACCTCCATTCAGAGTTGCCTTGGTCCAGGGGAGGGTAGGAAAGCCGAGGAATGTGATGCCTGGAAGACCTGGGGCTCCACGAGGCAGGCAGGCAAAGTTTCTTTGACTCAGTCGATCTACCATAGAAAGAAAGTGTGAGAGTTCCACAGCCCTCCAAGCGGAAAGAGCAGATGGGTAATTTCATATTTTATTTCTGGACCATTGCTAACCCCACACATAGATACTGAGTGGATAAGCTGATGGGTCGTCCCACAAACGAGGGAGAAGCGGGTTTTCCATCCAGGCCTGGACAGAGGAAGGAACACGTTTACAAACCTGGTGCTCTTAATCCTCTTGCTCAGAAACGCTGCGACGGACAGATAAGCAGGCAGCTGGGCCGGAATGAAGAAAGAGAACAAGACAGATCAATGGCGAGAAAGATGAACAGGAAGGCAGGTTAGAGTTGAGGGCAAAGAGACAAAGCCAGATAAATAGAGCACTGACCTAATCCCCGGCTGCCTTCTTCCTCCCCGCTCTTCTGCCCCTTTGACCAGCTATGGGATGGTGCCGCGATGCCCAGCCCAGGAAGATACTGAAATGATCTCCATATTCATTCTGCGCCATTCCTGGCCACGGGCACAATGGCTGAGCCCTTCCGCTGGCTGGCCACCAGGCCTTTGGTGACAATACCCATTTTTCAAGTCTCATTAAAAGAGGTGGTATCTATAAAGCATTTAGTATAGCCCCGGCGTGATGGTGGCTCTGAGGACAATGGTCAGACAGCATCAGCACCGCCGGGGCCGTTGCTCAGTCCTTCACTCATTCATACAAGCCCCCTAGGGTTGGATTAGGAGAAATAAGTCTGCGCTAACCCAACAGGTCACGCTTCCAACCATTCTTCCTCTCCCCCTTTCTTTGTTGAGAGATGGTGCAGAATAATTGCATCGTCTCCAGGTCCGGGGGAGTTCAAGCCCTAACGAGGTGATCTCAGAAGGAAACTGTTCTGCTGAGCTACTGTCCGTTTCTGGCAGCATCTTTTGAAATTCAGCGTCAAGACATTACAGGCAAACACCTAGATTCTGACAAATAGGCTCACTCTAGAAGCGTAAGGGAGAACAGGCAACAGGAACTGTGGTCCCCTTAGCAGTAATGGAGACACATCTAAGAATGGCAGTCGGTCCTACCTGGTGTCCACCGGTGAGCCCTGCAGCTGCTCCCGGACATCGTTTCCGCCTGTGCCCCATCACTAAAAGCATCTAGCGATTTTAATCACTACCCCAACCTCGCAAACAAAGAGAAAAGCCAGAGATCCTCCTTGCAGATGCGGAATACTGTGGTTGCTCAATAAATACAAGTTCAATGTCAATTGTAGTTACTATTATTTAATAAGGATCATTTTTGCATTTCCCTCTTCCCTACCAGGCTGTAACTTCCAGGGGTTTTTTTCTGGATCATCGAGGGAATCGATGGGAAGGGAAGGGAAGAGGAGTGCAGAGGGTGACGGAGAACCACAGCTTTGGCTCCACTGGGGCCGGGGACAGGGGTTGGGGTGGGGACAGGAGGGGGGAACTACTGCCCGAACTCAAGAGCACGCTCGCTGCTCCGCTGGAAAACTCGTCCCCAGGACCCCCCCCCTTTCCGGAACCCACAATTCAAAATCCACGTAAGTGACTCATTTGCCTGGGGTTGTCAAGGAATAAAGTATCCCTTGTTCTGGAATTTTCCCGAGTATGGAAGCCTAGCAATGTAAGCAACAAAACTTTTAGATTGTACTCATTTAAGTAAAGCCTCCCACCCCCTTCATTTAAATAGTTATGCTGAAGCTCACGTAACTCTTTTTATTTATTTCTACTTTTTTCTGATTTTACTGAAATACAATTGACATATAATAAGTGCTAGTTTAAGGCATATAACACCATGATTTGATATCTGCATATATTGCAGTATGATTACAGTAAGTTTATTAACACTCTTTAAAGTCACCCTGTTAGTGCTTTCTGTTTTGCAGAATAGTTTTACAAAGATCAGTGGTTTATGACTCCCTTCTCCACCTCCCATTAGTCAGGGTCTTTCAGAGAAATAAAATGTATTTTTTATATATATTATAAAATACATGTATATGTATTTAAATTATATTATATATTATAATATTATAGAATTATTATAAGATCATTATAAAATACATATATATTTTTATAATATATATTATAAATAAAATGTATTATACATAATACATATATATAACACACATATGTAACCAATATACACACATATGTAACCAATATCAGGTTGATATGGCTATGAGTTAAGGAGCTATGTCTCATTCATTTAGTTATTTATGCGCCTATGTATCTAACCCCTCTTTCTTAAGGCTGGCCCTATGCTTGATTTCTGGCTATCCTTGGAACCACCATGATTTCACTTTGCTAAGAGAGGAATGCAGTTGACAAGGAAGGCTGGGCTGAGAAAGGATGAATATACAGAGGTAGAGAAGATATAGAGAGGACGTATAGAATCTATCGGGCCTGCAGCCCCAATGCTGAATTGTTTTCAGAGGATGTCTACTGCCTCTCCGATTCTGTCTTTTATCTCTGAAATAGATGGTTCTTGGAGGCTTACCGTTTCACCCTGCACCGACTTTAAGGCAGATTGAGCAGTGCAAAAAACAAATATGGTTCTAAAACATTGGCGAACAATCAGATTTAATTGACATTTTCTTAGGAAAACAGAGCAGAAAGTTAAATCGTACCCCCTAAGGCATCACTAGCTAAAATCCCTTTTAAATGTTTCTGTTTTTTTCCTTGGATTTCATTTCTGAGAATGGCTACATTGCTCATCCTCTCTCAGGGATGACCATTAAGTACTAACCTCTCTCAAATGCCCTTGGTTGCCCTGAACCATTCACCTCTGGCCTAAGTCAAAGCAGGGCGGCTGCCAGAATCCAGCCCAGACCTAGCCCTTAGGAAACAATGGTTTAGTAAGCAGATAAACGAATGAATGAATGATGAATGATTGAAACATATCTCCTTAAATCATAGCCAGGAAAGCTGTCCAGCAAGGATCAGAGGTACCTTATTCATCTCTGCACTTTCAACCCTTAACATCTTGTACATCCAAAAAACGTTTGTTGAATGAATATGTGAAGAACGCGGACTAAACCCGGCGTGTTGGCATCCTAGGGGAGGGCGTCTCCCGAGTTACTAAACTCTGAGTGGGTCATTGTTCTTCATGTCAGGTCACAACGGTGAGAATTTAGCGTGATGGATAAAAACAGAGCTTTACATCGTGTTTGCCTGGATTGAGGCTGCATGAAGCCATTGGTGTTTCAGGATATCCTGTTCAATCTCTTCCCTGATGGATGATTCAGCTGTATGTCTTCAACAAGTTTAGTTCATATTCAAATCTCAAAGTTGTCCTACTTTGAAGTCTCCTGTTTTGAAAGACTTCCAAAGATATATGGGAGTCCACGTATGGGAAACGGGGACAGACAGCTTTTTTGCTGCCATTTTTAGTTTCCTGTTATTGTTCATAAGCTGCGAACCTCACTGCTGAGAAATTAGAAATGCTATAAATAGAAGCTTCCACGATTTTGAGATGATTATGGACAAAGCGATCATCTTTGTTCACTATTTTTAATTTCATATCCTACAGTAAAGCTCAGAAGTTGTGAAATCAGGCTTAAATGCTTAAAGGAAGGCTAAACCAAGTATTGGGCATCACCGTCCAACAAAAACAAAACAACGGAGAAAAATCAGTATTGCTGTGCTTAGAGTTCTTTGCTGATTCTTCCAGAATCTGTCGTAAGCGAATTGCTTCTGAAATGCACTCATACAGCAGGGGTGTCTCTGAGCTCCGGGGCATGGTCCCAAGACACAGCTGCCATGGCTCTCCGCACACAAGCCTGAGGGAGCAGATGTGTTTCGTGTTTGGGTGCTTCTCTGACCCCAGGGGAAGCACCGGGGAAGGCATGACCACAGTTTGCCGGAGAGCCCCACCACCGATCGCCTCTGTAAGGCTTCCACTGCTCATTGAGAAAGGTGAGGCAGAGCTTAAGTTAACCCACGTGCTGGTACCTTTCCCAGGCTTGTCACTTACACGCAGAGACGATCCTAGGAAAACGAGAGGAGAGACACGTTAGCCTCGATGCCAGATTTTTAATTTGTATTCACCCCTTGACCATGTAAGTCACTTCCTAGGATAAGAAATTGAAAAATATTCATTGTTTTGATCCATTTCTGCCCTTAATTCCATGGTGGCAAATCCTTTCCCTTTAGAGGACTCTCGATCAGCAGAGGAAACCCAGACCATCCAGGCAAGTCAGGGTGTCTCTGCCTTTTCAATTTATACGTTGGTGCAGGGGATAAACAGGGAACATTGGCTGGAGTTTCCGGTTTGCTCGGGCACATCTTACTTGCGGAGGGTAATAAATTAACTGTGCTTTAAGTGAACAGTGAAGAGCTCTTGATGGTTCGCTGAGTTTAAATTAGAAGAAGCTTTATTGGAACCAAGGGGTGCCACAGCAGGTTCCGGACCTCCGTTAAGCAGCAGACCGAGGCCCTCTTGGTGCCCAAATGTTATGGCAGATCGCGAAGCTGGTCCTCGAAAGAAGGGAGCCGCCGACCTGGAGAGCCTTTACCGTGAGCACTCCGGACGCAGGAGCTCCAGCCCACGGCGTCTCGAAGGCGCCCGAGAGAGCTGAGTAGGGAGAACAGAACTACATTGTGTGTTGTCTCCAGGAGGCAGGAATAACAAAGAGCATGTAAAGAAAACTCATTGATTCTTTTCCCTCTCCATTCAGAATGCTTCTGTGCTCCCATGTGGGTATTTGTCCACACCAAGCGATTCTCTAGGTCTTGGTGGGTACTCACTCTGTATCCTACAATTCGTTTGAATCCTGACACTCTCCACGTGGGGTTAGCTAGCAGACCCCTGCGGATTAAGGGCTCAGGCCTTCCAGACTGCACCCCCTCCCCCTTTCAGAAACCAATGCGAGTCCAGGTTACCACCTGTGGCTTTTACTCTACTGGCTGGAAAGAGGTTTCCACCGCCCCTTCCTCAGATTTGATAATTTGCTAGAATGGCTCACAGAACTCAGGAAAACAGTTTCATGCTAGGTTATGGGTTTATTAAAGAAGGATAAGACTCGGGAAGAGGTAGGTAGATGGGATGCACAGGGCAAGGCATGGGGTGGGGATGTGAAGCTCCCATGCCCTCTCCAGCGCGCCACCTTCCCGGCACTGCCATGAATTCACCAACCCGGAAGCTCTGCACTCTTTCATTTGGGATTTCTATGGAGGCTTCCTTACATATGCCTGATTGATTAAATCATTGACCACTGGTGAACAAGTCAATCTCCAACCCCTCTCTCCTTCCTGGAGGAAGTGGGGTGAGGCTGAAATTGCCAACCCTCTAATCATATGGTCAGATCCTCTGGCAACCAGCTCCCTGATCCTTGGGGCTTTCCAAAACTCTCCTCCTAGAAGAAACACTCATGTGGTCAAAGGGGTTTGTTATAAATAACAAAAGGTGTTTCTATCATCTTTATAGCTGTTATCAGCTAGGAAATCCCAAAGGTTTTAAGAGCTCTCTGCCAAGAATGAAGACTAAGACCAAATAAATATATGTTTGTTATATTTGTTGTTATGGAGAAGTAAGAACATCTTTTATTTTCTTTAATTTTGAGGTAAGTCAATATCAGTTCAAAGAATGTACTGTGGGAGTCAAGTGAAATCTTGAAGTTCTATTTCTCGTCTGTTGAGACTTGACACATCTCACCGAGGGCTCACTCTTCTGGCTGGTACATCTGGGAAGTGGGTGTCATTCTCCAGGATCCTGGAAGGTCTGAGGTTCTGAAAGTCCCTAAAGACCTGGGCAGCCACACTGTGAATGGAGGCATGGGGGAAATGGGGATACAGGTTGACTCTTGAGTGATCTGACAATTCTGGAACATTATTTTAGGGTCATGTAGAAAGATGCATGCTTTTCATATATGGATGTTGGCTTTTCTTACTGGAAGAAAAGTTTCTAACGAGTAGCTGTCTAAAAAGGAAGTGATCATAACTGGCATCTCAAACATTCCAAGAATACTTCTGAAGAAGAGAGTGTTTGCTCTTTTGGTGTACCTTGCCACTCTCCCTAAAGTAAGACACGTGTTACCCTACTGCTGGGGCAAATCCGTGAAAACCCATACTTTCTATCTCCAGGGAAAGGGAGGGGTCAAATGTAACAGTGGAGGGGATTCAAATGCAGAGGAGTTGTGCCAGCTCTGGCCCACACTGACCACTCAGTTCTTTTTATAGAAAGAGAAAAAATAAAAGAGAAAGCTCATAGCAGTGCCTTGTACCAACCCTCTAGAGGCCAGAAATGACCAATAGTGTTTTTTGTTGTTTATTATGAATCTCACGGGCTAATTCTTGGAGCATGATGTGAAGAATTCTGGGGCACACAGACTGTTTTTGTTTTTTGGGTTTTTTTAGTACTCATTGACTATTGAACAAATATCTATGTTGGATACAGGGGAAGCAAGAGGCACCACACGTACTATAAGGTTGTCTAGTTGCTGCAAGGGAATTGCAGGGAAGAGATCTTAAAGAAGAAGAAGCTAGGAATGATGGCTAAGATTGAAGTATATGGTATCATATTGGCCTGTTTCTGAAGAGGAAGGATATGACCCACCTTGGATAAGCCAAACCTTCTGGTACTTCTTGTTCTCAAAACAGAGATGGGTGTTAAAGTTCATGTGTTATTCTCCCCAGGTGAAGTCCCCCCAGACCTCAGACTTCAGGACACCCGAGAAGTCTGCTGAAGAATGTACTGGGTGGGGGCACCTGAGTGGCTCAGTGGGTTAAAGCCTCTGCCTTTGGCTCAGGTCACGGTCTCAGAGTCCTGGAATCGAGCCCCACATCGGGCTCTCTGCTCAGCAGGGAGCCCGCTTCCCCTTCTTTCTCTCTGCCTGCCTCTGCCTACTTGTGATCTCTCTGTCAAATAAATAAATAAAATCTTAAAAAAAAAAAAAAAAGAATGCACTGGGTGGAACACTTGGGTTTGCCCATGGGTCTATGCAAAAGCAGTCCCAAAAAGAGAGAGATATTGGTAACGGAGGGAAAGGGCTTAGGTTCCTCATGAAGGAAGGAAAGCTTGAATGGACCACGAGATAAGTTTTTAAATCTTTCATTGGTTGAAACATATAATTGCACGACAGAAGAATGCAAAAGTTCAGGAAAAAGAGTCACTTCACTTCAACAGACATCCCTTATATCCAGTGCAGTTTTATTCATATAGCAAAACAGGAAAATCATCCCAATGGTCATCCGCAGAAAAGGGAATAAACGAACTGATAGTATGTGCATACACTGGTGCACTGACTCCTTAGCACTAAAAAGAAATGAGTTACCAATGCAGGCAACATCGGGGTGAATCTCAGAAGCACCGTGCTCCGTGATGGAAACCAGACGCATTGGAGTGCGCTTACGTGAAGGTCAAGAATGAACAAAACTCAACCACGAGGAATCAAAAGAATAGTTGCCACTGACTGAGGATGGCCATTGACTGGAAAGGGCCATGAAGGAGCTTTCTTGGGTTGATGTTGTCTATCTTGACTGAGGAACTGGACACACAAGGGTAACATTTGTCAAAACTCATACAAATGTATAATGAGAGGCGGGACTTTTTATAGCACGTAATTATGCCTGAAAAATATATTTCTTAATCTACGTCCCTAAAACTAAAACTGTGCTTCCCAGTCTTTCTAGTATTCCACTGAGGATATAGGTATCTCTTCCTGACTGTAACTGAATGTTGATACTCCATCCCGTAATGGGCGCCTTCGAGAGCCAGAGATAGGTGCGTACTTGTCAAGGTCTCTGAATTGAAATGAGCCCCTTATGAAATCACTCGTGTTTTCACACAAAGATGATGGAAGAGTAGTAGATGGAGAGAAGTAGTCACGTTTGCGTGGATGTACAGAGCCCTTGAATAGTGTGAGACGAGGCAAGAAAAGTTGGGTCAATAATCCCATAGGTTTATTATTTTTTTTCAGCAAGTGAGGACCACTCCTGATAAGAATGACTCCAACTCTATCCTTTTTTATCCAGGAATAAAGTGCATCAACTATACTCATGAGCAAACGAAATCAGTCTCTGGGACAGGATGACTATTGTCTAAAGTTTATTTTCTTGTGACTCTGAGCCAAGCGCTTGCCAGGTATTAATCATTTGATCCTGGCAACTCTACAAGACAGACAACATTACTAATCTCTTTTTTTTTTTCAGAGAACAGAAAGGTTAAATAACTTGCCTGAGATCACACAGCTGGCTAGAGGAAAGGTTGGATCAAGGCATTCATTGGAATGAAGACTAGGAGATGCATGGGAAGTAGGCAGGGCAAGGGAGAGAAAAGAAGTAAAGACTTTGCGGGGGGCAGGAAGCTAATTCAAAGGGACGTGGGGTACTATCAAGTGACCCTCATTTACAGGTAATAAAACTGAGGCCTGGAAAAGCTACATGATTACCCAAAGTCACTCATCTAATTAGAGGCAAAGCTGGGACAAGAAGCCACATTTTAAAAAATCCCAGCTCAGGGCTTTTCTACTACATCAAAAAAAAAATTAATTGAATTTTTTTCACATCATGTCCAATTTTAAAATCTACCCCCCGGGGGTTGTTGGTTAGATATTCATAGTATTATAAAATTCAAGTATTAGAAATGGCCCAGAGAGGTCCTACAGCCCTTGGCTCCAAATTTAAGCAGCATCACACTAAACCATCTCATCCCGATGAGAATCTTTCCCAGTTTTTAAAGCCTTCCAGATGTATCTCAACTGGATTTCTTCATTTATTTACCAGAGCAAAAGAGCAGAATTTGGAAAATAGCCTGATATACATAAGCCATTAACGGCATCCCAGGAGATAGACGAGCCCAAACCCTGAACGTCTAAAGCATTTTAATTCAGGATGCAGTGCGATGAAGCCCTAGGGATTATTTTCATCAGTCGGCTCTATGAATATGAATTATTTTTCATGCCAGCCTTTTTTTACTGAGAAGGAAGTCTTACACAAGATTTAACATGGGAACAAGCAGCAGAATTTAGGGAAATAAAAAAAGGGCCCTGGAAAATTTCCACTTTGTCCCCCAAAACTTCAAGAAGCATTTCATGGCTTCCTCTATCTTCTTTCTTTTCCTTCCCATCCTCATTAAAAAAAAAAAAAAGCTCAGTCCGCAATCTGTTGTCCTTTGAGAGTCCCTCCAAATTAAGTCCCAGATGAGTGATCACTCTTGAGTCTCCAGCAGGTCGCATTCCACAGCTGCATTGGCCGCGATGAAAAGATGAGACACCCAAGAGTCTAGCAGGTGAAGGAGCAATTGCCGTGTGTTGTCCAGAAACACTTGGGACGGTTCCCACCCCTGCAGAAACACTGCATATGTCATTGCGGAGTGAAAACATCCTCAGAAAAAGCACTTCCCCTCATGCAGGGACTCAACCTATGATTAAAGAGACTTGACAAAAGCAGAGAGTCCTGGCGCTTCTTGAGGGTTATATGGCTGCAGGAGCATTGCCCTTTCAAGCCAGCTATCAGACCTGCTTTGAATAGAAATGTTCCAGCCCCTTGGATGTGCTTCATCAAGGAGCCATATTCCCCTGCTTGGCAAGAATGTTCAACACTAGAAATGATGTGCAAGGAATTCTAAGAGAGAAACCTTGCCTGCCTAGCAGATCAGGAAAATTACTTCTAGCAGTAACGTAGTGACAGATCGCCTTCCCATTCACTTTGGATCAATGTCTGCATGCTTCTTCCCAAGCTCAGAGGGCTTGTCCGTGGTGCGTAGAAGGCAGGGAACATCTCCATGGAGGAGCTCGCTAGGGAATTTTCGGGTTCCGGGCTGATGGGCTGGCCGTGCCTGCCCGTGGTCCCTGAGTGGGGCTCAAACAGACCAAGGACATGTCAAGAGAGTTATCAAGTGCAGGGCTCAGGTAAACCCCAGTGTCTCGGTTCGCCCTCTCCTTTCACTGGAGAGCTGCTCAAGCAACGTCAAGGCGAAGAACAGGGAGATCAGCAGCAGCCTTGCATCCTGGGCACCGCGGGTTCTGCGTCAGGACAAGCAGCTCGGTGTCTGCGTTGTACTTGGGAAAAGCTACAGAACTAAACAGAAAGCCTCCAACACGAGATCGCCTTCTCCTGAAGTCATGTGCTGACTTTTGTAACTTCACAGGAGAGGTAACATCTGCAAAGCTGAGTGGGGTTTTCTGCAGTCTGGAGATGCAGGGGGGACAAAAGTTAGGGTTCGGCACTCACCAGAGCTGGTCCTCGGGCGCACCAGGCTCCCACGGAAGCCTGAAGGAAGAGAGGCAGACAGGAGGGGCTTCCCCAAATGGAAGTTAATGGTGGGATTGAGAGCCCCTTTGAGAGGCGGGGAGAACTAAGAATGTCTGCTCGGAACACTTGTCTCCAGCCCTCGTTCTGGAGGTCAAAACTAGTGCGATAATTGCGAGAACACACAGGGGAGGAAGAATCATTGGAAAGGAAGGGATAAAACTGTCACTAGACGTAGATGAGTTGATTCTATATGGAGAAAATCCAAAAGGATTTACGAACCAATCTAATAGATCTGTCTCCTAGAGTCTCTGGGTTTCAGGTCAGCGTAGAAAACCAATTCTATCTGTATGGACTCGTAGCAAAAGAAAATGAAATCTTACAGTCATATCATTTGCAGTAGTGTCAAGACACAGCAAATACTTAAGAATAAATCTTTTAAAGATATATGAGATTAGAAAAAAAAATATGAGATTCAGGGGCACCTGGGTGGCTCAGTGGGTTAAGCGTCTGCCTTTGGCTTGGGTCATGATCGCAGGGGCCGGGGATCCAGCCCTGCATTGGGCTCCCTGCTCAACGGTGACTCTGCTTCTCCCTCTTCCTCTCCCTCTGTGATCTTTGTCACTCTCGCTCTGTCTCAAATAAATAAAATCTTTAAAAAATATATGGGAGATTCATATGCTGAAACTACAAAGCACTTTTTCTGAGAGCAGTTAAAGACCTCAGTAAGCGGAAGGATGTAAGACCTTCATAAATTGGAAGCTGCACATTATAAAAAGGATAACTCTCCCTAAATTCATCTGTAGTCCATGCCAGGAGATGGCATATGTGTCTCTTTATAAATTGATTAACTGATTCTAAAATTTCTATGCAAATGCAAAGGGCCAGCAGTAGCCGGGGAAACCTTGAGAAGAAGATAAGGAGGCCGGGGAATGATGCTTCATAGATATTTGAGCTAAGCTTTTGAGGAAGGAGATGATAAGTGGAATTTTGTTAGAGACTGGAACCATATCTATTGTGTTAGGACAATCTTGATGCCTATAACAATGTTTGTTTGATGCATAACCAATGCTCAATAAATATGTGTTAAGTGTACATATGTATGTACGAGCAGATAGGTGGATGAGTGGATGGATGGGTGTTGGAGACAAGAGTGTTGCAGGTTAAAGAGATAGTAGAAGCCAAGTGAACATAAAAGTACACTCCAGCGAGTAGTCAAATTGGTCTTAATCTTTTAAAAAAATATTTTATTTATTTATTTGAGACAGAGCACAAGCAGGGGGAGCCACAAAGGGTGAGGGAGAAGCCTGATGCAGGGCTCGATCCCAGGACCCTGGGATCACAACCTGAGCCGAAGGCAGAGGCTTAACCTACTGAGCCACCCAGGCGCCCCAAATTGGTCTTAATCTTGTGTGCAGGATATCAGGAATGGAGGCTGAATGCCAGGCTTACAGGGATTGGACCTTGGTCTTTAGGCACCTAACAGTTTAGAAGAATGTCAAGTAGTTGAAAGTTTGGAAAATGAATTTGACCAGTGACGGGGAGGCACAGGAAACCTACCATCACTGCATTGAGGTACATCCTCTTTGCTCTCTGTTGAGCCCTGGTAATAAAATGAGAACTCTCTGCTCAGGTTACTGTTCATGTATTTAATATATAAGCAGTCCCGAATGCTTAAACTGATAGGCACTCAATTAAAAAATCTAAGTGCTCTCAATCAGAGCCTTGAGTATGCCAAAAGCCAGGAATGGTGCATTAAGAATATAATGCCATTTCCTTTCTGACTGTTGTTCCAAAAACCATTATAAAAACAACCAGGAGTTCTCCTCTGAAGATCTCTATGTTCTGTCTCAGTGATTTTTCTTGTTTAGGAGCAGAGGTCAGTGCACCGCTGGTCTATCGGTGTGAGATGGGGTTCAGCTGTACTTACCGAAACCCAAAGTCATAGCATTTTACACACACAAAAGTTTATTTACACACCGAAGAGAGCGGTCCGCAATGATTGTGGCAGTTTCCTGCTACCATCTGTTAAGCACCCTGTCTCCCATTACGCAGACTTCCTATGAAGAAGTTCTACTCATGTGTCCTGGCCAGAAGGAGGTCCCATGATGCCTGGTTGTGGCAAAAGTTGGGACATAAGATGCATTGATGCCCCAAGTAAAAATAGGGCTTTGCTACTAAGGAAGAATATTGGTGGATATTGGATAGACACCCCGCAATCCTTGCTTCATGACCCATTTTTCCATTCTAAGAAAGAGTAATCTTATTAAAAAGTGGGAACTTTCAGAATTTCCTCTCTGAGAATCTGTGTTGCTGTTAGCTTTCGAGCTCTTGAAGGAGGCTTGTCCAGGGAATGGGAGGTTCTTGTTTCTGGAGCTGGTTGGAAACCTGCTGGCATTACCTGGAAAGAACGAAACAAGATTCTGCAGAACAAGAAGAGAGAGCCAGGTGCAGGGGGGAGGAATGCAGGCAGAGGCAGCCATCCCGTGGCTAGAGGGAGGGGGCGGTGTGACAGGTGCACGGGAATGGAGAGGTGGGGCAGCCCACTAACTCTCCGGGGAGAGAAATCTCAAATACAGTCTGAACTGAGGGATTAAACAGCTCTCTACCCCGATATCAAACCTTCAGTAAGTCTTGAAACAGCTCTTACACTATCTGTGCGGCCGGCTTCTTTTTGGTTTTGCTTCATGGTCATGATTGACACGCGGTGAAAACACAGGCTTTGTCTTGGGACAGTGAGCTTGAGGGTTTCCTGGACAACCACCACCCCACAAACCAAAAAAATAAAAAACTGTATCAAGGAAGCATTTGCTCGAATATTAGAACACATATTAAAGCTTGATTATTTCGAGGAGTGTTGTACTGGTTTAAGCCAACGGCTCAATGGTACGGAATAGACAGCAGTGAAACAGAATTTAATGTATTCCTGAAATGAGCTTATGAGATGGGAGACTCAAGTGTTGCTCTCTTAAAGAAGCCCCCTGATACCCCCAAAGTTGGGTTCTCCTCTTATTCTCTATTGACCTGATTCTTCATTATCACAGCCCAAATAACAATTCACAAATATGTATTTCTTTACTCAATATTTATCTCCCCTACCAAAGTATAATCTCCTAAAAGATTTATTTTTTAAGTTTTTAATTTTTATTATTATGTGATCAGAGCCCAGCCCAGCGCCTTGCACCTAGTAGGTCTTCAATAAACATCTGTAAAATAACTGAGTTAAGGAATTATTTACCAAGGATGCCCAATACAATTAGAGATTTGAAAAAACTTAGATTTCTCAACTTCCATCACACAAGACACACCAAAATAAACTTTAGATGCATTAAATATGCATGAGAAATGACGGAATAAAAAGTTTTAAATGAAGCTGTAGTTAACAAAAATATATGGGCAAGACTATGGAAAATCAGAGCCGAAGGAAACAATGCCAAAGGCAAATGAACATATTTAATTCTCCAGAACATGTAGCCTGGGCAGGTAAATGATTTCATAAAGAAAATTCAAGTGCTAATAGTAAATTGAGGGAAATATTCCTAACAAATATGATAGGGGAAGCTAGAGTCTTTAAAATGTGAAAATTCAAATGAAATAAAATGTGAAAATCATTTTCAAACCAACAGGAAAAGAACTAATACTCCTAAAGATAACATGAACAAAGTACATGAATATACAGTTCACAAAAAATACAAATGACTCAAAATTATGATAAAATAGTATCCCAGTTAAATCTGCTTTTAAAAGTCAAATTGGAAAATATTTAAATAACTGTAATACCCAGCACTATTGAACTTGTAGCTTGGAAGAATAATTAGCAGAGCTCTTCTGGAAAGAAATTAAAAAGCCCACGTTAAGAGTCTTCATAACATTTCTATCATTTGACTCTGAATTATGACATTTAAAGACCTTTACTAAGTATATGATATTTTCACAGATCATGAAGTTGAAGAATCCAAGAGTGTAATAACCACAAACCCCAAACATCTCTTTGATTTTTCTATGACTGAATATCCATCTCAAGTTCCTATCCCTCCTGAAGTCAGAAAATATGATCCAATATCCGTTAAAACCTGTCACTTCTGCTTTTCAGGCATTTTGGACTTAAACTCATTGACCCAACTCCATTCCCGCGGGCAACACATTTCACATCTGGGAGGGGAGGGAGGTAAGATGCACCTGACTTTGGGAGAAGGTTGCTTGGACATGGTCCTGGTTCTTCAGGGCCAATCCCTTCTCCCTTACCATTGATCTCAATCAGCATCTTCCATCGTGACTTGGGCCGAAATATCCTGAGCCGTCGGGTTTCTGGGTCTCCCTCTCCCTCCACAGTGGCTTCGGCTGAGCTCGCAGAGCACCATCTTCCGGTCCTCCGGCTACACTTCCGCTCAGGCATCCGGCTATCCCACGTGGTGTAGTCCTGCACACTGGGGACCCAGACCCTCTCAGCAACTCTGTGTCTCCTTGCGGCAGGGGGTGGTGTGATGGACTCTTGCCCTTCTAGAATGTCTGGACTCCACGAGGCTGTGCCCAGGCCAGGCTGCGTAGGAAGCACTCTCGATTGTGGGGGTGCATAGGGCCCGCCCACACACACACACACACACACACACGCACGCACGCACGCGCGCGCCCCATGGAGGAAGTCTCCTTTCTCCAAGACACATCACCAGAACCTGCCTATATTGCTTCCGGGTCATATGCCTCTCTCAGTACGAGTCGTTTACCTCGCTCTGAGGGGAAGTCGTCTGCTCGTCATCACCAGGAGCTCTTACCCATCCTTGTGTTATGGACCCCCGTTTAGTGGTCTGATGAATCCCGTGTCCCCTTTTTCAGAAAATGTTTTAAATACATAAAATAAAATACATAGGGTTACAATAGGCAACAAGTTATATTGAAATGCCGTTCTATCCACAAATACTAGGCTAAGAACCCCTATTTCAGTATTTTATTTATAGTATGAGATCTATGCCTCGAGTCTTTCAAGGTTTGACTCTATGAACGAAAAACCAACAACAAAAAGGTCTCTGTCTCAAAAAGGCTGCTCTTGAAAACCAAAACTACAGATGTGCAAAACAAAGGTCTCTGCCATGGGTTTGAAAACTTAAAAAGTAAGACTCTGACTCTGTTTCCTTTTTATGGTTTTGGTCTTCCTCTGTGGAAATGCCTGCTGTTCACACGGAAGAAAGGAACATTGGCTACCCTTACAAGGGAAAGATATCTTTTTTACTCTTTCACCCTTGCTCTAGGAAAATAGTGTGCAGGAAACTCAAGTAGCAGAATAGTCGTTGCACCATTATTTTAAGTTAATAAAAAATTAGAACAAATACAGTAAAACAAGGAATGTCCACCTGTGATAGAATCTTCTATAAATCTATATAAAAGAATGTCATGAATTTTCTTATCTCATAGGAAATATTGAGATAAATATTTATTATAAATAATAAAGTTAAATGAGGGAAAATAGAGTACACGATTACAGATGTAGTATGATCTAGACAGGGACCCACCGAGAGAAATCAAATAGGAACAATGCTAAAAAATATATTACACCAAATGTTTACAGGGATTTTCTCTGAATGATGGAAATATAAATCTTCCTTCCTTACACTCTTCTGAATTTTCCAATTTAATGTTACTTTTTTCTTCAAAATAAATCTATTTTTCTTTTATTTTCTTAGCATGGTGAAGTATTTATTTCAGTCTTTTTCTACATACAGTTATAGGGTTTTTATTTATTATTCATTTTTTATTGAGGTCTGACAATAATATTATGTTAGTTTCAGGTGTATAACATAATTTCCTATTTACAGGTACTGTGGAATGATCACCACAGTAAATCTAGTTAACATTCTTTCCCATACCTAGTCACGAAATTTCTTTCCTTGAGATGAGAATATGGCTTTTATTTTCACAAACAGTAATAAAACAAGCCATTTGACATGACACTCTTAGTATATTTTTGTATTTTGCTATGGTTTTTCCTAACATATTAAAAGCACTCTCATATACCTCTAAGGGTTATACAAAAACATAATTTTAATGGCTCTATTTTTCTGATTATCATGTGATTCTCACATTTGAAAAAGATATTTTTAAATAAAGAAAATTTGCTGGAAAATGGAGTTATTTTAACCTTTAAACAGTCCCAAGGGTGGTGTGTAGCAAGCTGCTATGATTATGGAAAATAACCAACAAAAGTGGCTGCAGATTACGATATTGAGAAAACGAAGATGGCAAAATTTCCACCCCTAATTTGCATAGCCACAGAGTCAAACTCTACTGTCACGTGTCAGGGGTCTCCGGATGAAGCATCCAGCCATCCCACGGAAGGGCTCCCCACAGGTGTTATCCCCCAGCAGCCTGGTTAATGCTTCTGAATATTGCAAACCACAAAAGCCATATCCTGCTTTTTTTTCCTTACTCAAAATGTATATACACCACCATCATTACACCACCATTTCATACCAATAACTTGGAAAATTCATATGCTCATCAAATTTATCAGAGGCTACTACCAGTATAAGATCTGGTTGTATTCATCCCAGTCAGCCTAGATTGTGGCATAGAAATACAAGATTAACAGGATTGCTAGTTAGAATTTAAGAACATTTTCTGGAGTCAGTGATTCACAGTGGTGAAAGGTTTTCCACAACCCTAACTTGGAGAAGCAGGCCGGGGTGCCACATCTTTTCTGTTTGAACAGAAAAATCGTTTTTGATTTTTAAAAAGTTCTTTGGAGTGGGTACATTTCATCTCAAAAAGCTGGGATCAGCTCAAAGAAATATGAATAGTGTTTACAGTTAAAACTGTCATTCCCACCACTTACGTTCACCCAAGCACTGTCCAAGAGGTTCATAAAAACAGCCACTCTGGAAAACCATATGGAGGTTCCTCAAGAAGCTAAAAATATCCTATGACCCAGCAATTACACTACTAGGTATTTACCCCAAAGATACAAATGCAGTGATCCGAAGGGGTACCTGCACCCCAATGTTCATAAAGGCAATGTCCACAATAGCCAAACTATGAAAAGAACCGAGATATCCTTCCACAGATGAATGAAAAAAGAAGAGGTGGTCCATATATACACAATGGAATATTCCTCAGCCATCAGAAAGGATGAATTCTTACCATTTACACCGACATTATGCTAAGGCGAGATAAGTCAATCAGAGAAAGACAATTATCATAAGATTTCACTCATATGAGGAATAGAAGAAACAATGCAAAGGACCACAGGGAAAGGGAGGGAAAAACAGGATGGGAGGAAATCAGGGAGACAAATCATGAGAGATTCTTTTTTTTTTTTTTTTTAAGATTTTATTTTTTTGACAGAGAGAAACACAGCGAGAGAGGGAACACAAGCAGAGGGAATGGTAGCGGGAGAAGCAGGCTTCCTGCTGAGCAGGGAGCCTGATGCGGGGCTCGATCTCAGGACCCTGGGATCATGACCTGAGCCGAAGGCAGATACTTAACGACTGAGCCACCCAGGCACCCCAAGAGATTTTTAATCATAGGAAAGAACTGAGGGTTGCTGGAGGGGAGGTGGGGGGTGGGATGGAGTAACGGTGACGGGCATTAAGGAGAGCACGTGATGTGATGGGCACCGGGTGGTATATGCAATTGATGAATTACTGACCTCTACCTCTGAAACTAACAACGTTCTATATATTGGCTAATTGAATCTAAATTTAAAAAAATCAAAAAACAAAAACCAAAGAGAACAAGTTCTCACATATGGGTTCTCAAACCTTTGGGAAACAGGTGGGACAAATTTTCTGCCCTTTTGCTGAGACACAGGCAGAGGAGACGTTCTGGGCATATTAACAACCACGCTTTCAAAGTCTTCCTCATGTGGCTTGTGTGGTTTTATTAAATACGCTGTGTGGTGTGAAGAGAAGGGGTGTCTAATCTCTTGTTGTTTTTCTGGTTTGTGTTCATTTCTACTTGTTCCCATCATTTAGTATTTCCACGGCCTGCCCGATAGCTGGGAGCTGGCTCCTCATTTTCCTTTCTCATGTTGGCTGTGGCCATTCCACTGTAAGGATTAAGCGTCTCTTCTCTTCTTTTATGAGTAAAAATAATTCCCTGTCACAAACAACAGGACAATTGTCTTGTGCAAGCCTTGTGTTTCTTAAATGAAATAATCATGCCTTTCTCTTTTCTCTATTTCTGATGCTTTGGCATCTGGAACCTCGCCGACTCTGGGTGGGGGACTGCTCTTCTGAGGGCTGGCTAATTCCTAGAAATAGCTAACTGCTCAGCTGGATCTGGAGCTTTCCAGGGCAGCCCAGCCAGTCCAGGGGCCATGCCCTGACCAGCAGGCTCCCACACCCAGGGCCACTCATCTCTAATCACCCCAGCACGGAGGGCCAGACGATCAGGCACAGTCCCTATGCTGAAATTATTCAAACTAACCAATCCTCAGCCCGTTTACCCTGCTTCACTCATTTCTTCCTGCAGAAACCACATTGAGGGCTCTTGGCCACATCTTGCCCTCACTCTGTCTGCCTCCTGAATGACCCTGGTGGGGCCCCATGTGCCCCTCCGCTGCCTGGCATGCCTCTGTTGGAGGGAACCATATACCACAAACTATCTTTTCCCTGGCAATCATCTCCTGGCCTGTTGGCCTCGTCATACCCGAGTAATAATAAAACCTCCATTTTACAACATTGCCTACGTAAAGTGTATGGGGTAGTTCCCAGGAAGTAGCGGGTGCCGAATAATGGCGCTTGTTTTATCTTTACTCCTAGGGTGTGTGTAGGAGTCTTGGTGATGTTTTCCTTCTCCTCTCAAATTCCACCTCTTACAAGCTCTGTGGCTCTGGCGTTTGTTAACACGGTCACCATAAAAAGTAGGAAGGGCACAGCCTACTTCTGGAAACATTGACTCTGCCATCTGATGATGTGCCAAAAGCCATTGTCATACTATAAAGTCTCCTTTGAGAGTCTGAAACCCTAGGACTCTGAGTTATCTTAATAATAAACTAAGACCTAATATGATTTGTGTGGCATCTAATCAATTATGGACTATATGTTTGTATCTCCTCAAAATTCATATGGTGAAACCCTAACCCCTAATGAGATGGTATTACAAGACCTTTGGGAGATGATTAGATTTAGATGAGGTCATTAGCTTGGGCTCCCATGATGGGAATCGAGTCCTTAAAAGAAGAGGAGGACGCTGCCCTCTCCCCACCGTTTGAAGACACAGTGAGAAGAAAGCATCTCTGAACTGGAAAGAGATGCTCACCACGACCCCGACTGTGCTAACACCTGGTCTTGGACTCGTAGCCTCCAGAACTGTGAGAAACAATTCTTCCAGTCCCACAGCCTGTGGTATTGTTACTGCAGTCCAAACTGACGGAGAGCATGCTTCCGAAAAAGAGGCTGACAAAGAAGAGCCTTTGTGGGAAGGGAAGGTCAGTAGATGAGAAAAGGCATATAGAAAGCAGCTGGAACTCTGCCAAGACCATGCTTCATTGGCTTACAAGGTTTGCCCAGTCACTCAGAACCAATTAATGAGCCCCATCAGCACTGAGAATCCTGGGCCAATCAAGTCTTCCAACTATCCCTTGGCCCCCGAACTGTTGCAGGAAATTGGAACAACAAAGTAGACAGGGCTCCTCCCTTGAAAGGTCAAGAAGAGCAGTGTAAGGGGACTGTGTGTGTGTGTGTGTGTGTGTGTGTAGTGTGATCCGGTGTGTGATACGGGTGTGGGTGTGTGGGAGTGGGGTTTGAGGAGGGGAGAGGGGAGACTGCAGCATTTACAAAGATGGTCGGGGCAGCCCCTTCAAAAAGTTAAGCTCTTCACTGAAGGAGGGTGGACAGCAAACCTAGAGCAGAGAATTGGTGACACATAATCTCCTGGTTGCCAATCCAGGTGTGGAAACTTCTCTACACCCAACATGGGGCTCTAACTCACAGCCCTGAGATCAAGAGTTACTCTACTGGCTGAGCCAGCCAGGTGCCCCCAGGTGTGGTATCTTCTTTTTCTTCTTCTTCTTTTTTTTTTTTAAGATTTTATTTATTTGACAGAGAGAAACACAGGGAGAGAGGGAACACAAGCAGAGGGAATGGTAGTGGGAGAAACAGGTTCCCCGCCGAGCAGGGAGCCCGATGCGGGGCTTGATCCCAGGACGCTGGGATCATGACCTGAGCCGAAGGCAGACGCCTAATGACCAAGCCACCCAGGTGCCCCGGTGTGGTATCTTCTGTCTGCACACTAACCCTCCAGCCTGTTTAGTCATCACTGATCATTTGACCAATCATGACCAGATTATTCCATAAGGCTCCTAGGATATAAGAATTTAAATGCAGCAAACTTCAGAGATACATAGAGGGCATCTAGTGTGAAGGTTTGCAGACACATTTTTGGAGCTACAGAATCACATGTTTAAAGGGAAAAAGCCTCAGGGAAACCCTAAACAAATAAATCAAAGGACCACCATGGGCAAAGCTCTGAGTCTCACCACTGGTCCCCCATCTCCAAGGCAAATCCTGAAAGTCTTCCTCAGAGCACATTTGAAAGGCACGAATGCAGTCTAAGCACATCTGTCTATAAGAAACTTGATATCCAAACAGATCAGATGCTTTTTTCAAGGTCACAAAGAGTATAAATCAGACTTCTCTACATTTCCTCTCTGCACATTAAGATATATATAAATCTTGGAGGTAGAACCAACAATCTTCCTTGCAAGCAACTCACACACTCAGTTTCAAAAGTCCTGATATTTTGCACTGCAGTATATATTGCTTAGAGCCTTATGATTTGTGTCTTTGTTAATTTTTGGTCATGTACACAAATAAGAATTTTCCTTTCAGCGTCAAGATTACTCTTTCTTCTCAAAGACTGACCAGTAATGCCCAGGACAGAATTAGGCACATGCAAAGTCATCTTACCTATATAAAGCTCTGATGTTATATCAGACGTAGGTTGCTCTACATGGCATGAGAATCTTCAATCAGGGCAAGTTCTTTGGAAAATTCCTTTAAGATTTATAGATGGTTGCAGTCCACAAAAAGTGGAGGAGTTGGATAGTTAATCAATAGAGCCATACAAATTGAGTAATTTAGGTACAAAGTGATGAGAAGAGAAGTGTGCTGGAGGAGGCTTAATTATCCGGTTTAGTAGGCTACACTGATTAAATCGAAAAATCATGGTCTACTCTCTCTTTCACAAGAATACAAAGAAAGAGACCTAGGTTCTTTCCACTTTGGGAAATCTATCTGTTCCCAACGGGACCACTGGAACAAGGATGACCTGAGAGAGTGTGGCTTCTTTATCGACCAGCATGGAAATTGATTTATTAATTCATCGGTTGATTTATTAATTAATTAGGGAAGTTAATCACCGCTCTGGCTTCAACTACAATTTTAATGCTGTATGTTTCAAGTCTTTACATGCAGCTCTGCTTCTTCCTCCCTTGGGCTCTGAAATTTTCAGCATTCCATTGCATTTCTCTACCTGGATGTCCACCTACCATCCCCTCAAACTCAACCAGTCTGAAACCGAACACTGTTCCTGATGTCTTAATTCCTCTTTATGGGACTAACGTTCTTCCAGTCACCCAAACAAAGAAACCTGGTTTTACCTTTGATGACTTACCATCCCAACTCCTATATTTACTGATTTCCTATGTTCTATAAAGAGGCACCACATTCATCTTCTCTTTTCAGTGATCAGGGTCAACACATCCATTTGGGTTGTAATCTCTTACTTGGACCAAAAGCGTAGTAGGGTGGAGGAGAGGTGAGCTGCATGGACAGAGGCAGTCATATCTGTTCTGTCTAGGTGTAAAGGTTAAAATTCTATAGGGACATGTACCTAAATGATGTCCCCTGTCTTTTTTCCTCTGCACACACATTTTAGTTAAGTTCCACTGAATTGTGGCTACCATCCGAACTATTTCCTCACCTCCTAGGTCTTCTTTCCAAGTTCAATTTCTTTGCAATGCACTTACACAGGGCTCCCAGATTTTTCTTCTTTAATGGAGAGGTCCAGTGGTTCAAACATCTACTCAGAAGTAAAGATCCATCCCAGCCATTAAGGCCCTTCTGAATATGACCCCTGTCTACTCTTATAAGTTGCAAAATGTACAGAGCATGTGTCACGTTTCCTACGACCATTGTCAGAGTCCTCCCTTCCCTTTGCTCATGAAGTCCAAGCCAAATCAGCCCTGTTTTCTGTATCTTTCTTTCCCTGTAGTTCCCATTACTGCTCCCATCCCACTGACTTGAGAACCTGCTGCTCCCCTATAGACTAGAGCTTCCCAATACTCTTTCTGCCTTCTCCATCACCACTCTGGCAACCCGCATACACATTCCTCCCAAGACACTCTTTCCTTCTCCAAACACAGTTTGATGATAACACTGCCTTGCTTGGAGATGAAGGTTCCACATTACCTAGTTCGGGACCAATTTCCTTTTCATTCTTCTCTCCCACTAATTCCTTCTACGCACTCTGTACTTAACTCAGGTTCCACAATGGACACCTCACTTTCTGTTTCCACACCTCCGGATTTCTCCCTCTCACCATCTTTTACAGAAATACTGAACTCGATCTTATGAACATGTCCTTTCTGCGTCTCCCCAACCACAGCACCCAGTTCAGAACCCCTGAAGCCCCCTTTCCTTGTTCATTGCTCATTTATTCATTAAACACCTCAGTTCCTGCACACGAATTCATTCCCAGAGAGAATCTCCAAGCTATCCCTTCTAGATATCAATTCTTTGGTATCAGGGGAGATATATTAAATATTACAGCTCTTACCACAATGTATTTTCTAAGCTGGTGACGATCTTTTCTGATCTTCTGTTCTTTGTACACTTGCCAGAAATATTTCTACTAAATATCCTTACCCCCTGGTGTGGATTGGCCAAATGAGTCTCTCTATCTGGCAGTTTACTTGGCATCTCTGACTACACTTACTCTTTGAGATTTTTTCCCCCCTCTCCACAGGCTGCTTTTTGTGTTTAATTGCTTTACACACTTCGTCATCCATCAGTGCTACATCCTTATGCCAACATGGAATTAGGTGAATTATAATATGATCTATGATGTCAATAACAACAAAAAAATTACAATCACTCATTTTAGATTCTGAGAAACTTCCAGGGCTCTCGATTAGAGATAGGATTGTTTGTAAAATCACAAGTCTATCTCTTTTGGAACAAATTCATAAAAGAAACTGTATGAAGGACTCTAGTGTGGGCTCAAGAGAAGTACATATTTGAGACATGCATCTATTAATATAAATTCACTCACTTATCCCATGATTCCTAATTAATGCAGGCTCAGATGAACTTGGATTCATGATCTCCCTAAAAGGTATATTAAACCAAATCTATCTAGAGTCAACCATATTGTCAGAGATCATATAATTTTTTTTAATTTTTTTAAGATTTTATTTATTTGACAGAGAGAGAGAGAGAGAGAGGCAGGCGGAGAGAGAGGAGGAAGCAGGTTCCCTGCTGAGCAGAGAGCCCAATGTGGGGCTCGATCCCAGGACCCTGAGATCATGACCCAAGCTGCAGGCAGAGGCCTTAACCCACTGAGCCACTGAGGTGCCCAGAGATCATATAATTTTTAAAACCTCTTGAGTTGACCTTACTTCAAGGGCATTAAATGAGAGCGTGAGTGTGGACACTGGTCTAGATAGTGCCAGAGCCCATGGATAGAAGGTTCTTGTGGAAAATATGCTTTAATTCCAGGCTCATGTCTCATCTTCCCCAGATTTCTTCAAGTTCATAAAAACAACAACAACAACAATAGCAACAACGTGATGGTGTTGACAGGTCATCAGCCAACACAATTTCAAACAAATTAAACATATTTCTAATGGAAGATGAAAATTGTAATATTGTGAGTGTACGTTGTATAGTGAACAGAGGTAGGAGAGAATTTTGATGGCTCTGTGGTTAGGAGGGAGGAAGAAGCCAATGTCAACAGTAGTAGCTTCCAAGAGAAGGCTAGAGAGACGAGCAACCTGAAAGGGAGAATTGTCCATTCTATGCCTCAATATCAGAATCCCAAACTGAAAATATTTCCACTGAAATCAATCTGAAATGTGACCAATTAGAGAGTGCGGAATTCAGTCTTTGCTTTATTTTCCTTTTTGATACATAATCATCATTGCCCACAGCAGGTATGAATTTTATTAACTTAATTTGCCATTAGTTCAGGAAGTCATACATTTCCTCAAAATAAATTCATTTTAAAAGCTGAAAGAACATTTCAAGCTTTAAAAATGCAAATATGTCATAGTTTGGCTGGATTCAGCAAATTCCTAGAATCAATCAGCCGAGAACAGAGTAATTCTATTACTGAAGAGGGAACTGTGAGCATGCAAATTGAAACCAGGGTAAAAAATAAGACGTAAAAGAAGGCTTACAACATCAAGGGAAGCATTTTATTTGTATGGCTGTGCTAGTTTAGTGAGCTAAATATATAAATATAAATATATTTATATGTAATGTAATACCACTTTTCTGACATGTAAGCTACTCCAGGGGTGAATGCAGTTTGTTAAACGATGCATAATCTCGATCTGATGAAGTCCTAATAATAACAATTGACACGTGATAACACTTTCCATTTCACAAGATGCTTTTGCGTACCTTACCTGGTTTTGTGTGCACATGTGTGCACGTCCTAAGTGATGTAGATACAGTTAGTCTCATTTGATAGATAAGGAAATGACGGTCCCAAGTTGAAGAAACTAGGAGAGGCAACTGGAGAAGTCAGGACTGCTCTGGGTACCACACTTTCCTCGCTACCCTGAAGGAGACCAGAAAACACGACATTCCCGGATAGGATGTCGCTATTTCTCTGGTTTCTCATCCTTGGTATCGATTGAGTATAGAGGTTCAGAAATTGGATCCTGGAGTCAGGAAAGCATAGTCTCCACTTTCTGCTGCCATTTCTCAGCTGGTTGAACTTGGGCAAATGGCACAACGTCTCTCTGCATCCTGCTTTTGCATCTGGGAAGCAGATTATTAGACAAGTCAAGGGGACTGGTGCATCTAAAGCCCGTGGCAGAGGGTTAGCCTCCAAGGATTGGTAACTACTAGGAGTTCTCCATCCTTTTGAAATTCGGAGACAAGTCAGAGTCGGAGTAGCAGCAGTGGGGACCTGGTGGTTCTGGCAAATCAAGGCGAACTTTCCAGAACGTGAATCTGTTGGCTCCTGAGCGCTGCGGGGCTGAAGGCACGTGGAGATTCCCACAAGAGCAACAGGAGAGTGGAAAGCGCCAAGGGCAGCTCTTCGCCTGCACTCTGCTTCGCTTGGGTTTGGAGAAAACTGTAGGTGCCCTGGAGGAAACAGAGAAGATAAATAGGTTGCTGAATGTAGTTCAAAACCAAGCGCTGAAAAAGAAACAACGGAGAGAGTCAGGGGCTCACGCAGAAGTTGCTGAACTAAAGACTCCAGGAAGGGGGCGACACCACAAGCCCAAGGGGAGTTTCACACGCACGTCTCTGTGATGTGACCACGTTTCCACCGATGCCCTAGAGGTCCAGCTTCGATTTCAGTAAATTCTCTCAGCACGGAGTGGAAGGACAGGACGCTCCCACTATACTGACAGGATGCTGGGAAAGCTGCTCCCACGTTTCCCACACCTGCCACCATGGGGACCACATAATAGGTAATGGGGTTTGGGCCAAATTCCCCTGGTTTTATAGGTAGCATTATCTTACAAGAGTGTATACTATGGTCTTACTATTACCATTTTAAAAGGCCTTTCATGCAAACAAACAGGATTGCATTTAAGGGGTGATTAAAATGGAATGGGGTGTGTGGTGCTTGCCTGAGTGTAATCTAACTACGCTATTCATTTAGTGAGGATCTAATTACCAGCTCTATAATTACACTACTCAAGAAAATTGTTTTAGTGATGGTTTTATTAAACTAACTTGAGACAATTTTTGCGCCAACATGAGCAGAACAAATGGAATTTAATTTCAGAACAGGGGCAAAGGAAGGTTACCCTGGGGAAGAGAACCCAGTGAGCTTCCCGGTGCCTTACACAAAGCCCAGTGTGGCTGGGGAAGCAACTGGTGCACCTGCCAACGGGAGAGACTCAGGCAGCCATCAAGCAACATTTACTGACGGGTTTTCAAGAAAAGAACTTGCAAGGGAAGCTTCTTACACTCTAAGTCTCTGATTTAAGTGGCTCCACAGTGATTCGTTCTTGCTTATTCTACCTAAAACCCAACTCAAAGCATTGGCATAGCCTGGGAGCTCGTTGGAAATTCAGAACCTCACACTTCCTGGGAACCTGCATTTTGAACAAGCTCCAGGTAAACATACACACATTCAGGTTGAGGAGGACCTGTATGAGCGGCCAGCTTGTGATTGCAAATTGAAATTTTAATTCTCTTCCGTTTTCAAATGCAACATATGCTCGCTAAAGAAAAAAAAAGTGCATAATAATAGGAGGAAGAAAAATGTACCTGCAATCTCACCGCTATGAAAAGACACTTGCTCATTTCTCTTCTAGGCTATTGTTATGCATATTTTTTCTTTTTACATTTTTAAGCTCAGTCTATAAATATAGATTTACATTTCTTTATCTAATGTTATAAATATTTTCTCTATTCTAAGTCTTGAATTTATGGTCCCTTTTGTTATTGCAATTTTTAAGTAATTTTTTTGATGGGAGTGTTTGTATTTAAGCTTTTTTACTATTTCATAAGTCATAAGGGAAAACTCCTAAGATATGAATATACTTAAGGTTCTTCTTGGTAATCATCTCTCCTAATCGTGATGGTCCTTAAAATAAGGTACATTTTTAAAGAAGGATCTGAAATCTTAATTTCCTGGAGTCCTTTTGGGAGGGTGGGGGGAGAGGGTACTGATGGTTTAATAATTGGGGATCCTGACAAAGTCCTTTTTACCGAAGATGATCAATGGTTTGAACCAGGATATTTTCCAGCACTTTCAGGCTCGCAGAACAGAGGATACCCATGTGCTAAATCACCACTGCTAGGTAAAGAGTTTCCACTGACTTCATCTTATAAATAACAACTCGAGTCAATACCTTCCAGGGGGAGTCTCAGGTGCGGTGTGGGGAAGGTCGATCAGCCTCAGAGCCAGACTATGCTGCTTTTGGCTCTGCTTCTGTATGAAGGTTGTATGACATCACCTAAGTTTTTACTTACCCTGTTTGGGCAAATAATCACCTCATTTATAAAATTGTGCTAATAACGCCTCCTTCGCTGAGCTAATGATGGTGTCATGAAAAAGGTATTAAAGCCCCTAGCACAGAGCACAGGGTTTGCCGTAGAAATCAGCTCAATGAATGGTAGATGGTATTTGTTTTTTACTTACTGGTGAGTGGAGCCCATATAGGACGTTTGTATGTTAGAAGAAGTGGCAGACCCATTTTTTTTTTTTTTTACAGGAACCAGAATCACCTGTGAAAACCTTGTCTTTAAAAAAGTATTGAACTTCCCTTAGAGAAATTTAGCTTAGTTTCATTTGTTCAATTAATACAAAACACTTCCATTAGTAAGAATGTGGCTAACTCAGTCTTGAACGCTGCCTTCCATCAATGGCATAAGCCTCTCTCAGCCAGACTAGAATGTCAGGGGGCCAAGCAGAGGGAACAGGGACCATCTTACATGGACAGATGGCCTCAGCAAGTCAGAGTAATCGGCATTCTCAGGCACCGGGTTCTTGCTTATGTCCTGTTGAATTAAGTCTCCTCCAACTTCTCATTGCTGTGAGTCCCTGACTTCCGAGCATGCTTAAACTTTCAACAGGTTATATCTCTCCTTTACAATTAACCATGAATTGAAGTCCAGGTGATTTTCATGTACAAATACTTGCAAATAAAAAGAGAAATTGACGATATGTATTACACGAAACCTTATGGACCTATATCCATTGAAATGCCAATAGTACATGTATTTGGGTGGTGGGAGGGTGTATAATTGACTATTGTTATAAAATCTGTATTTTCCATTTTTCTAAGATGAGTACGTGTCACTTGTGTAATGAAAACACGATAAAGAAACTGTAAGGTTAATTTTATGTGTCCACTTGCCTGACCTCTTGTTCCTGCCTGTAACTCTCCCCAGGGACTGAAATGCACAGGCTGTGCACCCAGCCGGTGTGGGGAGAGAAGGCGGCTTTCCCCAGTGAGGCCTGCGTGGGGGGAAGCCTGTGGAATCGCCTAGGACCTGGCCGGGTGCTGGACCCCTCAACCTCATTAACCAGCTGTGCGACTTGGGGCAAGTCAGTTAATTCCACTGTACCTCAGTTCTCTCATTCTGTACATGGTGAATAATCATTAACGTCCTAAGTCGTCCCAAACATTAAGTAAGTTAATGCGTGTTAAGATCATTCGCAGATGTTCACGCGAGCACAAGACAAAGCGTGGCCCTCAGCAGTGGTCGTCTGAGGCGTGTGACAGTAACTAGTCCCGTTTTCCCTTCTGTGGTTCCTTCATCTCTCTCTAGTTTCGGTGAATACACAGAGGTCGGGGGCCTGCTTGTGAATTTCTGTTTGTTTCGTTTCTCTCTCTGTTGGGTCTCTTCTCACATCTGCCTACCTCCTAGGCTCTGGAATCCTGCTAACCTGTTTACCAGAGTTCATCCACTCATGCAGCAAATATTCACCGAGAGTCCATTATGTGCTGTGATCCCAAATATGCTGGCCTTTTTGAGGAGCCGCACGCATTTGCTGATTTGCTGATTTGTTGAAGGAGCGTGCAATGATCCCTCCGTGTTTCTGTTTATCTAAGATCAAACACCAGAGCCAAGTTAGGTTTCCCGGGTGAACTCTTGAATTTTTGTTTCCTTTTCCTTTTCAAAGGAATACAAAACATTTAAATATATATAAATGGGAGATTCTGGGTCTGGCCAAAGCCCTCTCTCAAACTGCCTCCCTGGATGTCAGAGAAAGTAAACGCTTTCAAACTTCCTTGTTTTTGAATGTTAATGGTTTTTCTCTCTCTAGCTGGCTTCTTTGATTTTTCTTTTGAGCTGAGGCCTGTTTTGCCTTTGGTGATCACTGCCTCCAGACTTCAGGGAGTTCCCCATAATTGTAACAGAAAGGATTTTTTTTAAGGTTTTATTTATTTATTTGTCCAAGAGACAGAGAGAGAGAGAGGGGAAGGGATAGAGCACAAGCAGAGGGAGCGGCAGGCAGAGGGAGAAGGGGAAGCAGGCTCTACTGAGCAAGAAGCCTAATGCAGGCAGGACTTGATCCCAGGACCCTGTAATCATGAACTGAGCTAAAGGCAGATGCTTAACCGACTGAGCCATCCAAGTGCCCCAGAAAGGAATTTTCTTTATTCGTCACCCACCTGTAGGATTGTAGGCAGCCTACTCTCCATTCTGTCCCTTTGGCCCCTCAGGGTTTAAGTGCCTGTCTTGTGTGTCATCACAAACGTGGTTTCCTGGGCTCGGCGGTGTGTGTCCCCTCTGCTGCTCACAGAGGTGGTCCTTCAGGCCACCACCTTGCTGCCAAGATGCCCTAGAGCTCTCAAGTGGGCCATTTGGTTGTGCACATGTGTCCTGTCAGGACCAGCTACACAGTGTGAAGGGCTGAGTACAAAATGAGCATGTGGGCTTCTTGCTAAAAAAATAATCCCTAACTGTGAAGAATTTCAAGATGGTGCATGAGTTCAAGATGACAACATAAGAAGACCCTCAACCTGCCTCCACCACAAAACTCACCAAATGACATCTATTAATAGAACAATTCCTCCTGAAAAGAACTGAGGGGTAACTGAATAGCTAGCTACTCAACAACTGAAGACAGAAGAGCAAGAGACAGGGACCCAGTAACAAAAGGAACTTCCACCCGTGTTGTTGCCAACAGCTGTGGGGGAGGGATAGTACGGGGGGCACGGGGAACAGATCCTTCTGTCCTTGGGTACAGAAAAAAAGCCAAGGTTTAAAAGAGAAACTAGCATGTGAAAGAGATAATACTATTAATAATAAAATTGCTCCATCAAAGCCTGTTGGAGCATCCTACAGGATTGCTTGCAGAGATCATGGGTGTTCTATCTAGGCTGACCCTATTCCAAGGAAGGGACGATCATCTGAGACAAGATTTATGAAACATAGAAATTGCAGGCTAATGAGGTCAGTTCCTGGTGGATAGTGCAGAATTATTTGCTTCTCCCTAGTTCAGTTTTCAATGACTCAGGAGATGGTGAAATGAATGTGTCATCACTGAGCTCCGTGTTCACCCAGTAGCCACACAGTGGAGTCGGTCTGACCCACCTTGTCTGGACAGCAAACGGACAAAAGACAAAGATGTAAATGTAAAGGGTACAGATTCTTGGAAAAATGACAGTGAGTGCTCATGTGGTACTAAAAAATAAATAAGCAGATTTGGCCTGCCAGTAAAGAGAATAATGGTGGTCATTAATTTAGCTTAGTACTTGAGATTCACCAGGAAGGAACAGACCATCTCGAAGACTCCATCAGCAAGTACTCAGGGTACTTGTGTTTGATGTTACTAATGTATTTTGATTTCAGTAGTGTATTAAGAGTTTTTCAGGACAGATTAAGTTTCTGAGTGAAACCACTGTCCTTGATGTTTATTGTATCCAAAATCTTCAAGTGGACAAGATGTAGACTTTTCCCCCCCAGGGAAAAATAGTCACGGGGAAGTAACATCCCCGTGTCCTGAGCATCATTCCTTTCCCCTACTATCAGCTCACTAAATTGTTTGTTCCTGTCCATCTCTATGCTGCTGGACAATGGGTCCCTTGTGGGCCGTGAGGGTGATGTTTCATTCATCTCTGTGTCCTTAGAAACCTGCATAGTACCTGCCCACGAGATCACTCAAATATTGGTTGAATAAATTAACAAAAGAATAAGTACTCCAAGAATACGTTTGAAACTATACCATATTTCTGTGATTGCAAAATAATCACTAGAGAAAAAATTTTAAAGGCTTTCTTTATGTCATGAAACCTTCTGGATCTATAGGATCCCGTCAAACCCCCCTCCTTAAGCAAAATCGCATTTGCAAGAAATGGAAACAACGTTTGGCTCTCTCATTCCAGATGATTAAACACCATTTAAATTATGCTTATCAAACATAAGCATAAAGTAAGTTAAATTTGTAAAAGCTGAGGTGTGTATGCGAGGGCGTACATAGACATAAGTCATTTTCGTTATCAGCCCAAAATTAAAATAATGTTTCTGTCTTGAAGGTTGTTTTTAATCAGATCTAGCAAGAGAGCCCATTTGAAGATATTTAGGAGTTCACTTGCTGGTGTCACTCAGGTAGCATAGTATAGATTTTAAAAACCTGAGTTAGAGCCAAGAAGTCAGTTCTCAGTATTATACCTTGTTCTGTGACCTTCTATTACTGCAGCATAATTCAGTAACACTTTATAGAAATTTATGAAAAGCAAATTGTCCAAATACTGTCCAAAGCACTGAGCTCAGTGGGCCGTTTAATCTTTCGGCTTCTTGGTCTGTACAAAGGGCATTTTAGCAGCATCTGCCCAGCTGAGCCCACAAGAACGTTTGGAAGTGATACTGAAACATGTCGAAAGTGAAATCACGAGTGTCTGTATGTAAAGTACCAGTATTATTATTAAATCGTCTTATTGCAAACTGACAGCTCTGAACCCAACTGAATCAACCAGTTTTGGGGGTGGGTGTTGGGTGGAACCTTCTCGTACTTGCTCCTGCTGTGATTTTGTTTCCTCTCGGGAGTGCTTCTGATTTTTCATAGTAACGACAGTGACTCAGATGGCTTGACAATTCTCCAATTAGAAAGCTCATTTTCCCCACCCACTAGCTTATTCTGGTCCAGTGAATTCACTCTAGATATGTAGCACCACATGACAAGAGAACTGGAGAAGATCTCATCTATCCAGCCCAAAATTGCAATGAGTTGGTGGATCGTGAAATCTATTTAATGGATCGTGACCAACATTTAGAAACCATAGACTGGTTTCGGGAACTATTAGAGCTCATTCCACACAGTAGGACTAAGCATTGTTTTGTTTCAGATACGTGTGTGGGTCGCAAGGGGAAATATATCTGAGTGTCAGACGTTTGCACAAAACACTGATAGTTCCATTTTTCTATCTGACAAACAAAAACAGTGAAGCCTAGAAAAAGAAAGTGTTAAGTCATCTATTTAGAGACAACCAGAATAGAAATTTATTCCAGCATCCAATCTTCCATCTTCCGGTTTAGTTCTCTTTTCCATTTTGAAGACCTGGCATGATCCAATAAGAAGAACAGTGAAAGACACAGGATCTGGTACTTAAAAGCTTGGTGCAAATTTCTTATTCTGGAGGCTTCATCCTTCTCTTCTCTAAAATAGAGTTAATAACATCTGCCGTTTCCTTATTGGGTGATTGAGAGAATTATATAATACAGATGAAAAAATTGCAAAAAAAAATTTCAAAATAAAAAATCTACGAATCAAATATATACACATCTATATGGATATATATATCACATATCATACATATTATATGTATGTCATATATACTGATATATAACACATATATTTAATACATATATATAATATATACATATATAATACATATATATGCACAATATATTTTTTTTCTTCCATTCTTTAACCAGGACAGGGGGCTTTCATTCCAGGTTCTCCTCTTGTTCTACCCCTTAATTTGTTTTTTGTCTAAGTCTTTAGCTTTCTCATCATCCTCTGTCTTTGAACATCACCCAGCTAAAGCATCTTGGGTTTGCATTTGCTAACAGGGCATTTTTAAAAGAATTTCTCCTTAGATTACCTCCCTTGAAAATGTTTAAAAAATGCATGGGATATTTTTTGATCAATCTGCTATTTGGACAATTTCTTCTCCTACCCAGTTTGTTTTCAGAGTGATTACTTTTTACTGGATTGCCATCAACTATTTCCAATCAGATTGATAATTCTAATTGAATTATCATATACTTATGGCATCTACACTAAAATCCATGATTTCCGCAGACTGCACCTGTGCATTTGGTCAAGCACCTTCTCTCCTAGCTCCCGTTGGCTCTGTCAGATCCCTATGAAATCGGGCTGGACTCATGCCTCTGGGTCAGCCTCGTCTGGCCTTCTGCAAGATGGCGCCTGCCGAATGTTGTGTTGCTTCCTCAAGTCCAGCATGCTAAAGAAGATAGCCCATCCCATTTCATTAAGAATTTGTGTTTTTGCACTCAGTCTTCCCAGTGCAGAGCTGCGGGGACTTCTCTGTGCTCAGCTATCCCGTTGTATTCTCCCACCAATGGGGTCTTTCCAAGTCTGCACCGTCTTGAGGTCATATAAGCGACTGACAGCTTGGGCAGCACTGTGACCGGAAGCAGCAGCTCTAAGGTAACGTTCACTTTGGATTAGGCCTTCAGATAGTGCCAAGGTCAAGAGGAAGGTCCTCGAGCAACTGAGATACAGTAGCTCTTATTGGAAATATAACAGGCGGAGAGGGTTTTCTTTACCAGACATCAGTGTATTGTGTGAAATGAATGCATCCCTTGGGTGGTGGTGGGGACGGGCTGGTAGGACCCCTTGGGCAAACTTTAGAAGGTGAGTGGGTCCTGCTGACAGGAGGGCTGTGTTCTGCAGATCGGCTCTGCAAGTCTGGGGTGCAAGCCAAAGAGTTTCAACCATGGGGAAATCTGTTAACAAGACCGCTGGCCGGCCTCCTCTCCATCCTTTCTCTGGAGAGTACTGCGTCTTGCTCCCAAATAAATCTTGATAAAATACTTTATGAATATAATTTTATTTTTTAATATATTTTATTTACTTATTTATTTAACAGAGAGAGAGAGAGAGATCACAAGTAGGCAGAGAGGCAGGCAGAGAGAGAGGGGGAAGCAGGCTCCCCGCTGAGCAGAAAGCCCAATGTGGGGCTCGATCCCAGGACCCTGAGATCATGACCTGAGCCGAAGGCAGAGGCTTTAACCCACTGAGCCACCCAGGCGCCCCTATGAATATAATTTTAAAGAAACGCCAAATTCTCAGCTGGTAGAGTGCCCATAGATGTAATTCTCACCCTGATTACTGATAATTCGTAGAAAAAAATAATTAAAAATGTCACTTTAGACCTGAAACTTTTAATTAGCTCTTGTTAAACGCACTTTATCTCAGTCTGTCTCCACCTGTCCATTGTGTAGAAAGCATTTATACATGTTCAGGAGGATCCATCACACACGCCCTTAATTCATAACCTCATCTTCTCACCCAAAATGGAGGTGACTCCCTCTGCTCCATATCCTATTTAACACAAGGATTTTTATATTTATCTTAAAGATGGAATGGGGTGAATGCTCAGATATCTACATAAAGATTTTCCTTCTGCTCCTTTAATCTAGCGTAGGCGGTCTCAACTAGTTGGTGTGTTCTGACTTAAGTATCCAATCCCTGCTTACATTAGGGATGGAATATACTGGGTTCATTTGCTTATCTGTCCATTTATTCAACTAATATTTGCTGATTGCTTAATGTGTCAGAAATTCTGCAGGGTCTTGGGGAAGCAAACGCATAAGATATTGCCCCTACTCCGCTGCTGTTTCAGTCCAGTAAAGGGGTCTGAGTCCTCTGGTCTTCAGTCCAGTCTAAAAGACTTTAGACTTGTCTTTAAAATCATGCAGCCCAACTTGTAAGTGTCAGATAGCTTTACACTGAGCGTTGTTCACGGTGGTGACCATGGGAGCTGAGGGTCATATGGTAGAAGTTGCCCGGGGAACACGTGATGTCTCATAAAGGAATGATCCAGCCCCACCCCCTCAAGCCCTCCCTGATCCATCCACACGTCACATGCCTGCTCCTCCCTAAAGAAGAGCTTTGCACAGCCTTGTGGGAGAAGCAATTGCTCAGAAATTTTGCGCGCTTGTGATCTGATTTTATTCTGTTTTTCTGCCTTCACCTCCCTCCAAACTCTTGCTCTGTGACTTCCGGTCTTGACCTCACCTTTGAGTGGGCTGAGCATGGCGTTCCCGTGGTCGTACATGGCACCCCCGGGTCTTGGCCACAGCTTTCCCCTGGGGACCTCTGTGTAGCTCGTTGATCCAATTTTCCCCGTAGCCGTTTCCTTTCCGCTTTTGGCAGCTTTTCTTGAGGAACCAGCAACATGAACGTCTTTAGGTATTTGTGATGATTAGGCATCTTTTCTTTTCCCAATTTGAACCTCTGGAATAAACACAGAAGTTCCCAGGCCTGGAAGAGAGCATGGAACATAGTAGGTACTCGTAAATATTAGTTTAATGTTTGAAGACATAACCTTGGATCTCTAAAGCCTTGGATTGCCTCAGTATGAAAAATTCCACTTCTTTACTTTCTTTATTTGTTATTTGGTTCTTATCCCACTGGCGGTCCCTCCCCCACCCTACCCCGCCATTGCTTCATGATGCTCAGTAAGCCAAGAGTACCCGTCAGTGAGGAGGCACGGTGGTCCTGTTTCACTGGGGCCCACCACCACCCTTACTTAGCACCCGTCCCCCACACCCGCCCCCACCCCGTGCCATCCTGCAGGGGCAGCCCCTGTTTCCCTGTGGCATCCTCTCTGCCCATCAAGGCCACTCCAGCCAGGCCTGAAGGGCTGCTTCCTGAGAAAAGCTCATTCTCAGGACTCTTCTGTTTCTCGCCCGAAGCATTTTATCTAGACCTACCACTTTGATTTCCATCTACATCCCGATGACTCCCCAATCTATCTTCCTGGACTCAATCTCTGTTTCGATTTCCAGACACATAAATATGGTGACTTGCCGACATTTGCATGTAGAAATCCAGCAGGAGTCTTTAGTAACCTGCATGTACACGTCAGATGTGACACCACTCTCAAGACCACATCCCACTTCTGCTGCCCACTTCCCACTGGTCTCGCCCCTTTGAGAGCATTTCCCCTTCCCAGTCTTCGGTGCCAGAAAATGGAACTTTCCAGAAGCTGCTGCATCCTCCACCCTCTGTCTCTGTTTCATTCGCCAGCCTCTTCCACAGATCCCTGGGTTTTTTGTATTTGTATTGCTTCCTTATCTACACTGATTCTCCATGTGTTCTTATCTCTTGTCCAGCTTTCCTCAATAACTTTCTATTTGTTGGCTTCCTATCTCAAAAGCCGCCTCTGATCTTCTAAATCTCAACACATCACTCTTTTGCTGAAATCCTGGCCTCCTGAGACCTATGGTGACATGCTTCCAGCATGTTCTATGCTGGTCCTACCTCGTGAATGTTCATCTGAAATCTATGTCAAATATAGGGTTTTTTGTTTTTTGGGGTTTTTTTTTTGGTTTTTTATTTTGTTTTGTTTTGTTTGTTTGTTTTGGAGCTGATATCACCCATCATGACTTGAAAACTTGCTGGACTGGAGATGCACAGTGATGGCTTGCAGTCAAGCTGCCTGGAACATTCTGCAGACATCTGGCTAACTGCCTACTTGTAAATCACTTTGTTCGTATTTTTCTCATTTGTAATGCTGGATCAATTCCAATTAGGAGTTTAATAATGAACTATGTAATGATTTAACAAGTTTATAAGATTAACGCTGAATTGATGATTTTAAGTAAGTCCAAATACATAAATCCCCCCCCAAATTATGAATCTATGTTGCTAACTAAAGACAGTATTGTGAGAGACATCAAGAAAGGCAGCTTTGTGAGGGGTGGAGGACCACCGCTCTTCCCTGACTCTGACTGTGGCTGTTTCAATAAGTCACCTCACCTCAGGCATCAACCCATGAGAGCAAAGCTTCCCTGGACCAATACACTAATGTATAAAACATTTGCTGAGTTATTTAGAATTAACTAGCTTCAATCAACTTTCCTTAAAACCTTGTTATGTTGGGAAATAAAGGAATGTAACCAAAACATCAATTTTTTTTTTTAAATTGGGAATGTACTACTACATTATGTTTTCCCCCAGAACCTAACTTACCTCCCTAATTATGGTTTCTTTGTAAAGAAACCATAGAAAGGTTTGTATGGACCTTTGTAGAGAGGCTTTGTAAAGAAAGGCAGTAAACCTGCCTCATATTTTATGAAAAGACACTCACTGATGACAAAGCTGGAAATCCAGAAGTTACGCTCAACCCCAGAAGATGAAAGCCTTAAATGAGAAATGTACACAGGCTGATAATTGATTAGAGGTGCTACAGAATGATAATGAATTCTCTGAAAATTGAAACGAGAGAAGAAGTGTATTCACATTGTGGAAGGAACTTCAAGTTCCTGGAATGACGAGCTGTTGCTCCAAGTCCTCACAGTATCCTGCTCTCTGGAAGGGAACCGGTTCGTTGCCAGCCAAGATACATAATCTATATTTTCTACCATTACTTCTGCCTTGCAGGCTGACGAAGACCAGAGCAAATCAATCACAGGCCTGGAGTTAATCCAATAGTCTTCCCCCTCAGCTGCTGGAAATCAGGCCTCACATCTGGGAAGACAGTGCTGGCTATAACAAATGAGATCGCAAATTTGACCATTTTATTCAAGGCCTTCTAATGTTCACGGGCGAAGAGGGAGGTTGAACTGGAATTGAATGCAAACCTCCCCTCCTCCGTACTGATGGCAATATCTGATAACACCCCCTGCTTTCTTGCTGAGATCCATGGCCTGGGACCCAGAGCCCAGCTTTAATTGGCAATAACTGGTGTAATTCTAGAGAAGACTCAAAGGCAGGAAAATAAATGCGACGGACGGTATTTGACTTGAGGCCCACACATCATTGCATTCCAGCCATCAACCAGGTTCTAAGAACCAGGCTCCAAACCAGCATTTGTTTCTTCCAGTGATAGTGGGCAGTGTGCCGTGACTGCCGGCGCGCTCTGTGTTGGTGCTGAGAGCTGAGCTGGTGCTCTCTGTGTAAATAGAAATCGAGAAGATGTACAACTTGGGGGCAATTCACCAGCCCGAAAGTCACTCCTTCCTTTATCACGCGAGTGGAGAAGCCCAGGGGAATGAGAATATTCCGAGACGATATCCTATTTCTCTTTTGTTTCTGCTCATCTTAAAATAAAGTTGCAAAACATTTAGTATTTCCTGTTTCCCGGAGAATAAAGAGTGTACATATGAACGAACACAGAGATATACGCGTTCTGTCACTTGGTCATTAGCATACTGATGTCATGCATGCAAATTACCTAAACTTTGCAAATGAAAACCCTTATCAATGGCAAAGGTAATAATAATTATCATTAACTGAAACTTCCTGGGTGTAAAACATTACATCTGTGTCTTATCGTCCTCTAAAATTGCCAAGTTGTTTTATCTATGTTTTATAGATAAAGGAAATTGAAAGTCACTAAGATTAGATCGACGACTCTAAGTCATCCAGCCAGTCAGATATTACCAGATCAACTGGTAACTGACCCAGGCCAGTTTGATCCTAGATTATTTGCTTTACCCAGGTTTTTTTTTTTAAGATTTTATTTATTTATTTACTCATTTATTTATTTGACAGAGAGAGAGAGAGAGGGAGAGGGAGGAGCAGACTCTGAACTGAGCAGGGAACCTGACGTGGGACTTGATCCCCGGACCCTGGGATCATTTTGAGCCAAAGGCAGATCCTTAACCAACTGCACCACCCAGGAACCTCTTACCCAGGTTTTTAATAAGATAATATACTTATAGTTTCCTTCTCTTGAGGTAAGGCAGCCAACACACAATCCCTGGCTCGAGGTGATAGCAATTAAAAGTCAAATATTCTATATCTCTGGGGCAAGAATCAACTCCATTGGTTACCCAAGACCCATCCAGGGGTCTAGGGAATGTGGATATTCTCAACTAGGATGACAAAGCCAAGACCAGGGCTTCCCTTTGGAAGCAGCAGAGTTCAGAGGATTGTTTGTTCCCTGAACACGTTGGTGCAGCTTCGGAGCAGTGGGCCAATAAAAATGCTGAGAGAATCCAGGCGTGGGAGGTTGATATTTGGCTTCAGTCTTCACCTAAAACGAAGTTGGAGACTTGGAACAAGGTCAGTGCAAGGCCAGGAATGTGAAGGAAAAGGATCAGGGAGGACAGTAGCAATCAGTTCATGTGAGATACAAAGTGATATGAAGTCCCAGACAGGTTGGCATCCCCCAAAGAGAGACCAGCGTCATGGTCTGAGTGCACCTGGGGTCTCATATTGCAGATATCATTACATACGTGGGACGCTTTTTAAGTTGGTAGCCTGTATATCCTCACTTTCATATCTATTTTGCAATCACAGAACGGATTAGTGCGAAGGCCCTAGCAAGAAAGTAGCTATAATCTTCCACCTGAGTTATTATCCAGGAGTACAGGGGAGGTGACTCATCCAGTCCTATTCTATTCTATTCTATTCTATTCTATTCTATTCTATTCTATTCTATTCTATTCTATTCTATTCTATTCTATTCTTATAAGGGAAATGACTCATACTAATTAAAGGGAAACCCTCCATTAGCATTTCTAGGGAAGCTCACACTACCTGGTAATGAGAGATTACTAAGGAATACAGTGGAAACCATTTGAACCATCCCCTTCCCCACTCAGCCTCCCTTCAGTAGGAAATGGAGCAGAGAATCCACTTCTAAAAAGTAAGAACTCACAGGGTAGAAAGGACTCCAGAGATCTCCTAGCTCAACCTGTGTGCTTTACAGATATGGAAATAAGATACAAGGAAGATGTTTGTGTCATTAATTCATAGTGATGGCAGGATGGGTTACCAGAAAGTCTTTGACTATCTGTCAAGTTCTTTATTACCTGGATAAGGAAACATGAGATTCTAGGGAAGACAATATGGAAAGAAGGACACCAGTGAAGAAGGTTTTCAGTAATTCTCTAGCAAACATAAAAGGGAAAAGGATTGAAACATACTCTTAAGTTTACAGATATAGCAAATATAGATAAAAAAACAAAAGAATTTTGGAATCTAACCCAAGTATATAGATACAGTCATATTAGTTTAAGCAAAAAAGTTGGTAACACCAACATATGAATAAGAGAAACATAAAATACAACTCTCTCAAAAAAATTAGTATAAGATGCAGAGAAGAACAACTATAAATCAAGACAATGTACCACTTGGGAAAAATTCACCAGTCTGAAGTCACCAGTAGTGTGAGGAGCATTTGGTTGAGGCTAAACAGAGAGAAACAGCACCAGTAGTTTCAGCATTGAGGTTATGGGAAATGCCTTCTTAGTACACAGACCCTGCATCACACACCCACCAGAGAAATAAGAGCCGGTCATAGGAAGGAATTCCGACTGTCTGGGTTTGCTAAACATTTCATTCTGCTGGGAGCAGGGTATCTAATAAATGTATGGCTTGTCGTATTGACAATTTAATTTCTCTGAAAACTGAGTTAGCAATGAGGTAAAATTCAAGTCTTGAACTAATATAAAAGTTATCAAAATTTATTTTATTGCTAGTGTTTCTTAAAGTATGAGCCATGGGCCACTGGGAGTTCACAAGGTCAAAACTATTTTCCTAGTAATATGGAGACATTATCTAACATTTTCACCACTTTAATATTTACACTGACAGTGCAGAAATGATGGTGGGTAGAACTATCGGTCCTCGCGCTCATCAAACAATGGCACCAGACGATCTGGTAGTCCTCTTATACTTTACCACCACATACGAAAGCCAGTAAGCACATAAATAAATAAACAGAAGCCTATAATATCCCTTAAGAATGTCCTGATGGGGGTTGGTTAGCTCAGTTGGTTAAGCATCTGACTCCTGATTTCAGCTCAGGTCATGATCATGGTCTTGAGATCAAGCCTTGTATTGGGCTCCATACTGGGTGTGAATTCTGCTTGAGACTCTCTCTCCCTCTCCCTTTCCCTCTGCCCCTTTCTCCATGCTCTTCCCCCCGCCCCTTATCGCTCTCTAAAAAAATAGAGTCCTGATGAAGCAGTAAGATTTACTTTATTAAATCTTGATCTCTTCAGTATTTTGTATGACAAATGGGAAGTAAAGCATTCTACTGCATATTAAACTGTAGCACATCAGTTCTTTTAAATGTAATTTTTGAAATACGGTAGATAAAACTGAAAGTTTTAGTATTATTTTTAAGAAGTGAATTGATAAATATTTAAAACCTTTTATGATAAATGTCAATAATAACTTATATCAATAGAAGTTCTTTGGGGAAATCTCCATAACTTTTATGGGCATAAAGGGTTACTGAGACCAAAATGTTTGATAACATCTGTTTTATGGAGCTACCCCTAGCCTACAGCTCCCAGCATAAGCTATTCCCCTTAACTTGCCTTCTTTTTTTCCATTGTGCTCAGTCCTTCTTATCATATTTTGATTTTTTCTGTTAGGATTATCTCCCTCAAGTAGCATCCTAAGTCATAGGAAAGGGGTTTTTTCAATTTTGTTCACTCTTCTATCCTTGGGGCCTAAAATCTCCTAGCAGGTAGTAAGCACCCCGTAAATATTTGTTAAATGAACGAGTTTGGTGAATGATTAATACTATCTGAATACTCTAGGAGAATGAAAACTTAGACGTGAAGCATGGTAGCTGTCTTCAGATTTATCTTCAGATATTTTCGGGACCTCTTCCCATTGGCACTGAGCCAACTCTAGGTGAACTGGTAATAAGGGTGGCAGTTTCTAAAATACCATAAATAATAAATAATTTTAGGTGTCTGGAAATGAGACAGCTTCCCTTGCTTGACATTGAACACACCTTTCTCTAAAGCATCAAGAACACCTATTGGCGGGTGCCTGTGTGGCTCAGTGGGTTAAAGCCTCTGCCTTTGGCTCAGGTCATGATCTCAGGGTCCTGGGATTGAGCCCTGAATTGGGCTCTCTGCTCAGCAGGGAGTCTGCTTCCTCCTCTCACTCTCTGCCTGCCTCTCTGCCTACTTGCGATCTCTCTCTCTCTCTCTCTCTCTCTCTCTAATAAATAAATAAAAAATCTTAAAAAAAAAAAAAAAGGAATGCCTAATGGCTAACTGCAGGAAAAAAATCCTAAAATGGGGATTTCTAAATTGTCTCGGCTTGGAAGAATGGAGGGTTCTTAGAGATCTTTTAAAGTCATTTTCATCAGTAAGATGAGGAGTCCAAAAATTAACTACATTCTTATATTTTTGTACTCTGGCATATTTCTGCATTTTTATGTGCTTCTTTTTATGACAAATTAATTCCTGAAATTTAGAATGTTAACACTTTATTTCAATAGCTTTATGAATAAAAAATCTCCCCCCATAAACATCCATTTGTTACACTGCTCAAGGGAAAAGAATGAAGACCAAGACACGATTGATGGCATAATGTTAACTCTCAGTCCCCAAGTGCAGTTAGGGATAATTTTCTTCATTTTACATGAAGTAAATACTTCATTAGGCCCTTTGCTGACAGTGCAGAAGAAAAGACTTGAGCATAAGCCCTGCAAGATAAATTAACCTCATTGGGTCTGTTGTCACCAACGACTTCTCCGGAGTCAGGTGAAATGTCTTGGTTAATCAAGATGTAACTGAGCTTCTAAAGAGTTGTTAAACCTGCCGGAGCATATCTCTGAGACACACACACAAAGTCATGGATTATGAACTGTCAGTAACAAAACAACCAGCCCATTCAGAAAAACATTAAGGGAATCTAAGATCATAGAAATAATCTAATCAGTTGACTGAATGAATTATTCTTATTCTAACTTGTTGAGTTATCTGGGCAGAACTTTTAGAGAGGTAGTAGCTTGCTATAGAGATCCTAGCAAAGTTAGGGTAACCTGGCAGATTAAAAATAATAACTTTACATAGAGAAGTCAAATGTATTTCTATAAGCCAGCAAAGGACAACTGCTACTGAAAATTTAAAGACATTACTATTTCCAACAGCATAAAATCTTAGGGATAAGCCTAACAAAATAGATGTAAGATTTGTGTGCTGAAAAATACAAAACATTGATGAGAAAAATCAGAGAAGACCTAAATAAATGTAGGGAGATCTATTGTGCTCATGGGTGGAAGGCCTGAATATTGTTAATATGTCAATGCTCCCAAACAGACCTATAGATTCATGCAATCCCAATATTCTTAGAAGCCGCCTTCTTGGGGTAGTGTTAGGTGAGCTGATTCTAAAATTTATAGGGAAAAGCAGAAGATTGAGAATAACCAAAACAATTTTGACAATAAAAAAAAATCTTATTCTGTTTTCAAAATTGGAAGACTCAGTCCATCTAATTCAAGATTTCCAAAGAGCTATGGAATCCAGACAGTGTGATATTTGTGAAAGAAGGGACATAACCAGTGACTGTGAACAGAGGTTCCAGAAGAAGACCCACACATACTCGGCCAATTGATTTCTCACAATAGTAGCATTCAATGGAGAAAGGATAGACCTTTCAAGAAACGACATTGGAATAATTGTTCATCCACATGCAAAAAGAAATGGAACTGAAATGTACCTTACACTGCATGTAAAACTGAACTTGAAATGGATCACCTAAATGTAAAACCTAAAATGATAAAACTTCTAGAAGAAAACATAGGAGAAAATCTTGGTGATCTTGGCAAAGACACCATAGGACACAAAAAGAAAAAATCATAAAAAGAACAAGTGGTAAATTGGTCTTCAACAAATAAAAAGTTTTTCTCTTTGAAACACACAGTTATAATAATAAAAAATATAAAGCACAGACAGGAAGAAGAAAATCTTTGCAAAAAATATCTGATAAAAGGCTTGTGTTCAAGGTCCCCTGGGTGGCTCAGTTGGTTAAGCCTCTGCCTTCAGCTCAGGTCATGTCTCAGTGTCCTGGGATGGAGCCCCGCATTGGGCTCTCTGCTCAGTGGGGAGTCTGCGTCTCCCTCTCCCTCCCCACCACCTGTGCACACTCTCTCTCAAATAAATAAAATCTTTTTAAAAAGGCTTGCATTAAGAATATTATTATAAGGGACTCTTAAAATGCGAGAATAGAGCAAACAACCCAATAAAAATAGGCAAAAAGTTTAAATAGACACTTCACCAAAGAAGATACATGGATGGCAAATAAGATGCTCAACATCATTAATTTGTTAATGAAATGCAAATATCAACCACCACGAAATACAATTATGCATTTATTACAATAGCTAAAATTTAAAAACCTGATAACACCAAGTGCTGATGAGAATGTAGAGAAACTAGAACGTTTTTTACATCGTTGGCCAGAATGCAAAATGGTGCAGCCACTTAAGAAAACATTCTGGCAGTTTCTTATAAAATTAATCATAAAACCTAGAAATCCCACTTCTAAATATTTACCCAAGATAAATGAAACATGTGTCCACATCCTGTGGATGGAATTTACAGCAGATATGTTGATAATAGTCCCCAAACAAGAAATGATGCAAGTGTCCATCAACAGACAAATGCGTAAACAAATTATGATCCACCTACAATATGAAATGCAATTAGCATAAAAAAGGAACCAGCTCTAATACATGCAACAACATGGACAGATCTTAAATGCATCGTGCTGAGGGGAAGAGGCCAAACCAAAAAAAGGCTACGTGCTCTAAGATTCCATTTCTATGATCTTCTGACGTGGCAAAACTGAAGGATCAGAAATCATATCAATAGTTAACCAAGAGCTAGAGCTAGAGGATTGGGTTAAGTGGGGACAAGAGGAACATTTTGGAATGTAGGAATTATCCTGTATCTTGATTGTAGTGGTGATTACGCAACTCTCCATTTTTACCAAACTCATAGAATTGTACTATTAAAAGGCTAAATTTACTGTCTATAAGTTATTTCTTTAAAAATGTAACTTTATGGGACGCCTGGGTGGCTCAGTGGGTTAAAGCCTCTGCCTTCGGCTCAGGTCATGGTCTCCAGGTCCTGGGATTGAGCCCCACATCGGGCTCTCTGCTCGGCAGGGAGCCTGCTTCCCCCTCTCACTCTGCCTGCCTCTCTGCCTACTTGTGATCTCTCTCTCTGTCAAATAAATAAATAAAATCTTTTTTAGAAAATGTAACTTTATGTAAATATACTTAGATAAGAGTGGAGAAAGAATAAGGGGCTCTGTCCCAATTCAGGCTATAGACACAATGGCTATGTGAACAGGAGACAGGATGGGAGAAAGGCGTCCAGATCATGAACCAGGTCTTCCTGCAGAAAAGAAGGAAAGATGCCCTATTAGTGGACCACACTTGTCAGTGACTCAGACACCCAGAACCTCATGGAAACATTTATTTTATTTTATTTTATTTTATTTTATTTTATTTTATTTTTTAAAGATTTTATTTATTTATTTGTCAGAGAGAGAGAACACAAGCAGGCAGAGAGGCAGGCAGAGGCAGAGGGGGAAGCAGGCTCCCTGCTAAGCAGAGAGCCCGATGCGGGGCTCAATCCCAGGACCCTGGAATCATGACCTGAGCCGAAGACAGCTGCTTAACCAACTGAGCCACCCAGGTGTCCCCCAATGGAAACATTTAAACTGGATTGTTGATACTCTACAATTTCGAGGCTAAATGGAGAATGTTCTCCCTATTCCTACCTTACCATCATGCTATCTTCAGACAAAAAGTAACATTTCTAGAAAACGAACAAATAGGAAAGATGGTTAACAGAAGTGTAATATATAATAATTACAAAACTGAAGGAGAAACTAGAACAAAAGCATTCATCAAAAATAGAGTAAGTAAAAATGTTTCTAAATTGAAGACCTGAATATGTTGCTTGCAAAGGCCTACATTGCTCACAAACATTAATAAGGACATAAGTGAGTATTATGCCCACCTAGATGGGCCCTGGGGCAAGACTTAGATAGAACTGGGGTAAAAACTAAAGAAAACAAAAAGGTTTTTGTTTTTTTTTTTTTAATTTTTAACCAAGATACCAAAACTTGCCTAGTGATGAAGTTCTCGACCAATGACACCAAAATGTCAGAACTGAGCAAAGCAACACACACAGAATTTTAGGTAAAACACTGTGACCCAAGGATTTCAGGGGCTGGCAAAGGGTCTTTCATGAATAAACTTAGCAGAAAGACTTTCAAACATACAAGCACTCAGAAAACAGGACATAACAGGTTGTCTCCTTGGTAAAACAAATAATCGAAGGTGTGCTTAAACCAACCAAGAGTTGAGGTAAAATTAAGAGCGTAAGAATAGGAAAGATGAGTTGGGAAAGAACCAACTGCCATCAGTTCTGTCAATTAAACCAGAGATAACAAATGTTGTGTGTAGGTAGAAATCATCCTCTTGTAAAAGCTAAGATCTAGTGAACACTAGAAACTAAGAGGTGAACGGAACTTATTGCCTCAACTAGACTATAATTTGGAAAAGATTGTCATAGGTCCACAAGATGGCAGAAGAGCAGGAGCCCAACATGACCCCCCTCACAGAAAGACTAACTATAAACAAGTTGCCCTTGTTTATATCCTAGAACTGGGGATGAGATTAAGCACCCCCGGGGACCACAGAAACTGAAGAAAGCATGAGGAGGGCCAGAGGCACAGTTCCATCTTAACCATGTTGTCTCTTCTCAAGCCACCACAGCCAATGCCACGCGGAGAGTCCCCCAGACCTACATTCCACCAGGAGGAGAAAGAGAGCCCACTGTGGATAGCCAGCTCCCCAGCATCACGGGATGCTTCTAGGGAGTCCCATTAAGGTCTGCCTCTCAGTGATCACCCATCAGCAGGGCAAGATGACCAGGAATCTTTCTTTCTTTCTTTCTTTCTTTCTTTCTTTCTTTCTTTCTTTCTTTCTTTCTTTCTTTCTTTCTTTCTTTCTTTCTTTCTTTCTTTCTTTCTTTCGTAAGATTTTATTTAATTGAGAGAGAGAGGATGAGTGGGGCGTGAGGTAAGGGGAGAGGCAGAGGGAGAGGGACAAGCGCCGAATCTGGGGCTCGATCCCAGGACCCCGGGATCATGACTTGAGTTGAAGGCAGACACTTAACCAACTGAGCCACCCAGGTGCCCCAGCTTCTTTCTATGCATGTATAAGATACATACATATGTTACTGCAGAAAAAAAGAAACATATTTTAGATAGCCTCTACTTGTGTTCAAAATATAAGGAAATAAGATGCTATCAAACAAAGGACGAAGTATGAGAAGAAAATCGAATCGATTAAAAAATGACAATTTTGGACGCATGCAAAATTGGTTGCAGGGTGAAAAGCAGAGTGTTTTTAAGTATCATGATGGAAAATATAACAACAGAGGTAATATCTGCTCCAGAGGTGGGGAGCGGCAGAGCAGAAGCATCACACTCTATCAGGGGCCCCGAAAGCTAGTCAACCACTCTCAGAAACCACGAAGGAAGGAAGAGACTCCTCAGTGAGCAAGTACACCAGCCACGTAGCGGAGAGAAGAGGGCGACCCTTGAGCCTCAGCCCAGTTTCCCACAGAATAAACGGAGCAGGAATAAAATCGTTCATGCAAAAAAATACTTAGTATGCACCACAAAAGAATCTTCCCCAAAGTGAGAAATGGGGAATCAACTGAGTTTGGGCTTCTGAAAAGTTCACCGTGATCTAGAAATATAAAAATAAAGTCTCACTTAGAGAGAGCCTGACAACTTTTGTATTTTGAGGATTAAGAAAGAAATCCCAGAAGCATACAGGCAGGAAAAACAGCTAGTAAAAGTGACTCTGAACTCTCTTAATTTACTTGTCACATTCGAAACTCCCTTGCTGGAGTCAAGGTCAGCTCTGCTTCAGACTTTACTCCTCTAGCATCTGCCTTCTAGAACACAGCACTCTTTTTCTCAGGACCACTGGTCCTTCCAATTTCCTGCTCCTTCCCTCCCCTTCCTTTCCCTCCCCTCTTCACCTTCCTCCTCTCCTCTCACCTTCTCTCTGTCTCTGTCACTCTGTCTCCTCTCCCTCTCTCCCCCTTCCCATCACAAAACATCTTCCAGCTGGCCTGGCAATGGTCAGACTCTCCTGTTGGAGAAAATAAGCCATTAAAGAGAATTCTCTTCAGGGTCTGGTGAAAGAGGAAGGACGGAAGAGGGAATAAAACACCCCGAAGACTACCATATTAATGAATTTTATCCCTATCACACTTATCAATTCAATTCCGCAAACGTTTGCATACCAATTATGTAAATACAAATAATTCATCCAATCATTATTTTGACAGCAATTTGTGATGATGTTATGATGTACCGAGCCTGCTGAGGGTCCAGCCCAGAATAAAACAGACAAGCCCATTGATCTCAAGGAGTCACACCAGACAGACAGACGTCATTGCAGAGTAAGTGGAGAGCTGGGTTAATTCTTTATCCAATAAGCGATCTCTGAGTACCTACCAGGTACTTTATCTCTAAACCAGTTGGGTCTTTACAAGAGCTGCACTTGGTCCACAAAAGGAGAGCTCTTCTGTAGTTTTGCATAAAATAGGGAGGAGTTGAAGAGGATCCACTAGAAGGGGGCCAGGGTTGATTTGCTGGTTGAGGCCTCTGGGACAAGGAGTCTCCAACTCCCTGGGATGCTCAATCAATATTCAACTCAGATGTGGGGAGTTAGCATCTCCCAAAGAAGCTGCATATCTAGAGATTAGCATTTCCAGCACCTGGAAAAGATCCTCTGAGAAAAAGAGTGGAAACAAAAGTCTAGACTTCCTTGAGGTTTTCTGGGTTTCTCGTGGCAGTTTCACTGCTTTATTGGTTGAATATTTTATTTTGAAATGATTATGGAGTCACAGTAATTTGCAAAATAGTACAAGGGTCCCCTGTACCCTTCGCCACCTTCCCTCAAAGCTGACATCCTACCCTTACCTAACTAGAGCATGACTCAGAAGCAGGAGATTGGCCTTGGTAGAGTCCACCGACTTCATTCAAATTTCACTAAGATCATAGGTTCTCGTGTGTATGTGTGTGTGTGTGTGTGTGTGTGTGTGTTCCCATGCAATGTTATCATATGAATAGATTCTTGTAACCACCGCCACAATCAAGATACAGAATGGTTCCATCACCACAAACCTCCCCACAACCCTGCTCCCCGTCTCTAACCCCTGGTAAGTGCTCACATGTTCCTTAGCTCTATAATTTTGTCATTTTGAGAATATTCTATCATGGAATCATTGTCTTTTGAACTCAGTATCATTTCCTTGAGATTCGTCCAAGTTGTTGTGCATGTCAAGTGCATTTCTGAAGCGTATATTAAATGCTGAAGCAGTGTCATACCAATAAACACTGTTAGAGGCTTCACGGTAACTAGATATGAGAGTGGGGGCTACAGTCAATGAGTCTCAACAGACCAGGATAATTGCCCATTACAAGTAAGCAATAGCTTCTGCTTTCCTGAGACAAAAGAGTTCTTTCAGAATTAACAAGTAGGCAAATACTCCATATTTTCTTAAATTTTAATAATTTTTAAACTATCTTAAGTATTCTTTTTTAAATTTAATTTTATTTTTTCAGTGTTCCAAGATTCATTGTTTATGCACCACACCCAGTGCTCCATTACCCCAAAGATATAGATGTAGTGAAAAGAAGGGCCATATAGTGCAAAGAAGGGCCACATGTACCCCAATGTTCATAGCAGCAATGGCCACAATCGCCAAACTGTGGAAAGAGCCAAGATGCCCTTCAACAGACAAATGGATAAAGAAGATATGGCCCATACATACAATGGAATATTATGCCTCCATCAGAAAGGATGAATACCCAACTTTCGTATCAACATGGATGGGACTAGAGGAGATTATGCAGAGTGAAATATTTCATTTAAAAGACATGCTATTCTTTAAAATGACCAGACCAAAAGAGTTTTTCCCCAAGTTCCTTGTGCAGAGTTTGGGAGATTCAACTCCGTACTCATCAGGGTTTTGGGGCCAATTAAACAAAGTTTGGCTCAGAAGCAAGCTTCCTTCCATGTAGCCCACTGCTTGTTGGAGATGGAGCAGCCCCCGTTTGGAGGATCGTGGAAATCATCAGCTTTCATGGCTTCGTGTGTGGACATGATCTCCTGAGGTCTAGTGCCTGTGGATCACCTTTCATACTAAGAGAGAATGTCTGCTTTTGGGTAATCATGTGAGAGCTAAACCTCCCACTGCTGATTAACCCATGTCAAAAACATGGTTGAGATCAATGCTTTTGAGAGGCCATTGAAGGAACTAGTCGGCATCCACCTTAAATAAGGCGTGCCAAGCAGAAGATTAGAATGTACACAGCTTAGTTTATTTTAATTTAGCCCATAATTGCTTAAAGCTTAAAGCTCATAGAATTGCTTTCCCTGAACCAAGATTTGTGACCATGCTCTTAGCGTTCATCAAGTGTTAATATAAAAAATGCCTTCACAGAGTGTATTTATTTATTATTGTTAAATAAGGTTTGTCTTTCCCTTACTTAAGTAATTCATACTCCCTGAAGACAACTTGGAAAATGCAGAAGACCAAAAAGAAAAAAATACCGCAGAGAGTCCCATTCCCCGAACAGAATGGGCTTGTTCCCATTCTGCCTTTCTTTGTTCTATGAGATTATTTTTAAAATGTTATGACAAGATAATAAACATTATTTGCAAAGTACGTTTTTCTAGAAAAATAGTTCTGAGGACATTTTTTACATTATTTATGTCCTTAGCATGAGAGTCTGTGCAATTTTGTCACAGAATATAAAATTGGGGGGAAATGGGAAAACAGAGTAGTTTCTTTGATCACAGCAAACCGTACAGTATTTCTCTTATTTCTCTTGTACTTGGTTAGATCGACCCACCATGGTATGCTTAACTAATACTAATTTGCTAAATGTATAAATTTTTTCTAAGGTTTGGCTAGTTTAAGTCTTATTAGGATAAGCAGCTTTACAGGTAAGTATCATTGCATCTATCCACAGATATTTCCCTAAGATCAATTCCCATAAATAGAATCAGTAAGCGAAAAACATGAAACAATTCTAAGTCTTTGCATGTTTCTGTATTTGAACCACAATCTGCTCCTTGACCAGTGGGAGGATATGAAAATATTTAGGAGGAATGGCAAAGAGGAAATAGGATGGTCTCCCAATTTCATGGTTTATCACACATACACCATACCTAAGATCTAAATAATCCTGATGAGGAAGAACTGAGAATTACAGAAGGATCATACTGGCTTTCACAGAAGGCCTACAGCTGAGTGAGGTCAAACATGAAAGGAAGACACCAGATGGGAGACTCTTGTACCTAAAGGACTGGTATCAGCTGGACACAGTTTTGCAGAAAAATGCAAAAGGCGACAACAACCACAAAAACAGTTTATAAATCTGATTCATGAGGGAAGCAGAGCAACGGCAGGATAGGCTATTTATTTGCAAATATCATAAAATACTTACATATACAGGGAAAAAGCATACGTACGAGTATTTCTTCTTTCTGTTTTTCCAGTTATGACCATTGATCTGTAAATGAGAGATCAAGGAGGTGAGGATACTGCAAGGGCTATTTCAGATAAATTTTTGTCTTTAAGCTCAGCTACTCTTTCCCACAATAGTAGAAAAACTCGTAGATGAGAATGAATGAATACCATCACCAGTCTTTTGAGTAATACGTATACAGCAGATACACTGGAGGTCTTGAAAGGGATCTATTTTGAATAAATATTCAAAGAAGGTGGGGGGAGGGAACAGTGTGGGAATCATACTGGAGATATGTAATCTTGCTATGACTCCAGGGAAAATATTCAGGCAGATCATGAAAAAGGACGATTCTAGAACATTCTTTACCAGAGCAAGTCATGGTTAAGATCATGAATAATGGGTCAGGCTCATGGAAGCACCCCACATGGCATGTCACTGTACATCAGATAGTTTCCCTTCTGAGCCCACACCATCCCATAGGTCCACATCTGAGGCGAACAATGTAAGTTAGAAAAATGTTCTTCCTTTTGGCAGAAGCATTCCCGCATTGGAGTGCCGGCTGGACCT
>CM053611.1:2348986-2388504 GCA_028646535.1 Procyon lotor
CTCAAAAAAACCCATAGCCTCCTTTTCGGTCAATACTGTCCTTTCAAACAGGTAAACCACACCCTAAAGTATAAACACTGTCATTTACTCAACCTGTCATCTATTAATGAAAATGTGTGTTCAATTCACTCTCCTTTTCTTTTCTTTATCTTTCTTTTTTTTCTTTTTGTGAGAGGGGGAGGGCTAGCACAACAATTTTGTTGCAGTAAATTGCTTTGTGTATATAGCTATACGAGCTAGATCTCCAAATGAGATTTTAATTATTATCTTGCAAACAGGAGGATACCTTTAGAATTCTGGCAGGAGAGGAAAGACTTAGAATCTTTGTGTTAGACTATCTCTAGATTGGAGACAACCGTGTGCTCTGTGTTAATATGCATATGGTGGCTATTATTTGAGCAGCAGGATATCTATAGTACAATATAATGAGATCCTTCAAGGATTTTACTATGTTATTATCATTCTTACTTGCCTCTTGAAACCTAACCTTATCATATTTTTATATTAGGTGTAAATGTGAGGTGGGCAGTGATAAAATCAATTTAGTAATAACTGTAATTATTAATGGTAACTATTATTCATTGTTCATTATAATCACTCATGATTTTATTATTCAGATAAATCTAATATGCAGATTTTAGTGCTATGCATATTATGTGGAGATTAAAAACGGGTCTCTTAAATTCCAGGTGGCGAGGTGCTCTGCTTTCTGAATTGTCAGTGAACTCTGAGATACGGTCTGGTCTATTCCATTATGGTGACTTGTCCCAAGCAAGCCTGGAAATGGAAGTTGTGTCACTATCTGGAAAACTCAGTCATATTTACAACAAACGTCTAAATTCAGTGCTTATTTCCTTTTTGCTGTGTAATGATCTGTGAATTTTGAAATTTATGTAGTGAATCGGGGTTTGTAAATCAAACGCTATCTGGAAATCACCAGTTGTGGGCAAATATGCCCTGAGTATTTTGTAAAGAAAACTTTGGAACATGAACGCCCATTTATATGATATGTTTTAAGAATTTGGCATATCTTTTGAATCACATCTCTTAGCAGATTACAAACACAGTTGGAAATTTTAAACCTGCTTAAGCTAGAGGTCACATCCGTGGTAAGAAGAGAACATGTCTTCGCTGAGAAGGGACTCTTTTTATTTTTTAAGATTTTATTTATTTATTTGACACAGAGACAGAGATCACAAATAGGCAGAGAGGCAGTCAGAGAGGGGGAAGCAGACTCCTTGCTGAGCAGAGAGCCCGATGCGGGGCTCGATCCCAGGACCCTGAGATCATGACCTGAGCTGAAGGCAGAGGCTTTAACCCACTGAGCCACCCAGGCGCCCCGAGAAGGGACTCTTATCTCTTCCCATTTGCCAAGTAACTAGATGCACAAGCTCAGTGGCAACTGGCCCTCTCAGTAGCCCCTCAACAGGGCTTTCTGGTCTACCCATTTCCCTTCGATGTGTGCTCAGGTCAGATGAACTGTGAACGGAGCTGTCTTAACTGAGCTCCTGGCAAGACGAAAGATCAGAGGTCTCATGCAGCCACCACGCTCAGCAAAAAATGGAGGCAGGGACTATCCCTTTGGTCCGGACTCTCTTCTGCTCTGATTCTTATCAGAATTGCAAATGACTCCGTTGGCACAGTTGAGTGTGCTTAATGATGGGGTGAAATCCTGGAGTTCAAACAGTGCACAGATAAAATATGTATTTTCCTGGGATTGTATTACTTGCGACGGGCCCCACATGATGGGATTTGGTAATTGTCAGTATTGTCAAAATGGCCTTTCTGTCTGCTTTTACCAATACTACTGCACCTGTGCAGTTGTCGTATGAGCTACCCAACAGTGCAGCAGCGGAAGTGGAAAAACCAACAAGGGCACTTTCACACTCTTTGTATCTGCGTCTCTATCACCTGTTATTAAATCAATTATTAAAGCTCAGTTTAGAGTAGGTTTCTCTGGGTGGATTCGCTCTTTTATCATCTGGCAACCGTCACCTGGGGCTTCTTTAACTCTTTGCTGGTTAAACATTTCTAGCTCCCTTAAGAGAGAACATATATATATACTGATGAGATCAGATAAAGTAAAACAGAATAAAATAAGTGAAAAATAAAATCTGAGTGACGTTTGATACCTGACACGGAGGAAATGTTTGACGAGTTGCCTTAAAATAAATGGCGTAAATATGCAATGCCTCCTGATTTCACCAGCACAGATAAAATATGAAGGCCACATTAAAAATAGTGCTGATTTATTCTCTCTCTCTACCAGGCGAAATTCCTCCATGGCTAAATTATTGGCATCTATTGAAAACGCTCTCCTCTCTTAATGCAATTTAGCCCATTCAGTAACACTTATTCAACGAAAATGTCTTTAAAGGAGAACTTATCAGAGAGGCAATATTGCATATTACCTTAGAAAATGGGTTGTGAAATCAAATTATTTGAGTCAAAACTATATTCTTTTTTCCACTTGGGGAGACAAGGTACATAAACCCCTCATTTTTCTCCTCTGTGAACCGGGGATGGGAACTGCATCTCTCTGTAGGGTCGAGGTGAAGATTAAATACCCTAATATGGGTAGAGCACCCAGAACAATGCCTCACACATGAAGGATATTCAGTAAATGTTAACCAATATTGTCATAAGCCAGAAACAGGGCAAGGTGCTGGCAGGGGTCAAGGCAGGATAGTTCGTGAATTCTCAATTATTAAGAAAGTCCGAATTCATAGTAAAAATATGATAAACACACAACTAATAACGAGGCAGAATGTGTTGGGTCAGAAAAGGGGAACAAGATTCTGTGCCAGGGTTTTATCTAAAGATGGCAGCCATGATCATCTTGCCTGACACAATGAGAGTTATGCTTAAAATGTTTAGCAGGGGTGGTTTTCATTAACTGCATGGGAGAGATTGTGCTTCTCAGTGTGTTGGTTGGAAGACGATTTCAGATTGGGGCTTTCTTGAGGTAAAGGAGTTAAAGCAATTAGGAACTGAGCATTATGGGTCAGTGAAAAGATTCTTTCCACATTTGTAATGATGGAAACTTGGAAAGATGGGTCCATGAGCAATAGATCCCTTGCTTTTGATAACAGAGAAAGGAGAAAAGGTCCACCAAATGGCTGAGGCATTGGTCTTTCTGTGTCCTTCTGCCTGAGGAATGCCCTCAGCCCCTCCGACCTCACCATGCCTCCCCCAACTCAGCGGGCCACCTGGCTCAGACAGCCCGAAGCTGGGTAAGCCGCTGCTCGTCACCTATCAGCCAGTCACACCTGTCTTGGAAATGATGTCCCCTGAGAGAATATGCCACCAAGGGACTCAGGTCGCAGGAAAGGGGGTGGAGCTTCCTGCTTCCCTCTCTGGCCGTGGCTCCAAGTTCACAGGCTTCTGCATGGCCTGCCTGCTCCATTTCTTCTAGTCTTCAGGTTCTGGAACTAGGAAGGGGGAGCAAAGGGAGTTGTTCCAAGAGGACTCTGAGATGCCAAGGCCACACTGATGGACTGTTCATAGTGGAATCCAGAAATCTCCACGACCCTAGTTGGCAGGTAAAATTCACTGGGTGGGAAATGGATGTAGGAAAGGTGGCATGCTGCCCAATGCATGGGTTGCCTTTTCTGTTTTTACATTTTTAAATTTTTACTTACTTACTTACTTATTTATTTTTAATATTTTATTTATTTATTTGACACAGAGAGAGAGATCACAAGTAGGCAGAAAGGCAGGCAGAGAGAGGAGGGGGAAGCAGGCTCCCTGCCGAGCAGAAAGCCTGATGTGGGACTCGATCCCAGGGCCCTGAGATCATGACCTGAGCCGAAGGCGGAGGTTTTAACCCACTGAGCCACCCAGGCGCCCCTTAAAATTTTTTTTAAGTAAACTGTATGCCCAACATGGGGATTGAACTCATCACCCCAAGATCAAGAGTCACATGCTCTATGGACTGAGCCCGCCAGGTGCCTCTGACTGCCTCTTCTGAGTTACAGACCACCTGTGAAGAATTAGTCTACACCCCCTCCAAGATCCTGATATAATTATGCATCCTTTGATCGAAGGACGTGTTTTCCGATTTCTCTGACTTTATCATTAATGTATAAAAAAAGCCAAAGGCCCACCTTAAATACAGCAGACCACATCTAATTGGGGAAAATCAGGAATGACTTCGTAAGGAGGTACATGTTGTCCGGTTCTTGAAAATAGGAGCAGGATGTCCCCAGGTAGATCTGGGAGATGGGCATAGCAGATGGATAGAAGATAAGGGAAAGCCTGGGAGAGCAGAGCGAGTCCCCGGGACTAGAGGAATGGTGTTCTCTGCCGGGACAGTCCCCATCTCACGGTGGCAAAAGGTCACCAGCTGGGAAGAGCCAGTTCCCAATTGGAAAGGTTCTAAGCAGGAAGAAACTGTCCCCTACAATACTATGGGTACACACACACACACACACACACACACACAGACATTCACACACACACACACACACGTCCTCATAACCCAGTTCACTTCTTCATCAGGAATCTGTTTGACTTTCATCAGGAACGACCAGGGGAAAGCCACTGGCCTGTTTCTCTCCTCTAGGCTGACCGCCCACCCCCCTCCATCTTCATCCTACCTGCCCCATGTGCTTAGGGCTGGTGCACACTTAAATGGTCTCTTCCTGTATCTGGGCTGATGAATAGATACTTTACAGTTTCTCTGATAACTGTAATTCAGTTGTTTAAGTGCAGAGTTGTCTTTAACTGTGATTTCACCGTGAAAACAAATTTGCCAAAGTAACGACATCCGCACTCCCTTCCCTCTTCCCCAGATCTTCCCACAAGTTCCCCTCTCATTGGCTTGCAGCTGACAGACTGTGAGGCTGTTTGGCCTCCATACCCTCGTAAGCATATTCCTATAATCTGTCTCTGTCTCTCTCTCTCTCCCTGCATATACTGGCTATATTTCTCTGGAGAACCCTAAGTAATACACCACTCAAATGTCACTTCCTTTATGAAACAGAAAATCACTCCTATCCCCCCATGGCTCCACTAGGACCCTCACAGCACTTACCAACACCTGACCTTGTTTAATTGTTGCTTCTTTCTCTCTCCCAGAGAACATATCCTCAGACAAAGCATTGTAGATTGGTGTCATATTTTACAATCTGAGCATATGCTCAGGGACCCTCAGGTTAGCTGGACTTATATTTTGTACCATGATGAACTAGTATTTCCTGGAGAATGATGTTCAGAATCCTGGTTTCCGTGACCTAAATATGTTTGGAAAATCCCCCATAGAATAAACACTTCCCGCAGACAAGACTATCTTTCCATGGCAATATGCCTAGCATGGAAAGTTACGTCTTGGTATCCAGTAGGTGCTCACTAAATATTGGTCAAATAAATACATCTGGGAAAACTTTTCACCCTTGTGTATTTCCCTATTTTTTTTTAATTTTTTTTATTTTTAAAGATTTTTTTTATTTGACAGAGAGAAACACAGCGGGAGAGGGAACACAAGCAGAGGGAATGGTAGCGGGAGAAGCAGGCTTCCCGCGGAGCAGGGAGCCCGATGTGGGGCTCGATCCCAGGCCCCTGGGATCTGACCTGGGCCGAAGGCAGCCGCTCAACGACTGAGCCACCCAGGCGCCCCATGTATTTCCCTATTAAAGGTCTTAAAATTCAATAACAGAAACGTGCTTCTCTGTGTTAAATTCAGTCCCCATGCTGTTGATTCTAGGGAACCCGCTTTGGGAAGCCCTTCTAGAAGATTATCTTCCTGTCCGACTCCCAAGCAAGAAGGAAAACTTTGCCCATTAAAAGGCTCTGGTGGAGGAGGAGCTGATCGCAGCACTTGTTGAGAGTGAGCTTTTCTTCCTGTTTTAAAGATGTCGAAAAGCACAGATCAGGGTACGAGGAGGCACTCGGGGATTTTTCCTGGACGGCAAACAGCTCTTACAAAACAACAATTTGATGAGCTCAGTGCAAATGAATCAGAAACATATGGATTGAATTTCCCTTGAAACACACATGGCTTTAACAATTAAACACCACAGCGATTAGTTGGGAAAAGAATACACAACAGGGATTCGACAGAGTCCAAACATTTGAAAACACGTCTGAGGTCTTCTCTGAGCCCCACATGGGGTCATTCCCACGGAACACACGGCGTCTTCGCTACACTAGCTTCGGACACAAGATCCTTTTCCAACTGCATCCTGTCAGGGACGTTAGCAGTGACTCTCTGCACGGCACTGGGGAGGAGAAATGGCTTTTTTCTTTAAAGATAACAGGTTTGGGTAGAATTTGATTTTTGGGGGGGGTTATACTTGCCCGTTTGTTAGACTGGTAAGGTACAGGGAGAGACAGCATATATGAGTGTGTGTGTGTTTGTGTATTTTATGGTAACGTTCTCCAAGGAACTCAAATCTCTCCAAAGACATTATGTCATTCATGTGTATTATTTGCCCCCAAGAGGCAGATGTGATTATTCTAGTTTCACCTATAGGGAAGGTACCTGCAGAAGGGTGTGGCCAAAATCACCCAGTCGGTTTAAGGTCCAAAATCACAGGACAGAAGCCAACCTCTCCCTCCCTCTCCAGCCCGCAGCCGCCGATTTCTATCTCCAGAGCCACCTGCCCCTAGATTAATAAGGCCATGTACAGCATCACTATGTATTAACTTAAAATTGGGTTTCCTTAGGGGAATTCTGGCTTTGTCCAATGAAGCGACAGCACTGAGCAACTGGTGAGGAGAACGCAATTAATTTTTCCCTCATGAGTGAAGTCATTACATAAACTATCTCAGCACCCCCTGGGGCCAGATACAAGACACAGAATACATGTCCTCAGAGCTGAAATGAAAACCCAAAAGGCCCTATTATGGTGTGTCACTGTCTTCCCTGTATGGGCGTGGGGGTTTCCTAGTCAGCTCTGACGGGGGACAAGGCTGGCCCGCTCCCACTGAATTTCCAAAGTAGGGCAAATGCATTCTTTTTGCACCAAGAAGGATTTGTCCATGGGATCTCGTATTTTGAAATTGTCTATATCCGATCCATCTTTCTTAAATATTTTTTCCCTGCGGGATCCCCCAGAGTTGATTTAGGAAAATATTTTAAGGCTTGAGAAAAATTCACCGGTGAAAACTACACCCCAGTAGTTTTCAGTTCTGGGTGAGCATTAAACTCATGGGATGGGCTTTCATGAAAACATGGACACACACACACACACACACACACACCCAAGAGGCTCTGATATGCCTGCTTTGAGAAGGAGCCCAGAAACCTGCGGTTTCTCGAAGGTCCCCCAACGGGCACCCTGCCCAACCATGTTGCCCAGAGGGGCAAGCAGCCTTGCCAAGCTCACAGTCATTACCTTCTGTGGCTCTGTGGAGTCCTTCATTCCAAAAATGGATTTGTTTGAGCATTTGCTTTAAAATATACCTGGGATCTGTTTCCATCAGATACGTTAAGACAGACCGATATGGAAATGACTCCCAGGAAGGAAGAAGTTTATAGTCACAGATCCCTAAACACAGAAGGCTCAGCACATCATATGCTCCCCCACCCGCCCCCCCACTCCCACCCCACCCGAAGGAAAGCCCCGGAGCCAGCCTGGAGGCAGAGGCAGTGAGGAGGAGGGTGAGAGCAAAAGCCTTTATTTCAGAGGAAGGACCAGGTGAGGCTAAATTAGCAAGATGAGCGGGTTTAGGATCGGATCATCTGAATAATTTTGACAGGCTCTGGGGTTTACTGACTCAGTGCCTGCATTTAGAACAGAAGGACTGTGTCCCCAACTACAGCAGCCTGGGGAAAGGAGGGGGCGGCGATTTGGACTTGCATTCGGTTGTTTTGCATCATAAAGTCATACTCCCCCACAGACAAGGGTGCTACCCTCCAGGAGCCAGGGAGAGGAGGGAGGGACAGTCCCTCCCTGAGTCCACAAAGCCCTGAGATGCCAAAGCATCCTAAAATACAGAAAAATCCTAAAACAGAATGAACACAGTACCACATTAGCCATCAGAGTGGCTAAATGCAAATCGGGAGGATAAAATAGTGATTAAAAGGGTTTAGACTCTATGTTTTCAGTGTACATACGGTTCTCGGTTTGTCGTTTCTATCTTCCTAAAAAATCTGTTAAGTCCTTAATAACATCGTCCTTCCAAGAGACAGACGCCACGGCTGACAGAGAGCAGGTGACACTGTTTCCTTGCGGCGGAGGTAGGACTGGAAACCAGCCCCACAGCGCCCGGCCAGCATGAGAGCCCTGGTGCTTCCTCTACGAGCCGCTGCGCCCAGAAGCACGGGACTTGGGGTCCCCCCCGCCGGCGGGTGAAGCCAGGCTGCGCTGGGATCTGCCAGCAGCCCGCAGCGAGCACCCCGCTTTGCAGAGTGTTACGGGTCGGGCGCGTGCCTTTTCTTGAAGAACATAATTAGAAGGGGGTCCGTATATCACCTATAAAACACTGATGGGCCAGCCTCAGAGAACGCTGTGGGGTTCGGCAGACTAGACGGGGTGCCTCCGCCAGCAAATGGGCATGAGGTCCCGGCATCGCCGACGACGTCTGTGCGCTCGGACGGGGACGTTTGGATCTGCGGCCCTGGGTCCTTTCTTCCAGCCCTTCCGTAGCCATAAGGACATCAAACAAACGCCTGGACAGAGGGCCCTTTAACCAGCTCCTCCACGGCAGGGAATCAAGTCAGAAAGTAATTCAACCCTCCCTCCCAAGGTGCGAGGGAAGGGAAGAAAAACGGTTTCTTTAGATTCCCTCCTCGCCACGGGGCCCTTTGTCTGTCTCCGCGGAGAGTCCGCATCAGTCCCGTCTGGACCGCTCGCTAAAGAATGTCCAGTGGGGATGGAAGCCGGGGCGTGTCCCTGCTGCCGGGCCGCTCCTGTCCCTGACGCAGTGGCGGGTGTCTGCGGTGTCACGGGCCGGCGGCGCCAAGCTTCTCTGGGCTCCTGTGCTTCCGAGGGCTACTTTCCCAGCAGCTGCTGGCGTTTAAGTAACCGGTTGGCAGGAGTGGGATTCCGGGAGATCCTTTTGGGGGTCCCCGCTAAACGATTAATGCGTGCACATGCAAAATTCTCTCAGCGCTTGGGTGAAACACATCCAAAACACGCAGAGTACCAGCGTCCCCAGATGCCCCAAGCCCAGTGGTCTGGATTGGCTGCGCACTTGATTCCGCAGATGGGGGGACCTCAGGGGTGGGCAAGGAGCTTGGGTGTGTGTGTTTCACCAGCCGGAGAGTTGTAGACGTTGTGTGTTTGGTGGGATTTGCTCATCTTGGTCCAGAAGCAGATTCCCTTACCTGTTGTGAAGCTACTCCTGGAAGTGCTAAGCAACAGCGGGTATTTGACTACAAACATTATCCCCACCGAAGAGACTCATTTTGATTCGCTTATAGCTTCCTTCCTGTCAGTGAAAGTCTTCCCATGCACAGTGTCCTGCTGTAGAGACCCAGTTGCATCTCGAACAGGCAAAGAGCAATTTCAGGGATGGGCCTGAGGACTTCCCTATTTCTGTTCACGCTCGTTGATGGGGAAAAGCATGAAGACACTTTGGGGAACCCCATATCCCTTAGGGTGGAATGAAAGTCTCTCCCTTTACAGTAGCCACCGGTGGAGGGAGTGGAGAATGCTGACTTCTCTTTCTTGTGAACAGATTTCTAATCAGAAAGAATAGGATGCCGACACACCCAGCCCAGATAGGTCCCTAAAGCTCAAAGGGATTTGTTGAATCGCAGGTCACTAAGGAGCTCTGCCTGTCTCTCTCTGTGGACACGGGGCAGAGTTCTCTCTATCCCACATTCCAGCTGCCCCGCTCCTTCTGGTGTGGCCCACTCTGCCCGAGGACTCTGCTCCTCGTCTATGTTCAAGATGATTCCACATTGTGCATTTCTTTGGACATAGCATTTCTCCCTTTTTTCTTCCCGCTCAGTTTTCCCCTCAAGCACACGTCAGAGAATACATATGGCTTGTAATTAATGCAGTAAGCAATCTTTGATTGCCAACTGCACCCTTTTCCTCTATGAATGGAAAAGAACATCCATTACTTCCTCTACCACTTGTCCTTTCATCTAAAATAATTGAAATCAAGATCTCAAAGAAACATCAGCGCTCCTGTGTGCATCGCAGCCCTGCTCACTCGGCCAAGACGTGGAAAGAGCCTGACTGTCCATCGATAAATGACTCGATAAAGGAAATGCGGCATAAAATACACTCGACCTTCAAAAAGAAGGAAATTCTATAATATGCAACAACATGGATGGACCTTGAGGATATTATGCTAAGCAAAATAAGCCAGTCACGGAAAGACCTATACTGCATGACTCCACTTTCTACGAAGTCTCTAAAATAGTCCCATTCACAGAATTACAGACGGAACTGGTGGTTGCCCGGGGTGGGGAGGAGGGAGATATCGGGACTTACCCTCAAGGGGTGTGAAGTCCAACAAGGTGAATAAGCCCTAGAGAGCCATTGTACGAGCTTGAACCCGCAGTCGACATGAATATACACTTAAACATGTGTTCAAGGGGTAAATACCGTGTTAAGGCTCTTTTCACAATAAAATAAAACAAGAAAAACATGAACCTGAAACTGCCCTTAATCTTTTATCCACGAGCTCCTGCTGGCTTCAGGCCACCACCCCTGTACCCGATTCTCACCCCTGCACCCGATTCTCACCCCTGAACCAGATTCTCATCCCTGTTTGCCGGCCCTTATTACATACTGAAAAGCACAATGGTTCTCAGATGGGCGCAAAGGCTTAGAAGTCAAGGCACACAACATTCTTCTCCTTCTTTCGTGAACCAGAGTTAAACACTTGAATTTTACTTGCCTCAGATTCTCTCCATGGGAAGCGTCCACCCCAAGGCAGTCTTGCAGGGACAGCTAGAGAGCTAGATGTCTCTGCGGGGCGATAGCAACCAGCCACTGGAAGGCCTTCCACTTCCATGGCTGCATGGCCATCTCCAATAATCAGACACACACACACATTGCCTATTTCTCGAAACACTCTGAGATGTGTGTGCCATTGTGTTTTCACTTCATGTTTATAGAATGCGATGCTGATCCATTAGCGTTTCTCTGTCGGTCTGTTGTAAAATGACAGGCTTGTGTTAATGTCATATCAAAATTTCAGGAGCCTCTGAGATTGATACTAAGTCATTAAAAGCCATGATAGTCTTCATAAAGCCCTTATTAAGAGCATCTACTATGACATTATTGGACCTAGAGTTCATTGCACATCGAAGACCTTTAATTTGGTTACAGTTGTGAGCCATATGTATTACTGAATTATACTTCATCACTATTGTTCTGGTGATATTGCCAAAAGAAGTTGGTCCAAAACTATTTGCAATTTTAACAGGTTTGGAGGAATTCTGAGCAAAGTGTTGTGATGCAAACCTTTGTCCATAAGACAGGAGTTGCCGCAGGGTCCCGTGGCTACCTTCTGGTGCAGGAATCAGTGTGCACAGCTGGCCCTCACTGCTGACATTCCCAACTGCTTTCTCAGAACTTAACTGTTTCTTGAAGGAAACCTACTTTCCTTGCCTGTCCAAAGCTTGTGTGCTCTACATAACCATTGAGGCTGAGGCTTACTTGTGAATATCTTGTTCTTTCCTCTTTTAATATTCTAAGCTAACAATGTTAGGCTTTGCTGCTTCTCTTTGGGTCTTACTCTTTGATTCATTCAACAAATAATCATGGAGTACTTTCTCTGTGCCAGACGCTCAACTTGGCTCCAGGGATACTATGTTGAAGTGTCTAGAAGTCATTTGTGAATTGCCCTCAGCAACAATTCCTTTGAAAAGGAATTTATTACAATACCAGCAGAATTCATCATACCATACGCCCTTGCAGCAGAGCTTAATCATTATTCACGAAATACTTGCATTTCTATATTATTCATGTGTTCATTATAAACACAATTAGCAATATCATCTTTCCTGGATAAAATACTTATAGAAGTCCAGTGGCTAAACTACTGAAAGGATGTATAGGTGTCAATGCGTAAATAGACATCTTTTGGGAGACGCAAGAAAATTGTGTCAAACATCTGTCCCTGAAAGTTGCTGGTAATTTTTCAAAAGACTTACATTTCTTTTCGGCAAAGTGCTTTCTTTTGAACGGGAAGAGAAAAAACAAGTGCATATTTGAATCAGATGGAATGGGAGGCATATACAGTAGGTGAATAATAGCCAACTTCGGGGCACCTGGGTGGCTCAGTGGGTTAAAGCCTCTGTCTTCAGCTCAGGTCATGATCTCGGGGTCCTGGGATCGAGCCTCGCATCGGGCTCTCTGCTCAGCAGGGAGCCTGCTTCCCCCCGCCCCTGCCTGCCTCTCTGCCTGCTTGTGATCTCTCTCTCTCTCTGTCAAATATATAAATAAAGTCTTAAAAAAAAATATCCAACTTCATAGTGGGGCATAGTTTTGAGTCTAGTTCTTACAGTTGCTGTTCCATTTGGATTATAGTTTGTTGACTGGTTGTACCTAAAACAGTCACATGATTTGTTCTCATACCTGATTATCTTTCTCTTTCTTCTACATTTCCCGTTCTTCTTCATCACCGTTGTATCTCACATTGGTCTAGTAACCTGTGATCTTTGCTCGAATATTTTATTAGCATTTCCTCTGTAATTTCTCAGGGTTCTTGTCCCAGCTGGATTTCACAAATCTGAAATCTTGGTTACTTGCATGGAAATCTGTAGGCATCCTGTAAATGGTCACTACGAACCAGTCATCTGTTCATATCGGCAATTTGCAAGGAACATGGTGTAATTTTCATATTCTCCCCGGATGTTTGCTCTCACTGGACACGTGAAATTGTATAATCACATGAAATTGATACCTAGCTCGAATCTGGGGGAAACATGTATCCTTATTTTATAGGGAGAGATATTCATAAACCCATAATCGTGTCCAAGGAAATGACATATAGAATATTAACAAGATTAGCGTTTTCCGGTAAATGCATCATTTCTAGAATTGCAGAGTATATTAGTTAAATGAAGTGTTCTTTGCTCAAGACACAAAGAGAAGGAGAGAAGGAAGCCTGGTGAGGTGGAGAGGGGTGGGCGTTGGAAGCAGATGGGTGTAGATTTAAATTTGTATTGTTTCTTCCCAATATTAAGACTTGACACAGTCAGCTTTAACTTCTTTACCTATAAAATGAGAGTAACAATAAAACAAATATCAAAGGACGCCACGTGAATGCTGAGCGCTGGTTTCTTTCTTTTTCTTCCTCTGACGGGGAATAGAAACCCCAACATGTGTGTAAATTATGCATCACGCAACACGAGAAGACAGGAGAAATTTCAAGTACCAAATCTGAGACTGATGTATCGGGGGATGGAGATTATTAAATTTTCTTGTTCAGAGAAAACATGATTAACATGATCAGTTTGGATTTTTTCCATGCTAGGTTCCCTTTCTAGTCCTAAAATAATGTGAAAATCACTGACAAGTTGTTTCATATTCATGCTTAATAAAAAGAAAAAAAATCTTCCTCTTATACTTAAATGCCTATTTAGTTCCGTTTGTGTCATTTCCTTTGAACCCAATGCAAATGAGTGAGGGTTGCAGCCATTTTATAATCTTCCTTTAATCAACTCACTACAAAGCATCAGCCCACCGGGCAATGGGTGACATAAATCATATTAAACTCAATTCTGTGTTTCATTAAAGGATTTGGTATTTTTATGAATCAGACTATCTGGGTCAATGCCATGGAAACTTCAATCAAATTGTACATCTTACGGATTCAGCGATCTGGAGATCATTGGACAGGATGAAGATGAAGTGTCTACTTCCATCATTCTGGCCTCATTAATACATAGTTAATTTTTAAGAGTCAGGAGTGTGTGGAATGGACAGTTGGGTCCTGGCCCCAGAACGCTAAGGAGAAATCCAGATCCCATACACTGTGTTGAATGCATAATAATCTCAGCATTCCTTTTTCCCCCGTACTTGAAATACTTTTATGATTTCTCTCTTTGCCTGTTTTCACAATAATCCAAAAAGACAAAGTTGGCAGTAAAAAAAAAAAAAAAATCCTGCCTAAATACAGAACAATACTGCATAAATATCCCTTTTTATTTACTATTGTTTACCATTGGAGATTTGTTTTTAATTTCTTATTCCTATAAGATTTATAAGCTATGACAGACCAAGCCTGGAAAATTTTCGTGTATTTCCACAATTCAGGCACTTCTGTATAATATCTAAATATTTATATTTCCTTTTTCAATGGCAGACCCAGGAATGTTTCTGTAATATTCATGAGAACACAGAAATAGTTAGGAGAAGACTCTTTGCCTCCCGAAGAAGGAAAATGAGCAAAGCTGGGATAAAGGATTGGGCGCAAAATTTCCAAACATTTTAAGCATCTAGGTGATTATCAGCCCAGGTGGGAGACTTTTCACTGGATTTGCAGTTTATAATTCACGGGCCCTGGTACTCATGTCAGGTGGTTGTTTCTATTCTTTCTTGCTATTGGTGGTTTGGAAACAATGGATCTTTTTCCTTTATCAGTCTCTACTCTTGACTTTCTCATAAAATGTATTAAATTATAAACCACAGAGCTATAGAATAAGAAATTCTAGGCTACTTTAGAAAGCCATTAGGTCAACTCTTCATTCTGTGGTAGGAAATGAAAGCCTTGAATGGGAAGACGACTCGCGTAGGGTCCCCAGGGCAGAGCCAGAGAGAAAGCTCGAGGAGAGGTCAAGTCAGCAGACACATTCAGGCCCTTTCCGATCCTTCTTAACTTCTCAGCATTATTTATGCAAATATCTCTTGAAATGTTAAGTTAAAAATAAGATTAGGATGAATTTTTGCTTGCTTTGTGCTGGCTCTGCTTAATTTCTCCAGATCTCTAACATTGCATTTTTTATATTTTCTTTTCTCCTTGACAGCAATGTTTTGTTTGAAATTCTTGAGTACAACCATTTACCCTGAGTTTTCCTCTCTTCCCCCTTCTTTTATAAGCTGCCAAAGCCAAAATATCAATGGAGGCTAGATCAAATGTCTTCCCACCAGGTCAGAAAAATAAATGTATTTTGCTCCTCTGGATTAACTTTGAAGAAGCTACTTTTTAAATATAAATATATAATTTAACCTTAATATACATACCTAACCATCCTAATGGTTGAGTACTTGGATGATAATGGTTTGCTCGATTTACTGCTCACCTGAGCCCTACTTCATAGCCCCATCATGTAAAATGCTGTATGCGTATTTAATGAATCAACTCAATTCTTAGCTAATGCTCAGGTCAGTGATGGGCGTTTTTTGAGTCCAAATGCCCAATGTTAATCCCACAACTTAAAGCTCTCCAGCTTAAGGAAAGTCATTTAGGAATTCCGAGCTTTCATTTGCTCAATGGCAAAATAATCATGGTAACAGTAATATCTTTCTTGCCTGTCTCCCAAGGCTTCAGGAACATGACTCAGGCTTTCCATGTCTACATGGATGGACACCCCATCCTGTGACATACACCCCATCTACTGCTATCGCTCCCACTGCCAAAATGTGCACCCATTAACTACAAAACAAGAAAAAGAACCTCGGGATCTATGCAAGTCACATACGGGTTTGAAGGAAAACATTTCTGCCCCTTTTGTCTATTTCCATTTTGAAGCAAACGATGAGTCTGAGAAGGGAAAGGTGACAAGATGTCAGTTGTGCTTTTTATTCTGTGTTTGAGACGTAACGGGATTGTAATTGTGAGGGGGGAGCAGAACCTCCTGTGAAGGAGACAGTTACTTGGCTCTCACCCCGTCATGGCAGAGAACCATCCCATTGGCTCGACCACAAATGATAAAGAATGAGCTTGAGGAAGGAAAATCTGACCTGAAAAGCTAATCAACCTAGAAATGCAGAAGCTAAAAGGCCTGAGGGAGGGATTAATGCTGCAGCCAACCTCTTCTCAATTTTGTTAATCAGACATTTGTCAGCACAGGGCACTTTTGGCAAAGGTCGAAAAAAATCGGAGCTCATGAAGAGGGCCTGGGACACATCTCATTACTTTCATTATCACTGGGGAGCATTTCTCAAGTTGACTTCCTAAAAGGCATTTGGGCTTCTGTCTCCTGTATGAAGATAATTATTTCTGTCATGATGAATAATTTAACCACCATTCCCAACTCCCACCTGCAGACCACTCGTGGCTTTCAATAAAAGGAGATACGCTGTTCCATAATGTAACGGCTTCTCTGTTTTATGGACCTGGCAGAAATCATAATGAAAGCAAAAATGTTCCCAAACCCTCCAGCCCCGAATTATTATTGGTTGGTATCACTTGTCTTTTCCAACGTAGACTCACAGAACACTGTCACTGAACGGCTTCTTAGAGGACTACAGAAGGAAAAAAAAACAAACTTAGAATAACTCTGCTGTGGTTAGGGCACACGGCTACCGGGCAGAGGGGAGTCTCAGACCTGGGTTTACGTCCTCATGAGATGATTCGATCGGTTCTCACACCCCTCGAGGTCTAGGGCAAATGTCCCAGTTCACTGCAAGGCTCCTGGTTTGGAGTCATCACACACTGGCCTGGTCGCCTCAAGCATCTCGGGGCTCATTTCTTCATCTGTAAATGGATTTGATAATTTAAAAAACTTGTATTTTGGAACTATCTCAAACGTAGAGGAACGTTGTCACTCCAGCACAAAGAACTTCTCTTTTCCCTGAGCCATTTGAGAGAAAGTTGTCACCATGGCACCAAATAGGGTTGGAACTCCATCGACCCAAAGACCTTAGTATTTGGCCACGAACAAGGGCAAAATCTGCGATACAACCACCTCAATCACATACCCTCGATTTCACCTTCTTTTAGAAACATCCTTTTGAGCACGAGGAATCAGTTCCGAGTCACACGTTGCCTGTAGTTATCATGTCATTCATTGCCTTCAATGTGGACCCATTTCAAAGTCTTCTTTTGATTTTCAGGACCTGGACACCTTTGATTGTTATAGGGCTGCTCATCTTACAGAACAGACCCCTTTGAGTGTTTCTGATGTTTCCTCGGGATTAGATAAAGGTCTGTGACAACATTGCCACAGAGGTGGGGCTGTGTTCTTCCAGCTGCATCCAGTCACGGGTGTACAATTTCCATTGTCCCATTAGAGATGTTGTTAACTGCAGTCATGATGGCTAAGGTGGTATCTCTTCTTTAATGGCCTTTTCCCTTCGTGATGATTAGGTATTTTGTGGAGAAATACTTGGAAACTACGTAGTCTGTTCTTAGGAAACATCTGATTTATTCATCTATTCATATGGATATGAACTGGAGGCTTCCTATTTTATTCAACAGAATAGAATTCTTTAAAATCATTCTTGATTTTGATATTACAATTGTTCCTGATCTAACCACGTGGGAGCCCCGGCAAGCTGTACACTGGGCCTTTTTGATATGTGCCCATTATTCCGTGAATACTTCATTACTTTTTGGTACATAAAGATATTCCAGACTCATCTTGGACTGTCAGACTTGTGAATCCGGATCCGCTGTTTCTCTAAGGAACCCTGGACCCTGTTAGAAGTTAACAGTATTTAGAAACAATCTCTGGGCACCAGGTGGGCTCATTGCACAGCCCACATGGACATCTATATTTATTTCTATAGCTATCTCTAGACAGTATATATGTTCACACCAATACCTACAAATTTAATCTACATCACAGGAGTAATTATAATTTTTTAAAAATGTTTTGTCCATATTTAGAACTCCCTTCTCTGGAAAGGATAAAGCTGGTTTCCGCTATCAGTAATATGCCTATTCATTTGGCCAGTGCCCCAACATATTAATAGGTCTCCCATGCTTCTGGCCCCACCCCATACAGATGCCTTCCTCCCCCTACGGGAGCCCCCCACAAGCTCCATGGGCCTCCCGCCTCCATGAATTACCCCTCAGTCAACACCAGCGCTGACACTTGCAGACTTCATCCTTATTCTGCTCGGATTCCAACCCTTCGTGTGGACTATACTTCTGTGTGGATGTCCCCATCACCTCACTTGAGTTTCAACCCTCTGCTCTGGACCACCCCACATCTCTACACCCCACAAAGACTCCTTGCTCTGCCAAGAGTATGACAGATTTTGTCTAAAACCTTTTTGGTCTGGACCCCCTCGTAGGATGGCTATTAAGTATTTGATGAAACACAGAGTTTCATCAATAGACGCTTTGTAAACTGTGAAAAGTTTAATGTTCTGGCTGGACAACTCCCTTTGAGCTACCAAGCTTGTCAAGCACTCTTGAAATGGGATCAGGACACACCCTCCCTCACTGGCCTCAGGGCTCTGCTCTTCACTCCTCCACCCACCAGCTCCGGAACTAACTCAGACCTGTGCCTACAGCGGCTGTCCCAGCCTCAGCCTTGGCCCAAGTCCACTCTCATACCAAACTCCCTATTCTACTCTGTTTTTCCTTTTCACACTGTCCTTTCATACAACCCCATAAGACTAACAGGGCTTCTTTGTGGGGAGATCAGGACAAAACCAAGTGTAAGATGTTGACAGTGACATTCAGTGTATTTTTCCCATCCATTAGTTAAGACAAAACTGGTTTTTCTAGCAAAACCCCAAAGTGTACAGCAGATCACAGAAAGCAGGATATTTCTTTTTCTCTTTTGTGAATTCCCAAATGGTGTCTGTGTTAGGTGGTCAGCTATTAGTCGATATTAGAGCTGCAGGAACCGAGGACCACAAGCTGATGACTTCAAGAACAGAAGTTTATTATTTCCCTGTTAAGAAATCTTGAAGCCCAAATTGAGGTGTCAATAGGGTTGGCTCCTTCTGAGGGCTACAAGGAAGGATCTGTCCCAGGCTTTTCTCCCTGGCTTGTAGATGGCTGTCTTTTCCCATGTTTTCCCATGGTCCTCCCTCTGTGACTGTGTCTAATTTCCCCTTTTCACGAGGATAGCAGTCATATGAAGTTAGAGCCAATCCTAATGACCTCACTTTAACCTCACTGCCCCTTGAAAGACTTTTGTCTCCAAACAGTGTCACATTCAGAGAAATTGGGGGTTAGAATTTCAACAAATGAGTTTTGGGGGAACACAATTCAGCCCCTAAGAGTGGCTCTTCAAGTATTGAATCAGAGATCTGGGCTTCTTCGATCCAGCGGCTGGATTGTCTTCAGCAAGCCTTCCAAGCTGGGGTTGGCTCAAGCTGGTGAAAGGAAAAAGAGCAGAGAATATCAATCATTGGCAGGATTTATGGGTCCGGCCCAGAAATAGAGCATATCACTTGCTTTCCATTGGCAGAACTCAGTTACATGGCGGAAAAATGGGTAGAGTGGACTGAATGTGTGTCCTCAAAGAAGAATTAGTTCTGGTGATGACTTAGGTAGTGTTCTCCATCTCCTTCTCTATTCCGTATTACTCAAGAAAGACAATATAATCAGGAGGTAAAGATTAGAATATTGGCTGCAAGATCTTCCAAGAGAAGAAAAAATAAGATATAGCATCTTCCTGCACTTCTTCAATGTCTTCACTGTCAATGTCTTCATGACCAATGCATGTTCAGTCGAAACACAATATTGAAGAAAAGAAAGGTCAATGGCTGTCCAACAGAGGCTACACATTTTAGCACTTGGAGGATTCTGCTCTGGAGTGAAAAGCCATGTCCTCTTCTCACCCTGACACTGTCACTGCTCCCTTTTGTTTACCTGAATAGATCATTTGGACCTGGATAAGAAACTCTAGCATTCTCTTGAGAGATCATTTCTTCTTTCCCAGGGGCTCCTGTTATCTTTATTTTATAATATTAATGATAACTGTAACCACCAGCTGGGTAGTGCTAAAAAGAGCATTATCTTACAAAACTGAAATTCACTGCTGGGAATTTCTCCTAAACACTGTTACGCATAACAATATTTTTAATGGGGTGATTCCTACCAACTGGTTCACGAAACTCTTGTCATTTTTTAAAGCAGAATTAAATAATACCAGGCAGCAGAGTGTGTAAGGCATAAATTACAGATGGCAGGAGGGCAAAGACGTTGTGTGGTGAATAAATTAAAATCCTCAATTATGAGGCTGGTGAGAGAGGTATGAGGAAAGAATGCTGAGGCCACTCGAGAGACTGTTTTCAGATGACACTGAAATCAGGTTGCCTATCCAGGAGGCACTAAGACCCAAAGACTAAGTCTACCTAAAAGAGATCTTTCCTACAGAAGAAAAGGATTTTCTTGGGCACAGATCATTACCATAAAATGTAAGCTTAAAAAAACTTTTTCCACTAGATTATGAAGTCCTAAAAGGGCAGAGGTGCTTCTGGTCAGATTTATACGATGAACAAAGCTTGGAACTCATGATATATCTTATGAGTGGTAATGAAACATACAGAAGGTCACAAACCATGGTCCCGAGGAAGTCTGAGCCTGTCTCAACTGCAACTTCAAATCAAGATGAGGTCCTTCTTGAAGACTAGAGGTTAGATGGACAATGGAAAAATCCTTGATTTCTTTGTAGGGATTTAAGTACTGCTTATTCAGCCTCAGAAATATCTCTCAAAATGGCCTTTCTCACCACTTGTATAGATTTGAATCTTCAGCATCAGTTGCTTTTTTTTTTTTTTATTGAAGTTTGTTTTTTTTTTAAAGACTTATTTATTTTAGGGGTGGGGGGGCAGAGAGAAAGAGAAACTCCAGCAGACTCCATGCTGAGTATGGAGCCCGAGGTGGGGCTCAATCCCATGACCCTGAGATCAGACCTGAGCTGAAACTAAGAATTGGATGCTCAACCACTATACCACCCAGTGCCCCTGATTGAGGTTTTTTAAATAAATGTTTTTCTGTTATCTCCACAATTGGAATTTTAGCTAACTATTATATATATGATATAAATAAGGATTTAGCAAAAATTGTTTTGCTTTGTCTTAGTGTGTTTTGCTTTAAGAGTTGTTCCAGGGATTATACTGTGCATCCTTACCTTCTCACAGTCTACCACCAAATGATATTGCACCACTTCCTGTAAAATGCGAAAGTCTTGTAGCATTTTACTTACACTTCCCTATAGTTTATCCTTGTTTGTATTTATCATGTTAATAGAATGGGAGGGAAAGGGAGAATTATATTACCATCCCGAGAGATGTATTAAAAATATAAGACAAAATATTAATACCTTGGTATAATAAAACCTTATAGAAAACTAGGAATCAAGGGTACTTTCTTAATCTGATAAGGGGCATCTGTGAAAAACCTACAGGGACACTTGGGTGATTCGGTTGGTTAAGTGTCTACCTTCGGCTCAGGTCAGTATCCCATGAGCCCAGTGTCAGGATCCCTGCTCAGCAGGGAGTCTGCTTCTCCCTCTCCCTCTGCCCGTCCCTCCCACTCGTGTTCTCACTCTCTCTCTCTCAAATGAATAAATAAATAAAATCTTTTTTTTTTTTAAAGATTTTATTTATCTATTTGACAGAGAGGGACACAGTGAGAGAGGGAACACAGGCAGGGGGAGTGGGAGAGGGAGAAGCAGGCTTCCTGCTGAGCAGGGAGCCCGATGCAGGGCTTGATCCCAGGACCCTGGGATCATGACCTGAGCCGAAGGTAGATGCTTAATGAATGAGCCACCCAGGTGCCCCAATAAATAAAATCTTTAGAAAAAGAAAAAGATAAAACACAATGCACATGGTCTTTAATGGTGAAAGCCTAAATGCTTCTTCCAAGATCAGGAACAAAGAAAGGATGTCTTCTCTTCTAATTTCTATTTAACATTCTCCTAGGCATGGGGGTGTTCTTGCCCAATAAGGTAAAAAAAGAAAAGGAAAACAGGTTAGAAAAGAGGAAGTCGAACTGTCTTTATTTACAGAATTATGTATGTTGCTAATCCTAAGGGATGTACGGAAATACCTAGGGAAATATAATAACATATTGAGCAAGCTTACAAAATTTAAGGTCAATATATAAAAATCAATTGTATTTCTATACACCACTAATGAATAATTGGAAAAAGAATTTTTCAAGTAACACTACTTGCAATGGCATCAAAAAATAAAATAATTTAATTTAATTATTTCCCTTTCCTAAAAAGGTAGGAAATACAATAAGTTACTATCAGTAGTTTTACCTGGATGATAAAATTATAAGACCTGAAACCACAAGACACTGCTGAGAGAAATTAAAGAAGAGATAAACCATCTTCATAGATTGAAATGCTCAAAATTATTAAGATGTCAACTATCTCTAACTTTATCCATTTATTCAAAGCCATCCTAATGTGATCCTTGTAAGTTTCCCTGTAAACATTGACAAACTAATTCTACAATGTATATGAGGAATACAGAGAATGTAGGGTACCCAAAATAGTTTTGAAAAAGGAGGACTCGTGTTACCTGATTTCAAGAGTTACCAAGAAAACTCTAGTCATCAAGCAAGTGTGGCATTAGCATTAGAAACGTTGGGTGGGTCAATGAAACTGAAGTCAGAGTCCAGCAGTACACTCACACATGTCTGAGTAATGGATTCTTTTGACCAAGGAGCCAAGGTAATACGATGCGGGCAGGACGACCTTTCACAAATGGGGCCAAAACAAACAGAAGCCTCAATTCTTACCTCACATCATTCACAAAATTATCTCTAAATGGATCACAGACTGGGCACCTCGATGGCTCAGTGGGTTAAAGCCTCTGCCTTCGGCTCAGGTCGTGATCTCAGGGTCCTGGGATCGAGCCCCGCATCGGGCTCTCTGCTCAGCGGGGAGTCTGCTTCCCCCCGATCCCCCCGCCTACCTCTCTGCCTGCATGTGATCTCCCTCCTCTCTGTCAAATAAATAAATAAATAAACTCTTTAAATAAATAAATAAATGAATGAATAAATATCACAGACCTAAATATATTTGCTGATACTGGGAAAGCTACAAAAAGAACCATAATTAATTAACTTTACAACTTTGTGGTAGGCAAAGATTTCTTAAGTGAAATAAAAAGCATGAGCCATAAAGGCAAAAATAAAAAAAATTGGCACTTTGGACTCTAATCAAAAATGAAAACTTTCTGCTCTTTGGAATACACCATTAAGAAATAAAAATGAGGGGTGCCTGGGTGGCTCAGTGGGTTAAGCTTCTGCCTTTGGCTCAGGTCATGATCTCAGGGTCCTGGGATCGAGCCCCGCATCAGGCTCTCTGCTCAGCAGGGAGTCTGCTTTCCCTTCTACCTTTGCCTGCCTCTCTGCCTACTTGTGATCTCTCTCTCTCTCTCTCTCTCTCTCTGTCAAAGAAATTAAAAAAAAAATGAAAACCACAAGCTAGGAGAAAATATAGTACATATATATTTCATAGATGCATATATATGTGTAATTATATATGTGACACACATTTTTATCCACTGTATATAATGGACTTTAACAACTCAACAATAACCCAATCAAGAAGTAGGCAACATTTAAACTGACACTTCATAAAAGAAAATATATGAATGGTCATAAGCACACAAAGAGATGCCAAGTGTCACTAGTCATCAGCAAAAGCAAATAGAAACCACAGTGACACGCTACTACATGCCCATTGGAACAGCCAAAATTTAAAAGGCTACTAGCGCTCATTGTCAGCAAAGATATAGAGCAACTGGTACTCTCATACATTGTTGTGATTGGCATAAAATAGTACAAGAAGCTTAGAAAACTGCTTGACATTTTCTGATAAAGTTAAACATGCATTTATTACGTGACCCAGTGGTTTCATACCTAGATATTGACCCGAAAGAAATGAAAACATAAGTCTACAAAAAGACTTGTATCCAGATGTTTGTTGAAACTTCTAATAGCCAAAACTTAAAAAAAAATGTCTAAAGTCATTACCGGATAAATGATAAACAAATTGTACAAATTACATTCTATGTAATGCAGTGCTACCCAGTAGTAAATAAAAAGGAAAAACTACAATATACTCAACAACAGGGATGAATCTCAGAAATGTTACACCAAGTAAATGAAGCCAGACTCGAGTATATGATTTTGTAGATACGAAATTATAGAATAAGCAAAAGGAATCTGTAGTGATGGCAAACACATCAGTGATTATGTGTAACTAGGCATACAAAGGGATATGAGGGAACTTTCCGGAACAATGGAAATATTCTCTATCTCATTTGGATGTGCTTACATGTTAAAACCTCCAAAACTGACCATGTACAATGAGTGCATTTTATTATGCTATAGATAATTTATACTTTAATAAAGTCAATTTTAAGAAACAAAAATGATATATTATTTTTAGACTTCTAACTTGCCCCAAAATGTAAGAATTTCCCAGCGTTGATGAGGACATGAATAAAAGACACTTTTATACCCAGCGAGTCAGAAAATGAATGGACAAAACCCTTTCATAGGGTAATGCTGTAGTTTTGAGCCAAAGACTTAACAATGTGTACTATCCTGTTATTTTCCCATCTAGGACCTGATGCTAAATAAACAAAATGTACAAAGGTTTAGCCATAAGGCTGTTCATCTAAGTATTGTTTATCATAGCGAATATTGAAAATAAACTGTCCAAAAATAGGATGAAAGTTAAGTAAATTTTATTTGTATGATAAAGGGCCATTCAGCCACAAAAAAAAAAAAGATTTTATCTCAATATCAAAATACATTCATAGCATCTTATAAATTAAAAGTGCTTATGCAATCGTATCATACGATCTTACTTTTGTGCAAATGCTCACAATAAAGAGGTAGGAAATATAGTAAGTTACTATCAGTAGTTTTACCGGGATGATAAGATTGTGATGCTCTTTTTTTCTTCTCCTTTTTTAGTTAGTAGTCAGCATTTTCTCATTCATTTCCAGTAGAAATGCCATGTTTGTGTAACGACAAAGATACGAGTTTATGATGCCAATGCATTTGCTGGGTTCTTAATAAGTGAAATACAGAGAAGCAGGAGGGGACCAGGGGCTACGCAGAACGTCACTGAGCTAAGCACTGTTGAGGGGACAGCAGCCATACTTCGGGGGTGTGTACCTGCAGACAGAAGCCAAATCCAGGTGGGGCGCCATTCCTGGGTTCCCCCTCCAGACTCCCGTAACGCCATCAGACCTCTCCTCCTTCAGGTCCTCCTGACACAAATAGTTTTGCCAATTCCTCAACCAATGGACTCTTCTTGATAAATCCATTTTGAAAGAAAGCCGCCTTAGGGGGAGCCCCCCGCATCAATGATGACAGTATAGTAAATTCGGACTGAAATGACTTCATGTCGATGTCATCTCCTCCACAATGTTTGGGCTGGAGAAGAGGAGAGCGGAGGACCGAAAAATAGAAGAGCCCGACCACTTCATGTGGTAGAAGGGGCACCCAGTAGATCTCAGCAGCTGGTGGATAATATGGCTTTATAAAGTCCACACAGTAGAACGCCCTTAGTTGGAACGCCTTGAGACCTTTCAAATATCTCTGGCCAAACACCTAATAAGCAGCCTTGGAGGAACTTAAGCAAGGGAACTGAGAATTACTATGTAAATAAGGCGTGACAGCTCTGTGAAGCCTTCCCAGGGAAGGTTCAAAGACTTGAACTAATTAGCTTGGTGAGAAGAAAGTCCAAGAGAAACTTAATAACTATCTGCAGGAATCTGAAAGGTTATTGTAACTAGATTGTACCCATCGGGCCTCCCTATCCAGGCAGAACAAAACTTTTTTTTTTAAATTAATTTTATCTTATTTTTTCAGTGTTCCAAGATTCTTTGGTTCGTGCACCACACCCAGTGCTCCATGAACAAAACTTTGGATGCAGCAAGAAGGCTCTGAGTAAGACACGCTGAAGGACTTCCAGAGCCCACACTGCAGCCGGTTACCAGGGGATGAAGTATGCCTTCTTGGAAACCTTTCAGAATAGGATAGACAAGCCTCTGTTTGCTTACCTGGATCTAGTCCCGTATCAAAGAATTAACCAAATGCCCTGTGTGTCCTTCCAGCATGAGGGATTTGAAGTTTTATTTTAACAAGCAACTCAGCCTATCAGAAGAAACTCATTGAGATGGCCACAAAGTGCTTAGTGTTAATTTTTTTGTGTGTTAATTTTTCTAAATACCTTTATTTTGTGTAAGAATGAGATGAATTAAATTTAGAGCTCTATACATCACAGTGGCTGTGCGTTTTTGAAGACTTAAAAAAAAATGCAGCCAAACCAAACTCTTGTTGATGCAAAGAAGTTTAAAACTAACACCGACACTTTATGCCCTGGCAAAATTTCAAAGCCTGCTCTCATCAGGTACCAACCACGCAAATATCTACTTTTACCAACTGGCAAGCAATAAATCAGGTGAGTTTATGTGCCCTTCAGTAGAAACACCCCCTTCCCCAGTTCTGGCCAGGAACAACCAGAAAGCTAAGGGAATTCATTTATTTCCCAAACCATTTGAAAATGTCACGCTTTGTTTGCAACTGTTGCAAGACCGAAGGTGCCATTAGGTCCCAGTAGTCGAAACATTCAAGGACACAACGAGGGAATGAGGTATTAACCACACCCTGGTGAAATTCCTCTTGGAAGCAGGCTAGTAGTGAGTTCAATTAAAACAACTGCGGTTTATTTAAGACTCAGCTCATGAAAACATTCCCCAAAGCTTCAGGTCTGAATAGTTTTCTTGTGCAGCTCTCCAAACCTTAGCCTGGGGGCCCAAGCAGTCTTCATAAAGCACCAGGGCTTGAAAGTGAGATTCAAGGGTCTGGAGGGTTTTTTATATTTTGCTTTTGTTTTGTTTTGTTGGTTTGTTTTTTTCTTCTCCTGCAAAGCCTTTAGGAAAGCAAGCTGCTAGCAAACTTTTGTGCCCAGTCAAATTCCTGGGTCCCAGAGCAGTAATTAACCATTAGCGTTGGCACCAAAATAAAGCACCAACATCTTTTGGCAAAGAGGCAAACACAAAACAGGAGGCATTTAGCCTTCATTAATGAACAATTATTAATTAATCAACTCTGAAATAAATAGTCATCTTCAGTTTTGCCAGGGACTATTTCCTTCCAAATTATTCCCTCGTTACCAGTATCAACCAACTTAGGGGCTGTATTACGGCATCAATGTTATTAAAGCCACAATGGAAGGCTGTCGTGACAGTAAAATGACATACAGCTGTTAAAAGAATTTTTCTTATGTACTAATAACGTATTTATGATAGATTTTAATATTCTATGTCTCGAGCTGCACCATTTTATATATAGAACTTGCAAAACAACAAGCCGGTAATGAATCCATTACTCTTACCTGTTCCTGTAATAAAGACTTAACATCTTCCTGGATTTTGCAAAGACGTTTGCACATCTAAGCCATTGCAGCAAAATCTTATTTTAGGCAGAAAATCATTAATTACAATCTGTACAACTGCTCAAGAAGCTTAGTAATACACTTCCGTGTGATGTATAGATCTCTTTGTACGGGAGAAAGAACAACCCCTTTCTGTTTCTCCCAGTTTGGGTCTGGGCAGAAGGTGAGCAGTGAGCCGCTGCAGCGGTGACTGTTCCCGTTAATTAAGGATGAGATCGGGCAGACTCTCTAAATATTTTTGTTTTAGTGCTGAAAAGAAACGACTTTAGGAAACACGTGTTCGGTTACCAGAAAGTCAGAACAGGGATGGCGATTACTAGATCGGCTGCGTATTTGTAAAATCAACATGGAAAAATCTAAATATCCATAACAGATACATGTAAAGGGACAGTGTTTATACAAAAAAAAAAAAAAAAAAAAAAAGAAGAAGAAGAAGAACTCAGCCAGAAATCCTTAAAATAACAACCTCCCCTTGGTGCTGTCAAGTGTATATTTAACTGTTGATATACAGTTAACTTGGCCGAAATGTGCTTCTTGTGTAAGAAAGAGACAGAGGGGCTGCTGCCTGGGAGAGAGGGCGGCCATCTTTGTAATCTAAAGAGCCCTGGGTTCAAATCCCAGTTCTGTGAGTTTGGGGAATTCATTTCTGTGAACCCCACTGCTCAACTCTAAAATGGGTTCATCGGGGCGCCTGGGTGGCTCAGTGGGTTAAAACCTCTGCCTCCGGCTCAGGTCATGATCTCAGGGTCCTGGGATCCAGCCCCGCATCGGGCTCTCTGCTCAGCAGGGAGCCTGCTTCCCTCTCTCTCTGCCTGCCTCTCTGCCTACTTGTGATCTCTCTCTCTCTGTCAAATAAATAAATAAATAAAATCTTTAAAAAAATTTAAAAAAATAAAATAAAATGGGTTCATAAGCTACCTTGGCACAGTTATCCTGAATGATGAAATGAATAAAGTATATAGAATGCAAAGTTGGGGGCGCCTGGGTGGCTCAGTCGTTAATCGTCTGCCTTCGGCTCAGGTCATGATCCCAGAGTTCTGGAATCGAGCCCCGCATCGGGATCCTTGCTCCGCAGGAAGCCTGCTTCTCCTGCTACCATTCCCTCTGCTTGTGTTCCCTCTCTCACTGTGTTTCTCTCTGTCAAATGAATAAAAATCTTTAAAAAAAAAAAAATGCAAAGTTGGCAGAAAGCACGCACTTGGTATTCCAAATGTGCGAGGCGATGTATCCTGGGGACTTGTCGTGCGGGGAGGGAGCCGAAGAAGGAGACTTCTCACTTCTAGTTCCCTGAGACCGTACACTCCAAGTCTCTCTCCAGATCCCTCTTTTTCCCACAGAGGCTTCCATGGGACTCTACTGGGTGGTGACTTGGTTGTCTTTATCTGATGGGTTCGAAGGGAGAAAGAAGGAAAGAAAGACTGTTCTTCAGAGGAGAAATGATGGTTATTATTTAAGGAAAGCAGGATGGGACGGCGTCTACGAGAAACATGCCACCCCTCTGGAAATGAAGTGAACATTTATAAACAGAAGTCCAAGCTTGAGAAGGTGATTTTTATGTTTCCAAAGCAAAACTAGAGAACATTCACATGGACTCTTCTCAGCGGAGGGATGAGTGGGAGCCTGGTAAGGATGTGACAGGAACTAAGGATACAGACATGGCTTGTCTTACCTGATATCTACCGCTCGCTTGAATGTTCCCTCTGGTTACACAGATTCTTGCCAGCGTCCCCCAAATGCTGTTCTTCCCTCTCTTCCCCCGCCCTCTGTTATCCCTCTTCCTCTCTCTCTCCATCAACCCCCTGTCCCATCTTGCTTTTGTCCTTGCTTGGCACAGATCTTATAAGGACAGTTTAAGGGATCATCTCTCTCCCTCCCTATCCCCTTCTAGTCTGGGTCCCTAAGACATTCTGTTGGACTTGCTAGAATAGGGACAGTTTTGCAGAACTTACGAAGAATGGTAGAACCAGGGGCCCCTGGGTGGCTCAGTCGTTGAGCGTCTGCCTTCGGCCCAGGTCAGATCCCAGGGGTCTGGGATCGAGCCCTGCATCGGGCTCCCTGCTCCGCGGGAAGCCTGCTTCTCCCGCTGCCATTCCCTCTGCTTGTGCTCCCTCTCTCGCTGTGTTTCTCTCTGTCAAATAAATAAAATCTTTAAAAAAAAAAAAAAGAATGGTAGAACCAGATGTTTTCTTTGTCATATGATAAAAATGACCATCATTATTACATGATTATTATTATTTTAGTCTTGGCTATTAGGAAGCTCTGAACAAATTTATTGCTCAAATGCAGGAACCAGTGGTAGTAGCTACTATTTGTTGGTTGTCTGCCTAGCATCCATTTTTGCTCCTAAGAGTATCCCAATTTTCTTGAGGCATGCCCACTCCCCTCGTACAGCTGTGTCCTTCAGAGGAAAGTGACCAGAGGGACTCTCTTACCTTCCACCTGCCACACCACCTTGCTACTCTATCCATTTCTGTTTGTGACCCTAATCAATCCAGGTGAGTAGCCCACCTAACAAGGTCCAATCAGACCAACAGGGGAAAATGGTTCCATGGTTGGTGATGAGCTTTCACTGTCTCTCTTACTTGAAACAAAAGCATACTGTCCTAGCCAGCCTACAACCACAACAGGACCCAGCCGTAGGACAAAACTCATAACTGAGAATGAGATAGTCCAGAGACCGGAAGAATCTAGTTCTTCAGGGCACTGCTGATCCCTTGCCTCATCAGTCTGTGAGCTTGTGATCCTTCCCGACTTCTTGCTTGGTGAGGTAATCCGGCCCTCCTAGAGCAGGGACGGACACACTTTTCCTGTAAAGGGACAGCTAGCCAATATTGTAGGTTTTCCAGGCCATGTAATCACGGTCCATCTCTGCCATCATAGTGGGAGAGCAGCCACTGACAAAATGTAAAAGAATAGGCATGTCTGCCTTCCAAGAAAATGTCGCTTACAAAATCAGAGGCTGGGCTGGCTGCGAAGGTTTTGTTGCTTTCCGTCATCCTGATGGGTCAACTAACCCCACACACCTGCATTACAGTCTTCTTGTACCGAGGTTAAGTGTTTAAAAAATGAGTCACAATTGCTTTTTGTTGCTGTTTTGTTTGAGATATTGTAAGGCATTTGGAATTATTTTTCTAAAATACGAAAGATACCTATTCTTTAAGAACACAGATAAATTGATACCTTACGTAATTTATTCTTCCTTCTGAGTACGCATATGTTCCTGCTCTTTCCCCTCAATATTTGTATATGCCCAAGAACCTTTGACCTTAAGATACTTTTTTAACTTCTCACCTGTTTAGCTACTGTTATATTTTTCTCCAACTTTGTAAAAACACATTGCCACCTAATGACTTCCAATTCAGCCCCAAATTTTCCCTTGAGCTCCAGATTTGCGTATCTAACAGTATAGTTGTCATTTCTGTTCATTATGTGTCAAAAGCATCTCAAAATCAACTTAAGGTGTGGCCCAGCCATGCATCCATTTGCTCTGCTCAAAACTAGGAATTATAAGTGATATCGTCCTTTTCAACAGCCCTCTTGATTTTTACTACAAATTACTTCTATTTCCTCCACTCCAACTCCAGTCCCAGCTAATTCATATTTGGCCTAGACTGCTACCGCGGTTTATGAATTTTCTATCACCTTCTTTTACTTTGGTCTCACCCAACCTGTTCTCAAGAGCAGCAAGAACAGTCTTTGCGACGTGAAATTTGATCATCAAATTTCCTTCCTTAAAAACTTTGTTGGCTTTATTCCTCTAAGGATAAAGACAAAAGTCCTTACTGTGACCTTGACACCAGCATGGCCGTGTTCTGCTGGTCTCCTAGCCCACCCATACCTACTCTGGGTGTTTCTGCCTCTTGGCTCCCATCCAATGCATGTCCCCTGCACCCACATCACAGGCCTATGATTGCCTCTCAGTTAGGTCCACACACAGTGTAGGTAGGCATTTTGCAAAAAAGACGGCATTGGTAACTCCTCTGACTTCAACTCCACAGAGTGCAACCTGTGAATAGTGGTAGTGAGAAGAAATAATAATTCTAATACAGGTAGTATTTGAGTATTTATTCTATATCCAGCACTGTGTTGAGTCCATGGGCTAATCTAGCCTTCATGACAACTATACCGTGTTAAAATTACTGTCAGCGTTTCACAGATAAATGAACTGAAGCTTACATTTTCTCAAGGTTCCACAACTAGTAAGTGTCTGAAACATGATATGAACCCCTTCAGTGTGACAGCAGTGTGCACCCTCTTGGTCGCCTGCACTGTATGGTCTCCTAAGCTTCATCAGACGCATCTTGGGGGAAATAGAAGTGAAGCAAAGCCCAGGGGCATGGGTCAGAGAAAGACAGGCTCTCCGTAAAGAGAGAGATCAGAGCAGGACTCCCTTGGTCGGTGTGATTTCCTAAATCTGGGGGAGATGCAGACATCCCTTGGGATAAGGTATCAATAAGGTAGACCGACAGAAACCACAGACACCTTGCTTTTCTCTTGCTGCCTTTGGACTTGAGACAATTGGGAAAACAAGAAATATTGCAAAGGATTCTCTGTAGCGATGATATTCTCTACAGTCGGGATGGTCCTTCGCCTATTGGGAGCAACACTCACTCTTTAGGATAAGATAGTGATCGTTCTTTTATAGGACCACTGTGGGAGCCAGGCGATTGCGATCTTGGACTCATCCTTCTCATGGGGAAGTGGAAAGCACCTTTTCCCTTAGTTGGACCGTGACCGACCCAACCCTTTGCCCTATGCTCCCTTCACCTATTAGTCCACCCGAGGGAAGAGCCCGTAGGATTTATCACTGAGAGGATGGATGAGCAATAGCAAGTGACCTCTTCTTGTCAAAAGGGTGCTTGCAATCATCAGGCAGGAAGGTCACCGCGTGTGTGAGAGACAGCAGTAATTCTTTGCCGAAAGGAGGTGAAATGATTAAAAAGACAGGTCAAGGGATAAAATGGAGTAAGTAGATGAGTGGAGATTTGTGGGTCAAACATCAAGCCAATGTTTCCACTTTCCCACCACCGCTGTCAGGAAGCAATTGCCTCTTTGTTCATTTAAATGACAGGCTTTTAAGGGGCGGACATCCGCCATTAATTTCAAACAAAAGCCTCTCTGGTTCGTCCCTGGTGGATCAAGCCGCTTCCATGAAATGGCAATAAATTGAACTGGTTTCCTTTGGAGAGAGGATCGTCTGTCCCTGTGCTTGGGAAGTAAAAAAACAAAACAAAACAAAACAAAACAAAATGAAGCAAAAAAGAGGTTGATGAATCGCATTTCTGCAGTCTTCGAAAAAGTTTAATAAGGAATGATGTGGAATCTTAAATATTTATTTTCAGTTCCTTATTTTTATCTTTCCTCCTGATTCCATCCAAATGCACAGCTGCTCCCCCTACACACACACACACACACACACACACCAGCTCTTTTCAATCCTTATCACAGCTCTGTTTATGCTGCGGGACTCAGTCAATATCCCTTTCTAGACCTTCTGGGTTCCCAAGGGTTCCCTGGGGTCATTCTTTCTCCTTCAAAGCCACAATTTAACTGTTTCCAGAGGTCCCCAGAGAGACACATGAAGGCCGATGAATATCTCCCATCTAGGAGTCCCTCTCTTCTGGCTCACGTTATCTGACTTTATCTCTTCCGCTAAGGAAGAGGTCTGGGATTATGGACCTGAGTGGGGACTCACTTATACCACGAGAGCTCGGCTGGGTTTTGCGCCAAAGGCAGAGGTGAACCTGGGCCTTGCTGTCCAAGTAGGTGAAGGAAGAAAGCGGACACGCATCCCGAGCATTGGGTGAGTCCCTCACTACCCGACACCATGCAGAGCAAACCAGTAACCAGTAGCAAAGAGCGTCCCAATCTTGGGGCTCCAAGATCAAAGCTCCAAGAATGGCCCCTCAAAGTGGTTCTAAAATCCTCCAATGGCCTAAAAAAAAACCAACAATTTTTTTTTTTTTTTTTGCCAGGTACAGCTGATCAGATTAGGCAAACCTAGAAAGTCAGCATTCTAGGACAAGACACTCACACCTGTAGTCTTTGGAAAATCTAACAAATGACAGCATGGTGCTCTTAAATATTTATATGAGAAGGTGAGAACCTGCCAGTTTCCTCAGATAGAGGCAGCATATTTCATGCCAAAGATGAATCATCCTATAGTGTTCTTTCTCAGAGGGATGATACTACGAGCTATAAATCAGTACTCTGAAAGTGATCCAGACACTTTTATCTGTTTATAATCTTTTTTTTCCTCCAGTTGTTGCAAAATCATTTTCATTTTATATGCAAGGAGTTCTACTTGGTGCAACACAGCTGTGTCTCCCCTTCAGCCTCTCATGCTTTCTTAAGTCAAAAAAATTAGGCTTCTCAGACCAATACCACGGGAAAATATATGAAGAAATTAGTACATATGTTAAAGACCAATATAGCACAATGGCTAGCAACCGAGGCTCAGTTGTTGAACTGATCTACATTTTAGATCCCACTCTGTCATTTACTAACTGTATCGGTGGAGAAATTCTACTCCATTCTTCAGTAGCCCCCCAATGCTGTAAAATGGGGGTAATAGAAAGGAATGCATGGAAATAGTCTTCTCTAAAAGTTAGCTAGTGTTATGATTACATCAAGAAAGCCCCCCATTTATAAAGCCAACTCCTCAGGTTCGATGCCCTTAGAAACAATATTTGTGTCAAACAAGAAGACAAATATCAAACTATTTTTTGCTTAAACTCAGAAGAGAATAAAACAAAATTAAATTTTGTTTTATTTAGTATTTAGTATTTAAAAATACTAAACTAATACATTTAGTATTAAAAAATACTAAATTAAATTCATCCCGTCTTGGAGTTATTTAAGTTCTGAAGATGTGGAAAGAGAGAGAAAAAGCTTCTGCACAGCAAGGAAACCCTCAACAAAATGAAAAGGCAACCTACTGAATTGGAGAAAGTATTTGGAAATTGTATCTCTGATGAGAGGTTAGCATATAAAATATATATATAAAAAAAAAACTCCTATGACTCAGTAGCAGAAACAAAATCTGATTAAAAAATGGGCAGAGTGAATGAATAGACCTCCTTCCAAAGAAGGCTTGCAGATGGCAAATAGACACATGGAAAGATGCTTAACACCACCGCTCATCGGGGAAATGCAGCTCAAAACCCCAACCAGACATCACTTCCCATCTGTGAGAATGGCTAGAATGGAAAAGACAAGAACTAACAAGTGTTGGTCAGGATGTGGAGTAAATGGAACCTCTTTTGGTGGGAATGTAAGTTGGAGAAGCCACTGTGGAAAATAGTATGGAGGTTCCTCAAAAATTAAAAATAGGATTACTGTATGATGCAAGAATTCTACTTTTGCGTGTGTATCCAAAAACAAAAGAAAAAAAAAACTTGAACAGATACATGCACCCCTCTGTTTGCTGCCACAATATCTATAATAACCAAGATATGGAGGCAGCCCAAGTGTCCACTGATAAATAAATGGATAAAGAGATGTATGTGTGTATCTATATACACACACGTATATATACACACGTAGACATATATATGTATATCTACGCACATACACTGCAATATGACTCAGCCATAAAAACAAATGAAATGTTGCCATTTGCAACAACACAGCTAGACCTTGAAGGAATTATGCAAGTGAAATAAGCCCCCAGAGAAAGACAAATATTGTATAATCTCACTTGTATGTAGAATCTGGACAAGATTAGAATACAATCACCCAATCTAGCTCATAGATACAGAGAACAGATTGGTGGTTGGGGAACAAGAATGGATGAAGGGAGTCACAAGGTAAAGGCTTGCAGTTATAAAAGAAAAAATAAGTCATGGGGTGTAATATACAGCATAGTGACTATAGTGAATGATACTGTGTATTGCATATAGTTAATGATACTGTGTATTGCGTATTTGAAAGTTGCTAAGAAAGTAAATCTTAAAAGTTCTCATCACAAGGAAAAGATTTTTTTTGTAATAGATGAATATTAATTCAGACTTACTGTGATGATCATTTTGCAATATGTATAAATACCAAATGATTATGTCATACCCCTAAAATTAATATGTCATATATCAATTATACCTCAATAAAAAGCGGGGGGGGGGGTAGTGAAAGATGAAGGGGAAGTGATTTCACTTGGAAGGATTTGCTTACTTAACTCAAGTGAGAGCAGCAGCAAAGGTTTCTAGATGTGGTTTTTTCAATCTTGGTGCTACTAATATTAGGGACCCAATAATTCTCTGTCGTGGCTGCTCTCCGCGCATTATAGGGTGTGTTGTCGTATCTAGATGCTAGTAGCATACTTCTCTCCTGAAAAGCTGAGACAACCGAAAATGTCTCCAAATGGACCCTGCAAATATCCCTGGAGGACAACATTGCCCCCCGTAGGGAAACTGGATCCTGCAGGCAAAGACACTGGCCTTGTGCAAGGCCTTGACTGCAGGTGAAGGAGGATATAACCGGAACTCCAAGGAGCCTCTGAGGCCCATGTGAGTTGGGGGGAGGCGCACCCAGGAGGGAAAGGCCCCCCTGCACCAGCTGAAGGAGGAAGGAAGAGTGCATACATTTATCAACGGCGGACATGAGAGTAGATACCAACTGACTACCCCAATGGGATCTGGCAAGCTCAGAAGGCAAAGCCCAGCACACACTCAAAGACCATGCTGGATCCAGGCTCTCCTCCCTCCACCAGCTTCTCTTAAGCCCCACACACTGTCTTAGGGCCAACCAGAGAGAGGGATAAAACGGAACAACCTAGAAAGTATTCCCAAACAACTAAGTTCAGCAACTGAAGACGTTGTTGAAATCACTGAACCACACCAAATGAAAGAAAGGAAAAGCTCCTAAGTGCAGCTTCCCAGAATGAAGAACCTACATTTTCTCGGTACGTGTGAGGGCTGTGATTTTGTAACCCCGTTCCGTTTCTAGCTGCTTCATCTGCCAGATTCCTGGAGCCATCTTGGAAGGCTGCCATCTTGAGAATGGGGGCCGGGGCACCCAACCGTCCACCCAAGATGGAAGAACAAGGTCCCAAGTCCAAGAGTCTGTGATCGAACTTGCACTCCCACTTGCTAGATCTGAGAAACTCAGCAGGATCGCTTCACTTGTCTCCCCTTCCACTTCTCCACTGCGAAATGGGCCTGTAATCTTCGTCCTCCTCCCATCAGTCATTTGAGAGGCTCCCACGAGATCATATAACACAAAAGTGCATTTTAAACCACACAGGATTATAAATGTTAGAATGATTGTTACAGTGTCTGGCATAATCTGGATTCTAAATAAACATTCAACAGTAAATACACAGTTATGCAGCATTTCAAGTCTGTGGGTTTTCACCTAGTATAGTTTCTCCTCTAAATAAAATGTAGATAGATTTCAGAGAAGGGAGAAGACACCATTGCCACCTTTTAATATCCGAAGCCTTACTTACAATAATAAAACTTTATATATTAGAGTCAGAAAGACCTGTACGATGAATTCATCCAAAGCCCTCGTTTTCAAGGTCAAGACACAATGACTCAGTGATGTTCGGAGTCCAGCACCGCGCACGAGGTTTCCTGGGTCAGGCACCTGTCAACCATACCACAAGGTCATTTTTTAAATGCCCTATCACAGGTAAAACATAACAATAGTTAACCATTTACATTTGGTCCTTATATTAGATTCCAAAATGCATTTCCATATATTATTTCCTTTGCTCCTTAGCAATGTGGAAGAGAGATGTCATGACCCACACTTGGTCGCCAGCGAGGAAATCAAGTTTGAGTATGCAGGATAATGTGTCCCCAAAATGGTACACGATGTTGTGAGGGTCTTTTCCCAGTGCTCACACTATACAGAAAAGATCTGCAATTTCTGCTAAGAGAGCAGAAGAGAATAGTCGCTTCATAGCACGCATTAACGACCAGACATCAAAATGAGACCACGGAGCAAGATTTCTGGGTCAGGAAAGAAACAAATGAGACTTTCTTGGTTTCTAAAGGAACAAATCTGAAGACAATCAATGCCACAAGTGAGTGCTGACTTCAGTGAGAGGCACTGATGTTTTCTAAGTTCATTTAGAGAATAAACGTGGCTTGGATCACCAACAAACCGAACTAGCCATGTGATTAGATTTGGTATTTATTGTCCCTTGGAGTGAAATGTTACTAAGTAGACTGTGCTCTGCGATTTCACCCTAATTTAACTAGAAGGACTAATTTGTATTATTTAAGGGTAAATGTCTTTCGTCGTGGGACATACAGTAAACCAAATGAAGAGGCAAGTCCGGGGCACAAAACAGGAGGCTCCTGGTAAATTGAAGGTCATGGGAAGAGCTCGGTAAGAGGCAGAGTTCACTGGGGACACACTGCTAGATTCTACTTCTCCTGGGAACTTTTGGGGATATCAAAAGGGACACTTCAGTGCCTTTCGATACCTTTTGAGCTGGAGTCATTTGAGTCCATTCAACGAATATTTATTGAGCATCTATTTTGTGTTATGAAATGATTGAAAAATAATTAGGCTTACGGTCCAGTAGGGGGTGGAAGAGGGCATGAGTACGTAAGTAAGAACAAAACAAAATTGGGGGCACCTGGGTGGCTCAGTCGTTAAGCCTCTGCCTTCAGCCCAGGTCATGATCCCAGGGTCCTGGGATCGAGCCCCGCATCGGGCTCCTTGCTCTGCAGGAAGCCTGCTTCTCCCACTACCATTCCCTCTGCTTGTGTTCCCTCTCTCGCTGTGTTTCTCTCTGTCAAATAAATAAAATCTTAAAAAAAAAAAAAAAAGAACAAAACAAAATTATTTCAGAAGGTAAAAAAGGAAGGAACTAAATAGGACAATTTGATCAATGACAGTGGGTAGTCGGGAAGGGTTTCTCTGTGGAATGGTAATGGAACTGAGGCCTGAACAAGAGGCCAGCCCTGGGAAGAGCCGGGACACGTGTTCTAAATCCAGGGAATAGAAGGTTCAAGACCCCTGGGCAGGACAGCCGAGCCTGTCTGAAGACTATCAGGAGGCAGGTGGGTGTACTGGGGTGTACTGAGGGGGCAGCAAGGGGTCCGAAGTGAACTGGGAAAGAAGGGCAAGCCCAGGGTCCTATAGCGATATGGTCAGGACACAGATTTTATCTTAAATACAATGGGAAACGACTAGAACAGGGCAGGAAGGTCTAACGCTGGTGTTGAGTCGGGTTAGAGAGCAGCAGAAACCCAAGCTGGGTGACTCTGCAGGCTGCACCGGCATGAGTTCACGTGGGAGGGGACAGGGTGGGTATGAAGAGCTTGGTCCAGGGTTTACGGAGCAAGGTCTGTATTTGGGATTTTTTTTTTTTAAGATGAGGGAAAGGCAGGACTGAAGGATGGCACATAAAATTTTGGCTGCTGAGACGATGGTGGTGCTGGGTTGAGATGGCGGGATCAGAGCCCGGCTGCTTACCAGCTTCTGTGTCCCCGACATGAGGCAGACCCAGCGAAGAGAACAGAGAGGCTGGTTAATGTGTCAGGAGGAAAACCAGCCGAAGACGTGGTGTCCTATGAGGAAGGAGCCACTGTATCGTGTGCCGCTGAAATTTTGAGCATAATTGGATTGGTCAACATGAAGGTCATGGCAAAATACTGCTTTTATGTAATATGTGTCGTACCCCGAACTGGCTGTTGACTAGGTTCCTCGCTGAATAGACGTGCAGAAGGATGGACGGATGGATACAAACAAGGTACAGATTCTGAAACCAACTCTTGGTTCTGTGGGTGACTCATGCGTGGACTTGGGTTCGATGAGGATAGGAGCTCCTTGTTGGTGAGGGTTCTCTAACATAGTGTATTAGTCTGGGTCCTCCAGAGAAACAGGAAAGATAGGGCTAGAGGTTTATCGTAAGGAACAGGCTCACACAATTACGGAATCTGGCCAGACCCAACACCTTCAGGGTGAGTCCACAAGCTGGAGATTCAGGAGAGCTGATGGTATGGTTCCTAGTTCAAATCCCAGCAGACTCAAGACACAGCAGAGCCAATGTTTCCGTTTGAGTCCGAAAGTGGAAAAAAAAAAGCCAATATCACAGTTAGAAAGCCATTACGCAGGAAAGAGACTCTTTTACTTGGGTCAGGATCAGCCTTTTTGTCCAGGCCTTCACCTGATTGAACAAGGCCCACCTGTATTTGGCTCAACTCACTGTACGGATTCAAATGCTAATCTCATCCACAAACACCCTCACAAAAACACCCACAGTAATGCGACACCACGTACGCGAGCCATTCGTGACCCTGTCAGGCTGACACATAAAATCACCACACTTAGGCGGGGATAACGCCCTGTCTGGGATTTTTCC
>CM053611.1:2388604-2440594 GCA_028646535.1 Procyon lotor
CACCCACAGTAATGCGACACCATGTACGTGAGCCATTCGTGACCCTGTCAGGCTGACACATAAAATCACCACACTTAGGCGGGGATAACGCCCTGTCTGGGATTTTTCCAAGATGGATTGTGGGTTAAAGCGTCAACTGGATGGCTTTAAAAAGTCCCCTCCACCTAACAGAGTTCCTGACTCTAGGATGTCTAAGGTAACACAGACGCGAACCACTGTGTTTTTAAAAACTCACTGAAAAATAATAACTTCTCTGTGACGGCGGCATTAAATATGAATACAGCCCAGACGGAGGCTGGCTGACAAGCCCAGGAAGGCGCCCAAGTGTTCCCTGGGTCAGGTCAGAGTTGTCATGGCCTGAGGATTCTAATCGATGTGTGAGACTGTTCTCTTTTGTTCTGTTTTGTTTTTTCCATTCTCTGACATGGGTCTGCTGAAGTGCATTATTTACTTTGCTGAAAGGCCCTTGGGTGCTGAAGGATTCTAAATGAGGGGGCGAGGGAAAGCAAGGGCAAGGGTTGGGAAGGGCCGTCTTGCAGGCAGAGAGGACGCCTCCGGTTGCTCTCTCGTTGGCCCTTGACTCCATGGGCTCATCGCCCCCTCCGCTTGATTTCCTCTGTCATCTCCGGGTTTTCTGAGGTATGACAGAGGCACACATGCGCATGGACACCTATAGGTGGCAGCAACCTTCTGAGACAGTGGCAGATCTAAGACCGATTTCTCCCTCCCTCCCTCCTGAATTCTTAGCAGACCTGGGGCTGGCATGGATCATGGATCATGGATCTGGGGGCGGGTGCGTGTCCTTCTGGAAAGCAAATGAGTGGCACTGTCCATGCACGTGTCCAAATATTTGTTTTTCGGAATGAAGCTAATGTGCAGGGTGGAGGGAAGCACGGGAGTCACTCTCATCCTTTTAAACTTCTGGGTCACAGACATTAAGAGCAAGTTGTAGCCCTTGTCTGTGATGTCAAGAAGAAGCTGAAAGTGCGAGAACAAAATGGGGCGATCCACCAGGGCCCGTCACCGGTGAAGGGCAGGTGTCCTAGCATCTGTATCTTCCCTACATTGGGATGAAAGATCACTGCTGCCCGGGAAATGGGACGGTGAGCCCATTTGCCCCAATACAGATGGCTTCTCCTGATAGAGATGTGTCACAGAGGGCGTTACGTGTGAAGGTTCAGTGACATCACATCAAAATGTGGCCCTTCACAAGAAAAGCAGCTGATGCCAATGCCCCCGAGCTTGCCTTTCCACTTGTAAAGCTGTGGTCTCTGGAGCGCCCTGTGCGGCGGCAGGAGCAAATGGAACATGGAGGAAAACGGGGTCCACCTTGTGGGGACACCAGCGACCGTCCTGGAGATGCGTTCATGCGCTTCACGGATGAGCGAGCCAGAAAATCAGAGCGAATGCTTCCCACCCCCCCCCTGCCCACAAGCCAGCTTCTGTGGTGTCTTGGGGATGGACCAGCAGCCCCCCTCACCCCCCAGCTGTCGCAGGTCACGGGCAGGTATTTCTCACCTCTGCAGCGAGGCTCGGTGACCCAGAAACTAGCTCAGGTTGGCACACACCATTCTCTGAGCTCTTCGGGTGGGTACTTCTCCCTAATAGTTTGTATTTATTTTTGAATAGGTGGTTTACACCCACAGTTCAAAAAATTAAAAATGTGTCAAAAGGAACCCAGCGTAAGGACTCCTTCAAACACCTGCTACCTGTGTACAGGTCACCGCGGTCATGAATTTTTGATGTATTCTTCCTTCCAAGGCAGAAATGCCTACAAATCCATGCATATGAAGAAAGGGATACATACAAATAAAGGATATAATAACATATCTCTATTTTCTCCCTCTTTGACACCAAAAGGGAAACCCGATAGCTTGAAGACCTTCCCCCACCAATATCTAGAAAGTTCCCTTCTTCTGGTTTACAGTGGCAGAAAGCCTCTGATTCATGTGCATCAAAGTATACCCCATGTCTCATTGACGACCGTTAATAGGTATTGTGGTTATTGCCAATCTTCTGTAATTACAGACAATGCTGTAGATAAAAATTTTATGACACACTTTTTCAGCATCTGCTGGGACATCTGAGGGATAAATAAAAGGGTAACTTCGAGGTCTAGGACTCGATGCCTCCTTCGGCATCCTTGCTCTATGCTGATGTCTGCATCCTCCCAGACTTCTTATGTTCAGATATCAACCCCCAACGCAATGCATCTGGAGGTGAGACCTTTGGGAGATGATTAGATCAGGAGAGCAGAGCCCCCATGAATGGACTAGTGCCTATAGGAGACCCAGAGAGCTTACACATCCCTTCCTTGTGCACGGTAAGAAAATGGCCATCTGGGAATCAGGAGGTGAGTCCTCTCCAAACATGGAGTATGTCTTCATCTTGGACTTCTAGCCTCCGGACCGTGAGAAATAAATTCCTGTTGACAAGCCCTCCAGTCTGTGTATTCTATTAGAGCGGCCCAAATAGACGAAGACAGTCCTTTACTCACGTTGCAAGGTTTTCTTCATCTGTATCCTGCCTATTTAGGGTTAAAGTAATTCCTATTTTATCCTTGGGTTGCCATTGTAAAGGGGTCTTTGCTTTCCTTCTGTCTTCTCATTGGCTACTGTTTCTAATATGGATGAAAGCCATTGATTTCTCTATAATAATTTTGTACTTTATTTTAGTAAGTCTCTTCTAAATTTTGAAATTGATTAATTGGTTCACTCTTGTTTGCCAAATATTCAGTTTTATTGTCTTCTGCGTATAATGATGGTTTTACATTGTCTTTTCCCTTTTTAGATCTGAATTTTCTCTTGTCAAATTTCATATTTAATTCTACAGTGAAATATTAAATAACAATATTACCGGGCATCCTTAATTTGGTTTGGGTATGTAGTGGAAATGCTCCTAGCGCTGGCTTTTGAACTGAGACACACATATTTTGTCATGTTAAAGTAGTGCCCCTGTATTCCAACTTTATTATTTTCATCAAGAATGGTTATTGAATTTTTTAAATGCTTTTTGTGAGCTAGATACATAATCATATGAATTTTCAATTAACATGATAAACTATATTAGGTTTACTACTATTGAATCACCATTGGGTTTCTAGCCTACTGTGATGATAACTCTTTTAATGTCTTGCTGTTGTGTTGGAATTACTATTCATAAGTAAAGTTTGTTAATTTTTTAAATTTTATCATATTTTGGTATTAATATTATATTTGCTTCAAAAATAATTAGGAGAGTTTTTAATGCTCTGGAAACATTTCTATAACCTTGAAATTACCCACTCCTTAATTTTGGTAGAATTTCCCTGTGAGGCTGTCTGGCTCTTTGTCATGTCTCTGATTATTCCATGGAAATAAGCCATTTTAAATTTTTTCTCTATTTTGTCTGGTGTCAGCTTTGGCAGCTTACATTTTCCTGGAAAATTACCCATTTCCTCCAAGTATTCAAATAATTTCCAGAGTTGAGCAAAGTGGTCTCATATTATTCTTCTAATTTTCTCTGTTCCTTTATTCCCTCTTTTGTTTCTTATTTTTTATATTGGATTTTTGCCCTTTATAAAGGCAAGGGTAGTTTTTCTTTGGAGTTTTACCTAGCAGTTTATCAGTTTTTCTTAAAAATAGTTTTTAGAATTTACTTATTAGTGCTACCGTTTTTCTGTCTTCTAACTCATTAAATTCTTTATGAGCCTTTCATAGGCTTTTTCTTTACTAAAGCTTAGAGTTTAGGACCTTTCCTACTTTTTTGAGTAAGATATAAAGTGTTTGTCTTCCATTATTATTGACATGGTTTTTAACATTATGGAGATTTTACCATGTGCTTTAGCTATACCCCCTATATTCTCCTATGTGGTGTTTCTGTTACACTTACATCTCAGACCAGTGCTGTCTGATAGAACTTTGTGTGTCCACACTGTCCACTATGAGAACTACTAGCCACTTGTAGCTCTTAAGCTCTTGAAATGTGACTAGTGTGTATGAGTGAGGAATTCAGTTTTTAATTTAATTTAATAGTAAGCAGACACACGTGGCTAATGTCCACCATATTAGAGCTTATCTGGACATTTTATACTTTTCATTTCTATCTCCCTTTTATCCAGAAATTATTGAGGAGACGAGATTTAAAAAAAAAAATTCTCAGGTTTAAAGACCTTTTAGTTGTCCGGTTTTATTAACTACTAGTCCTACTGCACTGTGATCAGAAAATGTTGCTCATACTCTTGGTAGTTTTAGGGGATTTATTTAGGATTTCTTTGTGACCCAGTGGCTAGTCTATTTTCATGAGAGGGGTCAGACCCATTTTCTTTTCTTTTTTTTTAAGATTTTATTTATTTATTTGACAGAGAGAGAGAGAGACAGCAAGAGAGGGAACACAGGCGGGGCAATGGGAGAGGGAAAACAGGCTTCCCACCAAGCAGGGAGCCCGATGCAGGGCTCGATCTCAGGACCCTGGGATGATGACCTGAGCTGAAGGCAGATGCCTAATGACTGAGCCACCCAGGTGCCCCACAGACCCATTTTAAACAAGAATTCATTCTCTATGTTCAGGATGGAAGGTTAGATATGTATACGTATCAGTCAATCAGATAATGTTAAAACTTCCATATTCATCATTTTATTTGCACTCATCTGCCTTGAATGAGACTAAGATTTCTTACTAGTAGTCTGCTTCTGTTTACTTTTCTTTGTATCTCTTTTCATCTATTTCATGCATGTAGCTGCTATTATTTAGTATAAGATAACATGTTTTCTTTCTTTTAAAGATTTTATTTATTTGTTTGTTTGTTTGTTTGTTTATTTGAGAGAGAGAGAGAGCACAAGAGCAAGGAGGGTCAGAGGGAGAAGCAGACTCCCTGCTGAGTGGGGAGCCTGATGTGGGGCTCGGTCCGAGCATCCTGGGATCATGACCTGCGCCAAAGGCAGACACTTTACTGACTGAGCCACCTGGGTGCCCCATGATAATATGTTTTCACTGCATTTTTACAAGTTAACATTTTATGGTGTCTTTCTTTGTCGTCTTCTGGCCTGAATCCCACCTAATCTGCTATGAAGGCCTACGATCCTGCCTCCTGTTCATTTACACATAACTAATTTATCCCTACCCCAGCCTTTTTCTTCCCATTAAAGATGGGTTGACTCTCTCTCCACACTTTCATGCCCATGCTTTCTGCAGGACTATTCTGAGGAATGTCAGTTTAGTCCAACATAGAGTTGAGTTGCTCTTATGATCCAACCTAAAATCTTTTCTATTAATAGACAAGTTGAACTCTTTTATGTTTACTAATATGATATCTGCATTTGGCTTCAGTTCCACCTATTATTTTATGTCTTTGCGTTCACAGAGGTCTTCTACTGCATGGTCTGTTTACCTCACTGGGGAAGTAGCACTTCCATCAGGAACAGAGATTTAATCGCTTTGTTGTTACTTCAATGTTTGGTTACCTTTATAATTGCAATGTTGTATATTACCGGGAGAACTCTGTATAGTCCTTGAGTACTATCTCCTCTCCACTCTTAGTGACCTAATTGCAGTTAATAATATCACCCTTCTCAGCGCTTAATCATGTGCTATTACATATGCTACTGCTTCTACTTCCTGGTTTGTGAGTTTCAAGTGGTCTTTCTGGTTGGCGGGGGATACAGATGAGGCAGTCAGCAACGCCACCCCACTTCTCCTACTCTCTCCCTCTACCGCTCCCATTTTGGTCAGTCACAGCACGTGCACCTGGTCTGGGCACAGAACAGTTACATTCATCCTGTCCCACTGACCCACCACGCTCGTCTCATCTCAACACTTAGACGTACTCACACATCACTGTGAGACCTTTCGCCGCAGTCTCTTAGCTAAATAAAGTTCATCCTTAGGGTACCTCAGTTTGGGCATTTTTAAAACTGGTGTTCCATGTTCCTTAAAGGAGAAAAAAGAGCTTGGCCTGATGTAAACGCTTGGCTTGCAATTTATTTCCTTACAGGTCTCCTGAGTGTGGCCCCCATGGTCTTATGATTGCTGAAGGCCACTATTTCTTCCACCTTTTTAGTGACCATATTTTGCCTGGCCACCCAAAGTTTTCCTTTTAAAAAATTATTTCTAAAATTCAATAATTACACTAGATTACATTTTTATGCTGCTTTTAGTCTGTATTTTCTGCCTCACAGTCTGCCTCCTCAGTATGAATATTTATACTTTACTTAAATTATATCTTTGAATATTTGTTCTATTCAATTCCTCTTTGATAGCTCTACTTTGCTTATCATTTGTATCCGTCATCTCTCTAGTGCTTTAAAAATATTTGTGACTAATTTATTTTATTCAATTTTTCTCATTTCTTTAGGAATTTCTTTAGATTCCTCAGGACCTTTTCTGTCTTCTCTCTTGTGATTTTCAGACTTCCTTTCCATTTCTAGAATACTTTTGTGTTTCTCTTCTATTTCTTTTCTGAGTTCTGCCCTTGTTTTATAACCTACAGTTGTTTCCTTATATTCCCTCCCAAGTTCTTAAGTTTCTACTTTGTCTTCTTCCTTCTTAGAAACAACTGCCTCATTGAGCTCTTTAAAATCATGGTACAATGATTGGTTATGATTTATCTTTGCTCAGTGACAACATTTTTATGATGAACACTCTACAGCTGGAAATCTTTGAAGATCTTTTCCACATTTTTATTCACAATACTTTTGATTACTGATCATTGAAAAGTTGACTTTTTGTGACCCAGCTGTCCCCAGAATACTCCTAGAAGTGGAAATGGAACAGGATCATTTTCCAGGCTTTACAACAGAGGGCTTGCTGTTTCTTTGCCGCAAAAACTGGCTGCTCTCTGTGAATACTGTCTTCCCACTTGAGTTTGTATTTCCATTTCTCCTCTGCACATCTGCACCAGACTGAACCCACCATGCTTTCTGCTACTAGCTGTCCGCCTCCTGGTACAACACAGCCATTGTTAAAAACAAGAGATACAGTCCTTGCTCTATCTGACTCTCAGTAATGATATCTTGGGTGACTCTTTTTTAAAATGTGCTTCTTATGGTTCTCCTCTCCACTCACTGAGCTTCTTATTTCCATTTTCCCCCATCTGCTGCTGCCTAATCTTGGGCTTTTGAGAGTCTAATAGGTGTTTTGACACCTCAAGATTAGCTGACTTCGAAATTCCATGGACAATTGAAGTTGTAGGATTTAAAAAATTCTCCTACTTGCTTTGGTTTGCTTTTCCAGGAGAAGAGGAGAAGAACACCAATCTATGGTCATGTTTATAAGAAAATTTCTTCTGAGTTTTTAATGGACTCTCTGATCCTATCTTTTCCTGTCACCCATTATTTTTACTCCTCCATGCGGAACTTTTTTTGCCACCATTTGACTATCATGGAGAAGCTCTTCGAGCTTCTTGGCAAGGAAAGGCCTGTGGACCTCATCCCTCCAACAGCCACGTGTCTGTCACTTCTCCACATCAATTTATTTTCCAACTCGAAAAAAAATGTTTTCCCATTCCCTTCCTTAGTTTACCAACACATTTGGAAATACATAATAGATAGAATGTACAGTAACTAAATTATCATCGTTTTTATCATCTGCAGTCCGTACCTGATACTGACATCAGTTCACTGCTTATTTCCCAACACATAGTCATTAAACAGTGCAAAGTGTACATGTGTAAGCCCCTTGATTTCACGGAAGTTTGTGATCTGATGAAACCACCTGCTTCTTTCTATCATCAATGAATTAAATTCAAATAATGAAATGGAAAATAACAATAGGCAGCCATGAAGGTCGGTTAAGCACGATGCACCAGCCAGTAGCTATTTTTATCGAAAGAGCCAAGACGACAGCGAGCCGCTTCAGCTGTGGTCTCAGCTCTCATTTCCTGTGTGTACCGGTGCGACTCCCTGCCTCCCCTTCTGTGGAAGGAGGGGGTTGGTGTTCTGCGATTCCCCTGCTGCGCTGGGCAAGTGCCGTCCCTGGGCTAATGCTTAGGCAGCTGGCACAAGCTTCAGGCTTACCAACCAGCACCGCAGAAAAGCGCCATGAGCCCATCTTCTACCCACAGGCTAGATGCCTTCCAGGGCTCCTGTCTCCATTCGCTGTGGCCCCTCCGCCCACGTCTGCTTGGGGTGGTCGCATCTTCACCCCTGCAGTTAATGCTGCATTCAGACCACCTGTCTGTTTCCAGTGTAACTTCCCTCCAGGCCCTAGGTTCTGGATTTTGTGCAAGCCTACACTCTGCAGCTACCCTAAGCCCACTCTCATAGGAAGCCCCAAGTTCCAGAACAGGAGTCAGGGTAAGCACTCGGCTCGCCCACATTCTCCTGCTTTCAGAGCAGTTCTGAGGCTGTAAATCTACACAAATCTTCGCTAGCAGTGTCCCAGGGCTTCCCAGGTGGTGCCCGTGGTATTCCAGGGATGCCGATTTTGTGTTTCTTCTGATTCAAACTCATTTCTAATTTAAAGAATGTTTTTCGAGACAAACCGATTTTTCTTCTTTAGTCCTATGCGTTATGTTTAATTGAGAGCCTGGTACTTCTAAATAGCTTCTAGAGAACCCACTGACTCGGCCTCTCTCTCTCTCTCTCACACACACACACAATGTACACACCTCCCAGGAAACGGAAATTTGCCTCCATTCAGGATGCTGAGACAAAGCTCTGAGATTTAAATAGTTTCTGCTACTCAGATTTTCTACACCAGGAAATGAGTGCAGTTATCTACGCCACCCGCATTTTTTTTTTTTTTTCAAAATCAGATTGTGAACAAGTGAAGTCAATCCTCTTTGAATACAATTCTTGGAAGTTAGAAATCTCAATTATGGCTGTTCCCCCCGTGAAAGGTTTTGTGATGGTCGGTAAGTAGTTTATCTCTGTGGCAACCAAAGGAGCTGGGTTTGTTTTTCCTGATATTTTTTTCTTTTTTATACCTCACATATAAAAGAATCAAAGTTAAAGGGGAGCATCTCGACACCCCACAACCAGTCATGTGCCGTGTCAGGAACAGGATGAGGGCTCCCCTATTTGGGGGGTTGGCTGGCTTTTACAATGTGGTCTGTCAGAGTTTCAAGAGGCTTCTCACAGGCCAGCTCTATGACTTTGTGCACATTCCCTTCTGAACTCCCTTGCATTTGAGTTTCCTCACAGGTGAAAATGTAAGACAATTGTACCTCAGGGAAAGCCAAGAGGATACATTACATAAGGTGGGCGAATTTGCCTCCCCGTGTGGAACATGTAGGGAGCACTCCAAATATTAGTCTCTCTTCTTGTTCTTTTCCTCAGTAGAGTTTCTGACTGTAGCCGGTGAGGAGGCATGTCCCAATCTCTTGGTGAGGGCTCTGTGGCACTGTTGGTGGCAGAGCCCCACAACGGGGCCAGAGATCGGCTGGCCCGCTTCGCTAATTACCCATGAAATACCATGTGCGCTCAGAGAAGCCATCGCTGCTGTGTGCCCCTCTCACGAAAGAGAAATCCATTCACCACATGGTTCCCAAGCATAATGAAGAAAAACCGGAGAATAATTGGGGTGGTTACTGTGTCTCACTTAATATTGTGTGAAAAAAATGTATAGAACAGTCTAGAAAAAGGAGTGTCTACCTCTGCCAGGGGCAGTGGGTGGGGCGGGGGGGCTTGAGCCCAGCCAGTCAGATATGGAGCATCAAAGACTTGGAGTGAAGGTCACCAGAGTGACCTTCTGGTAGACCCAGAATTCCAGGTAAAACACCACATGAGTTGAAAACTGAAGTCCATGTTCAAGGATCCACCTCTCTCTCTCTCTGCCAAATCAACGCCACAGTCCCCGTCAGAAACGTCAGAGCGCCTCTAGTTGCTTTATTTAGTTATAAAAGTAATAAATACCCACGGCAAAATAAATATTCATTGCGAAAAGGCAACTAGGTGTAACAAAAACTAGGGGAGAAAAGAGGACAGAGGGAATGTGGAAGGAGAGAGGAAAGAAAAAAAGATGGAGAGGAAAGAACCGGAAAGGAAAAGGAAAAGAGAAACACTGGTAATCTTGTCACCCAAGTTAATCTTACCGGGTGGCTTCTTCTACAGAGCACATTAATTTTATATTCTCCACATAAACTCGCACATTTACTCAGCAAATATTTATCGAAAGCCTGCCATATAGCAGGTCCTTTTCCTGCGGCTCCCATTAAGGGCCACCAATCCACTAGCGTGACCAACAAACCCCCAACTGCAAGACGCATGAGAAGTTCTCTACCAGAGAGCAGCGGAAGAGGACGAGAGAAAACACTTCCCCAGACAGAGCTTTACCTCAGCCTTGACAGGAGAGGGCTGGGGCATTCCCAGAGGAGAGCACGTCTGTCTGAGTTCTGAAAGGCAGAGATGAGTTAGGTAAGTGAGAGAAGGGAAGGGGGGCAAACAGGAAGGCGTCGAGGAACAAGGTCGAGAGGCACGCTCCCGTCAAGAAGCGTGGTCGTCCCTTCACAGAACGGCCTTTCAGTAGGGCTCTTCTGTAGGGCATCGGGGGAGAATTGTTAACGGAAGTGAGGCTAAGTAGAAGTACAGGAACAAGATCACAAAGGGATTTGTCAGCCTAGAGGTTTTGATTTTTTTTCCTCATCTGGAAGATGACACATAACGTACCAGAATTAGAATATTCTAGAATGTTTAGTGTTTAGATTGGTTTTGAGATATCAACACTGTTCTATATAGACATGCGAGGCATATACACATACATGAATCTATATCTACTCTCACTGTCACCATAGTGGGCGGAAGTTTCCAATAAGCTCCAAATCTTTCACTTGAGTCACTGTTGCACTGATCCATCCATTAATATTCTCATGAAAATATCACCAATATGGTAGAACAGGTTCTACTGTATTGAAAAGAGGTAGGACAGTATCGTGGCTAGCGGTTGGACCTCAGCGCCAGACGGGCCACATCATACCCACTAGGCCGGGTGACCTTGAGGAGATGACGTAGCCTCTTCATGTGTCAGTTTTGCCAACTGTAAAACAGAGGGCAGAGCATCCTCCCTGCCTTACTATTAGAAGGTGGGGAGAAGTGAATTAACATAAGGCACTTGGAACCATGCCCGGCACATGGGAAGTGCCCTACAAATGTTAACTATTACCACCTCTTCCCCCCACTGTTTCTGTATCAAAACTGAATTGCTAACCTCTGGCTGAAGGGTCAGGCAAGGCTGATATGGCAAGATGCAAGCATGGGGTAAGCCACTTTGTCTATGAAGTGGGAACGCGGTCAGAGAGCCTCAGGAGCTCCTATCCCTAGAATGATGGCATTGCATGTATTGTCCTGGTCAGAATTCTCCAGAAGCCTACGCTGGGGGTCCAGGGTTTCTCCTGCTCTCGTTCAGCCACACAGTGGTCTGTGGCCTGTGTCACCTACTGGGATGGCTTCCCCCATGGTGAGTGCTCTGACAGAAGACGGAGGTACTTGCCAACTTCTTCCTTGGTGCTGCTCCACTCTGTCCACAGCAATAGTATCATGGAGGAAACTGTCCGCACTGAATCTCACTCTGGTAGGTCACCCTTCTTTAGGGTAAGCAGCTGATCTGGATGTTGGTTCATCCGTGTCTCCGAGCGATCACAGACTGGCAATGCGAATGGTTTTCCCCTTTCCTGTTCCTTTGCTTCTTTTTTTCCAAAGCAGAATTTGTGCACGCTGTCCATTGCAGTCAATATATCCGCAACGCCCTCACAGTTTTGCCTTAAACAGCATCTCTCCTCTGGCTTCCTTAGCTAGGTCTACAAAGCGAACTTGTCCCGGCCCCATCCCTGCGGCTTGCAGATCAAATCACGCTCTACCACGTGAAACTCCATTAAATTATGGAACTTCCACAGGGTCATTTGTGCCCTTCGCCACGCTTTAGCCCCTACCCAGGGTTAGCGAGGGAGAATGGTCTCGTTCTTTGTCAGGGTGCACGCTGCTTTTTCCTAAGAGCTGTGTTTTTTCCAAGACCTAAACATGAGAGAATCATGCTGTATCCTAAGCTTTTATCAACCAACCAACAGGCCCTGAAATATCAATTAGAGTTAATGAATGCAGATCAAAGTGAAAAAAAATAATATTGCCAATAACGCCTACAATATCACCTTCAGGTAAAAACACAGAAAGCTCTTTATTTGGGTTAGAGAGCTAGTCTCAGTACAGATCTGTTCAGCAGGTAAATATTATTCCAACCTATTCTTCCCTTGTGGTTTAGCAGGATTAAAAAAAAAAAAAAAAAACTCACACACGCACTCAAGAAAATAGGCTGAACCTTCGTGGACAACATGACCATCAGCTAGAGAATCAAGCTTAATAATTTTTTGAAGAACCATAATCGATGCAGCTTTCAAATTTCAGCCTACGACACCATTTATTCAACAAAACTTCTCTGACCCCCAACGTTAGATGATGCGCCTTAAATTGCAATCCTACAGAACCCCAGACTCTGCTTTTGTGAGATCATTAAAAATTAATCCCACCATTTCAGTATTTACTTGTCCAAGGCCCGGCTCACCAGTGCCTGGCGGAGTCCAGGCTCCCCGCAGGTCCTCACCAAGTGGTGGCTGGACGCACGCCGGCCTTCAGGAGCGAACGCGTGCATGGAAGGTCACCACAGATCAGTAGTGGAATCCCCCAGATCCCCCCCGGATAGTGATTTGGGGCAGGATTGGTTGCCCCGTCTCGGAGAAACACAGGAGCTCTACCTGTAAGCGCTTCTCGTTCTCGAAGCTCTGAATCAGGATGCAGAGTTTGGAACTTCCAGTTGCTTCCATGCAGTAGTTCTCCATATTCCCTGCTCTCTTTCCTCCGGAGGATGGCTATAAAGGAGCACAAAGGGGGCCTGAGGAAGTCTCCCCTCAACACCATACCTTCCAACCATGTGCTGCCCTCTGGGACTAGACTCTGGTTGAGCCTAGCACGCGCTCGCAAGGGCGGTAAGCTCCCCATAACATGACAAACTTGGGCCCTGAAGTTTCCTCCCAATCCGATCCTTCCCTCCTCCCAGGAAGCCCCGCTTCTTATGGTAGGTTCTCCCCAGGCTCTCCTCCCGGCACAGAGAGGCGGGCGGTAAATGAGGAGGCATATGTGAAATATTTCACATGCTAACCGATGTGTTGGGGAAAATGAGGTCAGGAGAGCCCCGACTGATAAGGGGACACGTAGACAAAGGACTGAAGGAACGGGGAGAAGGAACGCATGGAAATACCTAACTCAAAGAATGGCGCAGACTGTAAGGCATCATAGAGTTAGTGATAATCCCTTAGTTATTTGCCCCGAGAGGAAAATGACTAACTCCGAAAGCTTGCTAAAGTGGCCTCCACGTGGAGGCTTTGGGCCAGGGTTCTATTTCACTCTTGGGACCTCTTTGGGTTTGTCTGCGGCAGGTTGGACCGTGCTCAGCCCTATCGTGACGATGATGACGATGATGAGGAGGATGATGACGTAGAAGATAGTTCCAGCTTCGAGCCGGGGTGCCCATGCCCTGGAAGGGTGCTCGGGGGCCCCAAGCAATGCCAGGCTTCATAGATCCCAGGCCGGATGGGGATGGCGGGCCCCAAGTCGTGCCGGGACCGCCCTTGCCACTCTGCCTTCTCTCTCAGAAGACCAAAAAGGGGTTAATTCCATTCCTCCCCCTTTGGGTTTCTATCCTGCAGGCTGTTGAGGGAGGCTCCAGAGGAGGAGACAGCCTCCAGCCTGTAGGAATCATGCCTTGCTGCACGTTAGAACATCCTGGGAGCCGCTACGAACTTCAGTGCCGGGTTGGTCCCCACACTAATTAAGGCGGGACCCCCGAGGCTGAGACCCAGATAGCTGTCTTTTCAAGTCTCTTCAGGAGAATCGAGAGCCAAGCCACGGCGGTGTGCTGGAGCCAACTCCCACCAGCTCCCGAGAGTATGTCATGTGCATCTTCCTCTGGGACCGAAGAAGGACTATGAGTGCCATTTATCCCCAGGTCCGAGCACTGAGCTCCAAAACTCTTGGAATTTTTTGAGCAGTAGGAGTATCTCCTGTTACTCCTAACAAACCCCTTGACAACATACCTGAGTTTATACTAAGTTGATGACCCAAACCGAGTCCTTTTATCACTTCAAGGGGAAGCCTGGCCACACTGGAAAGACCAAGCCTGTCAACAGAGGGTTGAAACTTTCAGCCACTCCTCCGACCTCTGGAGGAGGAGAAAGCCTGGAGACCGAGTTCAGCACGTGGCCAATGATTTATCCAGTCATGGCTGCATAACGAATCTCCATAGAAGAGTCTGCACCCTGAGGCTCACGGGAGCGTCCTGGCTGGGGGCCGGATCAGTGTACGGAGAGGCGGCCCCTTTACGGGAAAAGAGACCCCCACACTTGAGGCCACTCTAGACCTTGCCTGCGTAGCCGGTCATTTGACTACTCATGTATATCCTTTATAATAAAATGGGAATCCTTTCCTCGGTGGTCTCCCGAGTTTAGTGTGCCGTTCTAAGGAATGATCAAACCCAGGGCGACTGTGGGAAGCCCCACGTTTGCAGTCAGCTAGGCAGAAAGCGGGGTGGCTGGCGGACACCTGAATTTGGTGGTTGGTGTCTGCGGTCGGGGCCCTTCACCTGCGGGGTCTGCGCTAACTCTGCGTCATTAGTGCCAGAATTGAAGGGAACCTTAGGACCCCCAATTGGTGTCGGAACATACCCTCCAACGTGATCTTCAGTGACTCTACGTTGGCAGCTGGAAGTCAGCTACGATGAGAATCTTTATACCATGGAAACTGCAAATCAGGGTTATCCTCCCTCTGCCCGTGAGAACTGGTTGTTAAACCTTCCCAGCATTCCGCCATTTCAGGATCAGTAGCCTCCATCATTAGGTGCTTATTATGAAATGCTGGGAAGGGCTTAGGAGTGCATAGACTTAACTACTGGGATTTCCCTGTTCACATGCCCCCGGGTGAGGCCAAGCCTATCTTCTGTGATTGAGGGGCAGCCCTTCCCTTCTCAATCCCCCCACACCCTCCCCCTGCATCCGAGCCGTCCCTAACCTGCTTATTACGCTGACCTTCAGCCACTGGGCAAAATTCTACTTAAGAGAACAAGCCTGCCTTGTAATAAATCAGGGAGAAGCTATAACACTCCTTCGCGTTAACTTCCCCTGTGTCTCTCTTTTTCCTCTTGAATTGTTTAATTTATTGTACATCTTCAGACGTGGATGGGTCCTCTTCACATCTCAGCCTCAGCTTGACTCAAGTTTCTTTCTGGAACTCAGAGAGGTGTTCTCTTGCTTCAGACTTCAGGAAATTCACTCAAATGGTTTGTGTTTTCTGAGATAATTAATCCACCAGTGCAATTCCCACCTGGAATTCTCCTCTGCCCACTCCTCTTCACATTTTGTTCTCATTTGCTTAGTATTTCTTCCTTACTGACCCATAATTCATGTAAGAGCATGAATACACATGCATTGTCCAGGAAACCACGGCTTGGGAAATCTCTGACCCCTTTCATATCCAGCTTTTCACTGTTCATTTAAAACAGAGGTTCTGTTGTTCTCTCACCATTAGAATGTAGGATTTAGTTGCATTCTTAAGGGAGGTTGAAATTTTTGCAATATATTGCAGGAATTGGCTCACCTAAAGCAAGGAATCACATGGGGACTTAAATTGGAATATTGAAGGTGGGGAATCAGAAACAAGAGCTAGAAGACGTGGAGGCTTGGAAATTGGGTTCAAGGTGAAATGTGACTTTATAAAGGGATGGGCCTCTTGCACGCGTGCACACATATACCACCTTTTTTTTTCTAACTACTCATGGTGAGGCTAAAACAAACTTGCTACATAATTCTCCCAGTTTAAGTCTTAAAAATTTACTCAATGTTCATTTTGGTCCCAGAGTCTGTGTCTTCTCTCTCTTTGTGGCATACTGGGAGATTACATTAGGCTCCCTCTCGGTGTTCACTGTTGAATACAACTTTCTGTGGCCACAGAATAATATTCTGTGTTGTCCAAAACCGATCACTGGCAACTATGGGAAATATGACCGTTATCTTAATAAAGCATCTATATTTTAATTTTACTTATTTAATTTATATAGACATACGTAGCTAACAGTTACCATATTGGACAGCTCAGAGGTAAAGAAGCAATCACAAACAGGGATTTGAGGGACAAAGTGTGCGAGGTATCCCATTTCAGTTTGCAGGGGCTGCCATAACAAAGTATCACAGCCTGGCTGGTTTAAACAATAGCAATTTACCTTCTCACAGCTCAGAAGTCTAGAAGTTGGAGATAAAGGTGTTGTCAAGTTTGGTTCCTTCCAAGGGCTATGAAGGAAGGGTCTGTTTCAAGCCTCTCTTTGGCTTATAGATGGCCGACTTCCTTGTGTCCTGAGGAATCATCTTATAAGGACACCCGTCATGTTGGATTAAGGTTCACCTAAATAGTAATGTTATTACTATTTTGTTAAGCTTGTTCTTAATTTCTCCTAAGTGTTCATATAAAAAGTGATCCATCTAAAAAATGTGGAGACTAAAAAACACACTCCTGAACAACTAATGGATCAAAGAGTAAACCAAAGGAAAATTTAAAAGTATCTTGAGACAAATAAAAATAGAAACACAACAGGTCAAAATTTACGGGATGCAGTAAAACCTGTTCTAAGAGGGAAGTTCATAGTGAGGAACAGCTACCTTAAGAAAAAAGAAAGATCTCAAATAACAACCTAGCTTGACACCTCAAAGAACCAGAAAAGGACAGATAAATTTTAAGCCCAAACTTAGTAGAAGGAAGGAAATAACAAAGATCTGAGTGGAAATAAATGACACAGAGACGGGAAAGACAATGGAAAAGATCAATGAAACAAAATGTTTGTTTACTAAAGAGATAAACAAAATTGACAAACCTTCAGCTAAATTAACTAAGGAAAAAGAGAGAAGACTTAAACAAGTAAAATTAAAAAGGAAAGTTAAAAACTGATAACACAGAAATACTAAGCGTGAGCTATGAACAAGTATATGCTGTGCCAATAAACTAGATATCCTAGAAGGACTGGATAAATTCTTGGAAACATACAACCTATCAAGACTAAATTATGAAGACATAGAAAGCCTGCACAGACCACTAACAAGTAGAGATACCGAATCAAAAACTGATCAGACAAAAAAAAAACTGATGCACATTGTTGAAACGTCCATGTATCCAAAGCAGTCTACAGATTCAAGCAATCTCTATCAAAATCCCTAAAGTGTTGTTCACAGATGTAGTAAAAACAACCCCAACATTTGTATAGTATCACAAAATACCTTGAATAGCCAAAGGAATCTTGAGCAAGAAGAGTACAACTGCAGGCATCACACTTCCTGATTTTAATTATATTACAAAGTGATAGTAATTAGAGTAGTATAGTGTAGGCATAAAAACAGACAGTTCCATGGAACGGAATAGGGAGCTCAGAAATAAACCCACGTGTATATGGTCAATTAATTTTTGACAAAGAAGCCAAGAACATACCATGGGGAAAGGACAGTCTCTTCAGTAAATGGTGTTGGGGAAACTGGGTACCCACATGTGAAAGACTGAAACCGGACCACTGTCTCTTAACACCACGCACAAAATTAAATTCGAAATGGAATAAAGACTTGAACATAAGACATCATAAAACTCCTGGAGCAAAACAGGAAAAAGGGTCTTGACAATGGTCTTGGCAATGATTTTTTTTGGATGTGGCACCAAACGCACAGGTAATAAAAGCAAAAATAGACAACAGATGTGTGTATCTATATCAAACTAAAAAGCTACACTGCAGAGGAAACCAACAAAACAACAAGGCAACCTACGGAATGGGAGAAAAAATAAACTGGAATCCATATATCCAATCAGGGGTTAATATCCAAAACCCATAGGGAGCTCCTACAGCTCAATAACAAAAAACAAACAAACAAAAAACAAAACATACGCACACACTAACTCAATCAGAAAATGGACAAAGTACCTGAATAGACAGTTTTCCAAAGAAGACATTCAGATGGCCAACAGGTACAGGAAAAGTACCCAACACCACTAATCATCAGGGAAATGCAAATCAAAACCACAATGAGGCATCACCTCACACCTGTTAGGATGTCTATCATCTATTATAATAAAAGGTAAGAGACAACAAAAGCTAGAGAGGACGTGGAGACAGGGAAGTTTTTACACCGTTGGCGTAAACGTAAACTGGTGTAGCCACTGAGGAAAACATAGGGAGTTTCCCCAAAAAATTAAAAATAGAATTACCATCTGATCCAGCAATCCCATTTTTGGGTTTGTGTCCAAACGAAGCCAAATCATTATATCAAAGAGGTGTCTGCAGTGTAATGTTGATCACTGCATTATTCACAATATCCAAGTCATGGAAACAATTTAAGTGTCCACTCATAGATTAATAGATCAAGATAACGTGATAGATCTCTTATATCTATAGATAGATAGGTAGGTAAAAGATAGATAGATAGATAGATAGATAGATAGATAGATAGATAGATAGAAATACATAGATATGCACAAAATGGAATATCATGCAGTCTTAAAAAAAAGGAAGATAATCCTGTCATTTGTGATTAAATGGACGAAACCAGAAGGAATTAAGCTAAATGAAATAAACCATACAAAGACAAATACTGCATGGTATCGCCTATATGTGGAATCTTAAAAAAAAAAAATTCTGACTCATAGAAACAAAGAATAGCAAAGTGGCTGCCAGGGGACTGGTAGTTGGGAGAAAGGGAGGGATGTTGGTAAAAAGGTACAAACTGTCAGTTATAAAATCAATAAAGTCTGAGGATCTAACGTATAACCTGGTGGTTATAGCGGGCGACACTATTGTATCACTGAAATGTGCCAAGAGCAGAGCTTGCGTGTCCCTGCGCACACCCACAAAAGTAAGCTTGTGATGTGATGCATGTGGTAATGAACTTGATGGTGAGAGTCCTTCCATAAAGTATGCTTATGTCACATCATCATATTGTACACCTGAATATATTATAATTCCGTCATATATTATAATTTTATCTCTTGCACGCCAACAGAGCTAAGCTAAGGAGGGACCATCAAGAGGTCCCCTTCATACAAATTACCAAGTGTCTGCTGAGTCTCTGTCACCCTACCACCTTTTTCTCAAAGTGTCCTTTTTCTCAAGTACTTTTTCTCAAAGCGTCCTTTCCCTTTCTCAGCTTTTCATCAGCCGGGGGAAAAAAATGACACCTTTATAGCTAAGAGCTAGGTCTGAAGACTCGCTCCTCACGGGCCAATGTGGGTTGACGCTGGGTGAGACCACCGTATTTCACCCCTCGCCCTGAAAGTGGGACTGAGCCGCAACTTTCAAAATTCATTTGTGCTTCGAATCTTACTAAGTTTGGCTCTTCAGTTAAATTTCCACCAGGCATGTCGAAATTGCTTAATAGAAAGACTAAAATTAAATTAACTAGACAGAGGACGTATCATGTAATCGTGCAATACTGGCCCTGGAATGAGAAACACACAGAGTGACTGTCACTTCCCTGCAAATTATGAAACCCTTGGCATCTGATACTTTGTCTACAAAAGAGATACAAAAAGAGGTTTGGCGTGCATCAGCTGAGACGAGGCATGTACCGGCACATAGCAGACGATCTTCATGTTCGTTACAATGGGTATTCGTCTTGGAAATCTTCATGTCAAACACGTGCGGGGGGAAGGAGCATAACAGAGTCAGGCACATTGGGAGAATTAAAAAGAGATCATCTGCAAGGTCTTTTCTAATTGTCAAGACCTCTAATGCATGTCGTTATTGTCATTGTTGTTGTTTTTAAAAAAGGACGGAATCACTTCATCATTGTCTGGATTTGGATAGAATAAGAGCGTTAAAAAACAGGGCCCATTTGAAGAATTGGAATTCCTGACGCACTTTTAATTTCCAAGTACGCGTGCTCTTCAAGAACTCTCAAAGCACCTGCGGTATTAGGCACCTCTCTTTCAAGAGAGCTGCGTGGTTTCTTTTAGGCATATCCTTTTGCATCGTGCATCGCCATGGTGACTTTTTTCCTGATCCCAACATGTGTTCTTACATCGTGTTTAATTTAGGAAGATTATAACCCATGATCAGTCCTGGTTCCCACCTGGATTCCTCATCATCTGCATTCTCGCATGAAGCTTTTCATCTTTTGTGCTTTAGATGTTAGGAAGTATGTCTGATTATCATTTGCGACCCACAAAAGCCAAGGATCACCCATTTCTCATAATCTTTCTCCCTTTATAAATTGTCCCTAATGTCCCATGAAATTACTTTTTCAATTTCTGCTTCCCCGATAGACAGAAGATCTAGGAAGGCCAGTTCTGAGTGTGTATCGTTTACCACTGTACCTCAGCTCACACAGTGCCTAGTTCAGATCAGGGACTTGCTGAACTGTTTTTGTTTTATTTCCCCTACTCGGTTGAATCAAAGGAGTGCTATAAGCCATGGGGATAAGAACCAACAAAGAAAGACTCTGAGCTTTCCAGCCCTACCACATCTGCAGTACCTTTGCATCCTGAAAGATGTCACTTGTAAACACCGCTGATTTTGTTCCCACCCCCTAGGGACTATGGGGAACTCATTAAGCATCCTCAAAGAAAGCAGCTAGTGTTGTAGCTTTTGGGCTGAGAATGAAGGAATTCAGTTCAAGACACTAGGAATTGGGAGGATCGTCTTCTTCACTGAGACCCCGCCCTTGGTCACCTCCTCAGTGTCCCACCTACCCATGGGAGAATGGAGAAGAGAAAAGAAAGAAGCAAGTCCCAAAGAGTCATGCAGGACTGCAAGCCTTTTACCCACTTAAAAAAATGAAACAAAATCCTGTAGCGAAAGAAAGAGAAACCTTCTTCACCGTAATGTTCTGCCTTAAGCTCTAACCGATAGATAGAGTGGCAGATGGATGGGTGCAACCGTTACCTCTGAGAACCTATTCATTGCTCAGATTGCTGCCCCCATGGAAGGAAAGCCCAGTAGGGGAGATAGAGTCAGAAGCAGTGTCCTGCAGTAAACAGGGCTCATTTCTCCCCCATCTCTGTATCCCTGCAGGCAGAAAACTGTCCTAACCCTAATCCTAACTTCAGGGGCCATATTTAATCTTATTATTTAGATGAAGAGCATGCTCAGCTTTCGCCTAAAGGGAAAGTCAGAGAAATCTTTTATTTTAATACTTCTTAATGTTCTGGGCCTTGCAGGCATCAGAAAAATGTGACTGCAAGAACTTACAGAACTCTACTGGGGTCATCAGTTCTGTCTGAAGGAATGACTATGTGTGGACAGATCAAGACAGGCAAAAACAAAACAAAAAACAAAACAAAGCAAAACAGAAAAACCAGAAAGATAAACTCTTTCCAAAAGGGTGAACTAAGCCTCCATCCTCAGCATCTATCCAGAGAAGGACCCTGAAATGGAAGCATCAAATGAAGGCATCAGAATCCTCATGTGCCAGAGGAAGACATGGGAGCTGGGAGACTAATCAGTTGCACATTGAGAAATTCAAACATGGCGTCCTCTTGCTGATTTCACATGAAAATCAGCGAGCGCTGGGGGACTTGGGTTTGCCCAGTGCCAGCAGCTCTAGTGACAAGGTCATATGGAGAAGTAGTTTCCATTGTTTCTCTTTTGTCTGTCTTTTAAATAGATACAACAATATCATTGTTAACTCCAAAAACCCAGTTCCTTCTAAAGTCTAAGAAAATGTAATGTCCCCTCTGTTCACTACAGAGATTTGCAATGGTGTGAAACCAGATTCCCCGGAAAATAGAGTTTTTACTTTATGAATAGCAATTCATAGCTCAGCGAGTGGCATTTTCCTTTCTTTAAGATTTAGATAAAAGCAAGGATGACTGAGGTAGGATGACTTAGGTAGCATTACATAGTGGTGGGAGTGCTAAGGAAAGAGCCCCTGGAGGTGGGTTTCCTAGATCAAGTTTGCCCGCCATATTGTAACCTCAACTCAACTAACCTCAACTCCCATGCCCTTTGCCCACAAGCCTCATCTCCTTTACTGCAAAACGAAGACATTGAGCTGGGAGTTCCAAACCACTCCATAAAGACCTACAAAGCTCTCCCCAGGTTTGAATAAAGGAAAAGAAAGAGTCGAGATGCCCTGCTTCTATATGTAATATGACCTGGCATTTTTGTGTCAATCTCTATTTGAAAAAAGGATGTCTCTGTTTTTAAAAGTTTGAAAACCAGGGCGCCTGGGTGGCTCAGTGGGTTAAAGCCTCTGCCTTCAGCTCAGGTCATGATCTCAGGGTCCTGGGATCGAGCCCCGCACCGGGCTCTCTGCTCAGTGGGAAGCCTGCTTCCCCCACTCTCTGCTGCCTCTCTGCCTACTTGTGACCTCTCTCTGTCAAATAAATAAATAAAATCTTAAAAAAAAAGTTTGAAAACCACTGATTTAGCTGGTGTCTAAGTCAATATCCTCCAATTCTCTAACTCTGAGAATAAAGAAATGGCATCATGTAAGAAAGACACTTCATCAGAAACAAGACCTTCACCTTTGAGCTCTGTTTCTTCATTTCTAGTTGTGTGACTTCTTGGTGTGAAATGGATGACATTGTTAAGTAAGGACAATTGTGGAAGGAGAGGTCAACCAAACAAACTGTTGGAGTACCATCCTAACTTTACGGATCCATGATTCTGTGGTTCTTGGTTCTTTTTAGAATGGTCAAGATGTCAAGCCCCTATTCACCTTTCAGCCATCGTACGAATAAGAGGCTTGCTGTCAGCCACAGAGCTGGGCCCAGAGACCAGACAGACAAATACACCTGTGGTGTTCTTATCTGGGATCTGGAAAGGACATTTAAATGCTCTTTTCTGCTCAAAAAAATAACAAATAGAATTACTCTGTGATCCAGGAGATCCACTTTTGTCTATGTATCCAAACTAATGGAAAGCAGGGTCTCAAAAGTATAGATGTGCTATGTCCATAGCCGCATTATTCACAAGAGCCAAAAGGTGGAAATAGCCCAAGTGTCCATGGATAGATGATTGGATAAACAAAATGCTGTACATACAGACGTTGGACTAGGACTCAGCCTTAAAAATGGAAGAAAATTCTGACCCAGGCACAATGTGGATGAACCTTGAGGACATTACATTAACTAAACTAAGCCAGTCACAAAAATTCAATGACTGTATGATCCACTGCTATGAGGTCCCTAGAAAAATCAGATTCAGAGACAGAAAGAATGGCGATTGCCTGGGGCTGGGCAGGGGGGAAGAGGAGCTATTATTTATGGGTACTGAGCTTCAGTTTGACAAGATGATTCTTGTCTTCTTATGTTCTGCCTATGGTTGGTGGCAATGATAGCAAACAATATGAATGTGCCTCGTGTCCCCCAACTGTTGACTTACCCGTGATTAAGAAGGTACATTTTACGTTACGCGGGTTCTACCATGACTGCTAACGATACTCTTTCCACTTGTTCCCATTTATAAAGTGCACCACCCCCTCTGTTATGTTTAGTCTCATCTAAGTAGCATCATCAAGCAGGATCGGTGATATGCCTCAGCTCTGCAGACTACAAGCTCTTGTTCCCTTGGGGATATCTACTCAGAAGTGAGGTCACCAGGCCAGATATGTTGGCTGTGGTAGTCAGCTTGGGCTACAATAACAAAATAATACAGACTGGCTGGCTTAAATAACAGAAATGTATCTTCTTCCAGCTCTGAAGCCTGGGAAGTCCAAGATCAAGATGGCAGAAGATTCAAGTCCTCGGTGACAGATCTAGTCTTGGCTTGCAGACAGGAACCTCCTCCTTGTGTCTTCATAGGGCAGAGAGAAGGAGTCCTAGTATCTCTTCCTTTCCTTCTACGAACACTAATCCTGTCATGAGGACCCCACCCTTGTGACTTGTCTGAAACTTATTGGCTCCCAAAGGTCCCACCTCCACTACGGTAACATTGGGGGTTAGGGTTTCAACAAGTGACTCTGGCAGTGGGTGAGAGCAAACACAAGCATTTGGTTCATAGCATTGGCTAAATTTGCAATTTAGGTTATAGAGGCAGTGATATTCGATAGAGCTTGCAAAGAAAATTTGCCAGAGAACTCCAATGTCTAAAGTCGAGTCTGCCCCTCACATCCAAAGTAAACCCCCATAGCCATGGGAAACCCATTAAGTTAGTAAACATGATGAATGATGTCAACAATTAATCTGGGTTATTAAAAGAAATGACTCAACTAACCACTGGTTTTTGTCCAAAATTCCATAACAAATCTTTACTTCCTCGGTTTAAGTTTCAAGCCCTAAGAAATTGGAAATACCCTGGGGTGGGGGTAGGGAGGTCTCTAAATGATAATTATTCATTGACATTTCTTTGTGATCAGACCCCTTCTCCTCCCTTCTACTGTTAGGCTTTGACAGGGAATGAGCAGAAGGAAGCAGGGAGGAGAATATTCTTGCCTGAGAGGCAATATCCTTGCCGTCCTGTGGGCAGCAAGGGACCCCGCACAGATAAGCATGTCTGAGACACCACAAACTAATGGCTGACTTCACACATTAAACCAGCCTTGGCCCAGGAATAAACTCAGTTTAGATCTCCCTCCAACAATAAGATGATCTCAGAATCAATACAGTTGAAATTTATTTCCCTAAGCATTGGAGAAGTTCTTTAAATCTTGAAGCTCAAGATGAATGCCTAAGAGTGAGAAGCATCTAGAATTTTAACACAATTTCCAGGACACTAATTTGCCTTTGTGCCCTTATCATACCCCTTGGTGCCCTTTATACACACGTATGTGTGCATGTGTGCGCGCACATACACACACACACACACACACACACACACACACACACACACACAGAGTCAATTTTGTTGTCAGAGCATTGCTCGCTGAGTTCCCTGTATTTTCCTGATACCATATGGTGCTATGTGGGAACATAATAAAATAAAGATTAAGTGGAAACCATAATGCTTGAAGGGTGAACACGTTTCCACGAGGACAGGCAGATCTTACAACCAAAGCATGACCTGTGCCTGGTGAGAGCTTGACCTGCAGAAAAAGACCAAATAACTCTTTTATCCCAGAACCCCAGCGCCTGGAAGTCAAGGCACCATCAGAAAACCAAGTTTTAGTAGGGTCACATTATCTGCAATAAAACTTTAAAATTACATGTGGCTATTTCTAGAGTTCACCGCTTGGCATCTGCGCTTGCCTTTTACAGAGATTCTCTGCAGCTGTTAGACTCGGAAAAAAGGCAGTAAGCATCCCGTATCACATCTCGGTACTGGACACAGTTCTGATGAGGCCCAGGCTTTGGGACTGAGCCGCTGTGTCGCCTTGATTGCTTGTGGGAGCACTGCAGAAATATAATTTCAACTATTAAAAGAAGACAGCTCACAAACTTGTGCGAAACAACAGATGCCGGACGAAAAGCCGGAGGCCATAAGGAGGCGCTTGGCCACTTGTTCCGGAGAAAGAAGCAGAGACACGATTCCTGCACTCTGCACTTCTCTTCGGGCCCAAATCAATCAGAGCCTTCAAGCCAGATTATCTCAGCGTGCTGCTGCAAATGGTTCTCGTCTCAAGTTATTGATGATTTTGCTTTTAACCAAGAAAAAAAGATGAAATGGAGAAAATCTGTGCGCAGGGCCAAGGCGTAGACTGGGTGAGAATATAAGAAGGAGTTTAAAGGAAAAGCCGGTAATCGGAAAATATCTGGCAGCACTTCATTTGCCGTCTTGGGAAACAAAGCATCGCACATGATGGAATTTTCCAGGTAAGAGAGACTCACCCGTGTGGCACACAAACTTTTAAAGACCGAACCGTATTTGGCAGAAGGATAAGCATAAACATAACATCTACTTTTCTCTCTACCTGCAAACAATAAAGCATCCTGAAAACCTATAAGGTCTTCTTAATTGTATACGGATATATATAACACAGCGCGTCATGACCATTGATTCAAATACTGCTTCGCATTCCTCATCGTTCGCGTCTACATTAAGCAGGATGCTCTGTTCTTCTGTGGGTAGGAGAGCTGGAAGCTGCAACTCTTCCCCAACCTGCACCGAGACCACGTGCCTGCACTCTCCAACCCGGCCTCCAGGGGGCACTAGGATGAACCCTCACTGGCTCACTCTGTCTGGAAGGTAAGGGGCCCTCTGTCCTCCTCGGTGCCTGCAGGTTCTTCTCCCCAGGACTTAGGTTGACCCGGAGTCCAGCTGCCTACAGATTATTTCCAAGTAAGACCTCCTTCTTATATCCACGTCTAAGACACCCTTCTTATATCCTCCTCTATCCTTATTACATGCTCTGTCCCGATGCTCTGCCCAATGCCCTTCCCTCCCTCTCAGAGCCACCCCTCTCTGCCCACGTCTGGAGCCCAGCGAGGTCTTGTCTCACTACTCCTCCCGGACTCCTCCAGAACTGGCCTCTATGGCTCAGGCCTGAGTTCCAAAGGGAGGTATGGGTGGCTCTGAGAACGTGCCCTCGCTGGGACGGAGTTCAGTCCAACGTCCCCATGCCCTCCCATGTCCGCCCCTCAACGCCATCCATGGAGGACCCTCGGGGAACACACCGTGCTTCCCTCCTGAGCACCCGAGTCAGGGACCGGAGGGGCCGTGGCTTTGTGTCACCCACCCGCCCGGCCCCCTGTGAGTCGTGGGTCCCTGCACTGCGGGGGGCTCGTCCCCATTACCGGGTGGTCCCAAGACCTTTGAGCTCTTCATATCATGTCCCAGCTTTCCTCGGTCTCCCCCAAAACCAAAACTGTTACTAGAAAGGTTTCTTTCTTTTTATCTTTTTTATTTACATTGACTGGTCTGGAGAACTCTCACCAGGCGCCCGCTTCTCATCTTCTATAGGAGTGACCACGAGCCAGCCCAGCTCCTACAGAAGATGAGAAGCAGGCACCTAAGTGGCTCAGTGGATTAAAGCCTCTGCCTTCCACTCAGGTCATGATCCCAGAGTCTTGGGATCGAGCCCCACATCGGGCTCTCTGCTCAGCGGGGAGTCTGCTTCTCCCTCTCTCTCTGCCTGCCCTCTGCCTACTTGTGATCTCCCTCTCTCTCTCACAAAAAAATAAATAAAATCTTTTTAAATAAATAAATAAACACCTAGAAAAAAATGGATCGTTTCTTCACCTTGAATTTCGTAAAAATATAAAGTTCACATTTTGGAACCCATCCTACAAGAATAGTTTCCGTTGGAGTCAGGTATTTAGGAATGTGATTAATTCATGATCAAAAGGGGCTATCAAACTAATTTTATAGACTCCATCCTGGTGAGGCGGGCTGGTGAAAATAGAGGCAGAGGTAGAAGGAGGGATAAAAGGGAAGACATGACAAGAAGGAAGAGAGTAAGGAAATAAAACAGCGAACAAAAAGAGGAGAGAGTTTTAAGCTAGTAGCAAAAGAGTAGGGATTTATGAGCAGAAGGCACCGTGCCCGGAGAGCGGAGACGTCACAAGAAAACCTGTCGATGTGGGAGGCCTACGAAAGTGGGACAGAGAATAAGCTGGGCATTGAATCAGCCAGGCCAAGAAAATCACCAGGATCCCAGTGTTTCTCAAAAGCAGAAGCAATTCGAAAGGATCTCCTGTCCGGTCCCAGTAAGCTCATCCCCAAGGAGAAAGAGTACGTCCAGTGTCCACGCACAAAACCCCACACGACTGGGTCTATCGATACTGGCACGGGCCAGAAATACCCTGCTGGCTCCTCTGAGTCTCCGGCGGGCATGGAGTCACATCCTAACTGCCTTGAGGGAAGATGCTTCGGGAAAGAGACGGCATGGAGTCTCGTGGTCGCTTCCCTGGCCAACGTGCAGGGGACTTGACGTCAGTGGGAGTGAGCAGGTGTGTGCCATTAACAATCATTTCTTTAAAATCCAAGAACTTCTATTTCTGCTCTTTAGGTTTTTTCTTGTCCAAATCTTAATATTACATAACCAAGGGGACCTATAAGGTTTCTAATAAAATGAAATCCCTTTGCTGTATCCTATTTTCTGTCCTAGTTCCTGTTTGCCAGAAGCTAACACTTGTTTATTTCGGTATTTCCCTACCTATTTCTACATGCTGATGTATTTGAGATTTAGATGTTAGCTTTCTAGTCTGGAGACTAAGACCTTGTCCACCTAGGTGCCACGCCCTGTCTACCAAGTGTGTGTGCACACACACACATACTCAGACACACACAATCCTCTATCATTATTCTCCCATAGAGAGACATTGTGGTTTGGGGGCAGATAAATATTATGAATGTATAAATATTATTCAGAGTTGACCACTTAGGCCATTATGAAGGCAACCAATTCCTTCAAAAACCTTTTAGCTTCGCTAAAGTTAATAATTATCTCAGGGTTTCAACGTACGTGGGTTCTCATGTAATTCTCACTGATTCATTTGCAAAACTCTATACACCCAAAGTGGAAACCCGAGCTCTCTGAGAGCCTACATGTGGGAGATAATTATATGAGGTCTTGAAACGAGATAAAGTTGTGTTTTGTTTGATTTTTCTTTTTCACTTTTACACCTGGCAGATATTTCAGATGTGTATAAAATATGTCATTTTCCTCCAGAATTTTTTAAATTTTCTCTTAAAGATTTTATTTGTTTATTTGAGAGAGAGAGAGGGAGAGAGAGCACGAGTCGGGGGAGGGGCAGAGGAAGAGGGGGAAGCAGACTCCCCACTGAGCAGGGAGCCCGATGTGGGACTTGATCCCAGGGTCCTGGGATCATGACCTGAGCCGAAGGCACGATACTTAGCTGGCGGAGCCCTTCGGTCACCCCTTCCCTCAGAATGTTGAAGGTCTGAATCATTGCCCTCAAAACCATTTTGTTGCCCAAGTGCTTATATATGACCTCCTTCCCCAACCCCAGAGATGTAGGTCATTGTCTTAGCAGCCCCTTCTCAGACGGAAACACTCACATCTTCCAGTTCTGAAGTTTTTGCCTTTTATTTATATCTTGAAAGATTTTCTACCTTCTTTTCTCTTTCTGAAAGTATTACATACAGTATTTTACCTGCCAGACTAATCCCCTAATTTTGTCACCTTGTTTCCATATCTTCTGTGTCCGTCCATTCTCCTTTGGACCTTAGACACTTCCTCAATGTTGTTTTTCAAGCACGTTGTTTAAATTTTATTTCTGCTTTCTTATTTCTAATTTTCAACATCGGTTTTTGCCATCTGACTGTTCCACTGGCCTATCTCTGTTTTCTCCAAGTTCCTTTGTTGGTTCGTACTGTCTTCTGCGTTCAGTATGTTCATGAATTGCTGATTCATGGGTGCCCATTCATATTTAAGAGTGCGGCACTAAAATGTTCATTAGGAAGCCATGAACATGGTTGTGCCTGTCCATGGACAGATGTCATTGTGGGTAATTTCAGTGGAGTGTGCCCACTGTGTGCCCGTGGAGAGACAACCATCTATCAGTTACTTCTTTTAGACTGAATTTTCCAGATGGAGTCCACTAATCTCTTGTCTGGTGGGAAGGGGGGTTTAACTCTGATAAAATTCTGAACAATGAGTGGGAAGCAATGCTCAGAGAGGGTGGGTTCAACCCTCAGTGTTTAGACTCTCCCTTAATCCTCCTGTGTTCAGTATGGTGTCTGGTGTTCTCAAGACCAAAGTCACTTGGGCCACTTTTACCCCCAGTGGATTGCTAATGTCAGCATGGCGGAAAGGCAGTCACTCAACTGGCCGTGCAGGGCAAAAGGCCTGAAGAACCTAACTTCTCTTTCAGAATTCCATTTAATCCTTCTGTCCTAAGCCCCATCATCTTGAGATGCCTCCAAATCCCGACATTTTGTGCGGTTCCAGGATATGAATAAGCTTGTTTAGAACTGCTCCCGACTGCCTGCTTGAGGTTAAGCTTTTCTTTTTCATTTTGCTAAGCCAGTTACCCTTCCTCAACTGCTTTCTGAAATTTTGTTACTGTCTTCTCTCCTGTCTCATGCATCCGTGCGTGCATGTGTGTGTGTGTGTGTGTATGTGCGCGCACGCATGCGCGTGTGTGTGTGTGTGTGTGTGTGTGTGATCACATCATTACAGTGAAGTGTTGGGAGGGAGCAGATGAACTTGTGTGTTACCTCTGCTGTGTCAACCAGAAGTTGTGTGTCTTACAAGATTCTTCCTAAATACTTGCTCCAGTTATATTGAAGGATTTTGATCTATCCAAATCTATCCAAACTCTAGCTTATTACACACACACACACACACACACACACACACACACACTGCAAAACATTGGCCTATAGTCTTCAATCTCTTGTAGATATTGAAGTAGGTTCAATATCTAAAAAAACCTGATCTGAAAAATTCCATACATCAAGCCTTCTACCTGAAAGACTATGAGTCAGGAACCGCCCCTCCCCCCAGCAGATCTGTTTGTGTCAGTGGTTCTGTCTGGGAGGAAGTGAGGTCATGGACAAAAACTTGGCCCCGTCCCCCTCGTGTTTTCTTGATGACGTGGTGAGGGAGAATACTAACCCTCAGGTTTGTTCCATAGTTTTAGTGGAAAGAGATCGATCTCATGGAGAATGCAAATTCTGCATTAACTTAGGAGGTAAAAAAGCTTCGAAGCGCCTTGCTTATGTGGGACATCTTTGGACAGTGCCCTCAGCCCCCTGTGGTATGTTCCCACCAGTGTCTGAATCCTGGGATAACTTAGAGGACACATCTGAGAAACATCACTCCAAGGTGATGTTTCAAGGGAACAATGGGGGACTGAAGAAGTGACAGTTTCGCGAAGCAGATGTAAGTAGAAAATCTTCTGGAGAAAGAATATCAACTTTCTCCCTTCCTTTCCTCCTTCCCTTCCTCCATATTGCCTTTTCTTCCTTTCTCAAATAATTACTGAGTCACTAGTAAAGGCCACAGAAGACATAAAGGAGAGATCTATCTATAAGACTTAGATGAAGCTTATAACCCATTTGTGTCTCTTTCTGCATCTTAAAATATAGCTTTAGACACGCGATCTCTAGAGAAGATTCCAGATTACTAATTCGTGACACTAACGGCCCAGCACTCATGCATTTGTAACATAATCTGTGAAGTATATTACACAAAGAACTTTAAATTGTCTAAACAAGTGGTCTGAAGACAGAGTATCAGAAGCAGTTCCCATAAAAGAGAAAGAATCCACCGTGGCTCTGGAATCCAGGCAGGCTTCCCGGAGGAGGTGAACCACGCGCAGGGTCGTGCATGGGGCTAAATAACAACCCAGAGGAAGATGGCGTTCCATCAGCGCCAAAGGCTTGGTGACGGAAATAATTGCAAAACTCTGAGCGAAACCAAGGAGAGCAGAGCTGATGTATATTGTATGGAAGCTGGAGGTGACAGCCAGCAAGGAAATAGGGGCTGCAGTCTTACCACCACTAATAACCGGATTCTGCCACAATTACACAGGCCGGGTCCAAGACTCTAGCTTCCAGGTGAGAGCTCTGTGGGGCCAACACCCCGATTTCAGCCTTGTGAAATCGGCAGCAGAGAACCCAGGTGAGCTGTGTGGGACTCACGGCGGGAGACCCGGGGAGCTAGCTCACTGCTTCTGTAAGCTGCTGCATTTGTGATAGTGTAGCACGTAGTATAGAAAACTGATCCCGGGTGCCCAGGTGGCTCAGTCGGCTAAGCGTCTGCCTTGGGCTCAGGTCATGATCCCAGGGTCCTGGGATCGAGTCCCATGTCGCTTCTCTGCCTGCTGCTCCCCCAACGCGTTCTCTCAATCTCTCTCACTCACTCGCTCTCTCTCCCAAATAAATTAAAAATAGAAAGAAAACGAATACCTCCCACAAGGTTTCCCTAATTTTTCCCTAATTTGAAACACTTAGACCTTTGAATCCAGGGGCTAAATCTCTCCGGATTGCAGGGAGGCTGCAGAAGGCAGACCTACCCAACCTAGATCCTTTCTTAGTGCCAGATTCATTTCATCTCACCAGGTAGCCCAGCCAATGAATCAAAGAAGGCCTTTCTATTTGTGCCAGTCCATCGGAGAAGTAAATTCTCCTATTTCCCATCGTTCTAATGAAATCCCAGTACTGCGAAGCTAGAAGTAACCCCACTGAACCTTTAAAGAGTCACACATATCGTAATTTCCACCAACTATGCTTCTTACGTGGAGAAGCGCATAACTTTTCAGAATTATAAGTTCCCCAAACATATCTTGGCTTTGGCGACATTCGGCTCAAGGTGCCTGTTTTATACCTCTCTCCCCACCTAGGAGAAGCCCAAGTGGCCCGCGGTATTTTCTATCCAGTTTAAAACCATCCACCTATGAAGTATGTCCACACATAGTACCACACATCTTCGGTACTAAGCAGTGGAAATTTCTGGACTGAGTTCACACCTCCATTGTTTAAAGGCCCTTCGGGGGAAGATTGGTTTTACAGCCATAGTCCTTGAAGTGACTCGTCCTCCAAGCTTTGGTTCCATTGAATTCCACCACAGAGTTCCATGTTTATCTTGTCTTGCTGACACCCACCTCAGAGGTGATCAGCTTTTCACTCAAAACATGGTGTTTCTAAAGGACGCTACGAACGGCCTGGGATCTGAGACTCAGCACAGTTCCTTCGAGCTCCGCACCTCATTCTCCTCAAACAAGTGTCCTCAGCCAGAATCTGGCTGGCGGATCAGAGGGATGATTCATGAACTAAAATGCGACTCAACTTGGCTTTTCCACTGGCTGCACTGAGCCCAAAAGGAGCCAAAATGTGTTTGTTTCCACAAAACAGGCAGCTTTCACGAAGTGACACACGAGGAGGCAGGCGGTCTGAGACTTTCTCCGAGGCCTGGCCGGTTTGCCCAGTAGATGTCTGCTCTCTGGGCTCGCTCCGGGCACCGCACCGGGACCACGAAAGTTCTCGTGGAGGCCGGGAACCTTCAGCGGCTCACGCGCGAGGGCTGAGGAGTCAGTCAGGGGCCTTTGGAGACTCCTCTGAGGCAACTCTGTGAGGAAACAGGCCTCCAGTCACAGACTCGGTCTTCAGGAAAGGAGTGCCCAGCTCTGCCCGGGGTTTGGATAGAAATGCCTCAGAGACTGTGATTTCTTTGGGTAGAACCCTCCAAAAGGACAGTTACAAGGGCCTGTCCACATCACGCACTCCCTGGTGCCAGAGGGCAGTGGGCCCCCCTGGAAATGGGGGTGCTGGCCCGCCCCGAGGGACAGCACCCCCAGTCCCCAGACCAACTCAGCAGCCTGGGCCAGGCCCCCATTACGCTCACAGACGGGTCGTGCCTTCCTCGGGATTAACAGCAATGTCTCCCCTTGATTGCCGTGGACAGTAACTGGTCCTTTCCCATCACACCTCGCAAGGAAAAAAACTTTTCCTTCGGACTTTGCCTTTTGCAGATTAAGGAGTCCCCGCAAAGTGAATCCTCCCATTTGTACAGCTCAACCCTCCCAGGCTGCCCTTAGTCATTGCTATAATCCTACATCCAGTCCACAGGGCTCTATCTGTGTCTGGCACACAGTAGTTGCTCAATAAATGCTTGCTGAATTGAGTATTTTCAATTCTCCGATTATTGTTCAGTTTTTTGTTTTGGTTTTTCTGGTCTCGTTAGTCTTTTTTTCTTGTTACATCAGCAAAGCTCCATGCCGATTGTACTGAAACACTCTCCGGCCTCCACCGTGCCCTCTTCCCAAGCATCCTGGCCACTCTGGCTCAGCACCCATGACTCTCTGGACCTTCCGAAACTTCCCATAACTCAACAACTAAAGCTGCAGCGGGGGACTTCCGGGACCCTGCCATCGGCGAATGCCCAGTTCTCTGCACTGAGCAAGGTTTACAGTATTGTAAACACATGCCTGGCTCCAATGATATGAAAATCGTTATATGATCAAGAATCCCACTCCAAGGGAGACCAATGTAAATAAGCCGCCAGCATCATCAGAAGCGCCTCCCTTCCATTCATCACATTGGAAGTAATAGTTCACTTGGTGTGGCCGGTGGTGGTCCCTCTGGACCAACGCTTAGACGCGGAGACGAAGAAGCCACATCTGGGGCGACATGGGGAAGGGGTTTTAATGCCGAGACAGTCTTTCCTGTGAGGACTACCTGGGGAATGCTACCAAACTTTTGAGACCTCCCTCCAGGGCTGCCTTGATAGAAATAAAATTTCACCACCTCTTCAAAACTTTGAGAAGATACTCGCTTGCTGAATAATTTACTAAGTTCTTTTTTTTTTTTTTAGCTCTGAGTTTACTGGGGTAAGTCTTTATTATTCTGTTTTGTTTTATTTGTAATTTTAATCTATGTTGTGGGATGGTAGGCAAGGCACGGGGGGGAAAAAAGAGCGGGAGCCCAGCAAGCAAACACATTCATCACAATAGCCTCCTTGTTTTTCCTCTCTGCGGAAGCACAAAGAAGAACAAGTGCTTTGAGTATTACAGGCACCTAGAGAGACGTTTATTTTGCGGTTGGCAAAGGAAAGTTTCTGAACTATTGCTTTAGAAATCCTTCTAGTAATACCCTAACCATGGCCTCAGGACTATAGGTGTGAAGCAAGTCTTTTTTGGCAAGGTTGTGGTGGGAAAATGGGCTTATTTCCCATTACCTGGCTTAGAAAATTCAAATAAAGGACAAGAAACAACAAAAGGCATCTTTCCATTTCAATGCATGTGTAAATCTTTTTAATACTGCTTGGTAATCCATTTTATGTAATACAATTAATTCAACTAATCTTCAATTGGTGAACATTTGGGTTTTTTTCCTGTCTTCTTGTCTTACTGTCAATGGATTGCAATGAATATTTTTGCTTGTACAGACGTATATAATGTTTATTGATGAGTCAGAAGTTATGTGCATGTTTTTAATGAAAAACACAAGCGTTAGAAAACTAACTGTACCATAAGTCCGTCTGTGTTTTATCTGCAAAGATATGTATATATTCATCTACGTGTATGTATAAGAGTAGTAATTTCTGGAAGGTCACACAAGACATTGTTAATGGTAGTCACTTTTTTGGAAATGGGGTTAGGAATGAAGGGGAAGTGTTTTTCCTTTTATACCTGTTGGGCATTTTTATCACGAATTGATTCTTTATAATAATTGTTAATAAAATTATGCCCAAGTCACACCAAGACCAAAGCCCCAAGTCAGTTGCATATTGGACCACAAAGTATTTTTGGTATGTTATTAGCACGTTTCAAAACAAAGTGTATTTCATAGGGGAAAAATCCAGAAATTGAGAAAAAATCAGGGGTACCAAGAATTAGGACGTAAATCTGCACCATATAGATCTCTTTCTTCCAGCTCAGTTTGAAAAGTTCAGGTCTGCAGAAAAGTAGAGCCCAAGACTAAGTGTCCAGGCTTCAGTCGGATCTGACCATTCACAGGCCTGGAAATGTCAAGTACGCTCCTGAGTCTTTCTCGTCCTCACTTTCCTCACAGAAAAAATGAGAAAAAAAAAAAAAAGAATACAGCACTTTTCCCCTCATTAAGTAATTGTGAGGGTTAAAGAGATAATATACGTAGCACTTAGCACAGGGCCTGAGGGCCGAGCTCAATTAATGTTAATTATGTTTACATTACTATCAGCATTTTATTTAAAAAGCAGCAAATCAAAAAAAAAAAAAAAAAAAAAAAAAACCCACAACAACATATAGCATCGTGGTGATTGCAACGGATGTAAGCACCATATACAAATAAAATACCTTCGACGGGGGAAAAGAATAAATATTAATAGTTGTACAAATATCCAGGCTTCTGGGAGATGACATCATCCATCAAGCAGGTGTTTGTGATTATTTATCACAACAAAATACCATAACAGATCCCTGTCAGTGGGTCAAGGAGCTGCATTTCTGTGCTACACACCGAAGTCTCCTGAATACGGCACCGTTGATTTGCATTCAAGGAGTATCCGGTTAATGTTTTGGCTCCTCCAAAGAAAACACGAGAATCTACTCTACATGAGAGGACTCGGTGGCCTCCCTCCACCTTCCTTCACTGCTTCTGCCTCGTGCTTGGTCTGCTGTGGTGCCGGCTGTATGGACTCCCCCTGGGGCATTCAGTACTGAGCGGGGTCCCGGGGCCCCCGCAGCCCCCACCGAGTTGGACTCGGCACACAGGGCTGGTCCTTCCCAGCTGCCTCACACCCCCATCTCCATCAGGTGCCTGGAGTCACCACTCAGCTATGTTGCTTCTGTTTCGGCTACCGTGTCCCGTTTGGGTATCCCCATCTCGGGAGGGGGATCTTGAACTCCTTTGGGGTTGAGATCTAACCCCAAATATCAACTAGCAATAATCACGCCTCGGATAAACCTCGGTGGCTACGATACTGCCACTGCGCAAAGCTAGAACCCAAAATATCAAAAGCGTACGGCCAAAAAAAAGAAAGAAAAGCATTCTTGCTGCCAAACGCACAACGCAGAGGAATATCAGGTGAAAAAGCAAAGGTGTCCCCGCCAGAGTTAGCCGTTGCTGACCTCGGGTGCGCCTCCTTCCATTGACTTCACGAATACTTACTGAGCACTTGCACTAAGGCCCCTGCTCCCCTGGGACACGCGCTGAGCGTGTGTGTTGGGGGTGAGGGAGACAGACGATAAAGGAGAAAGCAAATATGTAAAGGAAACAATTCTTCGTGGCAGGAGGTGTCGGGGAAGGCCTCCCAGAGGGGGTGCGACCTCATTTAGCCCACGGGTAGGGGGCTTGGCCGGTGAAGAACTCAGGAGGAACCGTCCCGGGGAGGGAAGAGCCAGCGTAGAGGCCAGAAGTGGGAAAAGTTTGTGGTGTTCGAGTGTCAGAAAAGCCACAGGGTGGCTGGGAGCCACGGGATCCAGGACAGGTTATAGGACTAATGAGATGGAGAGGGAGGCAGTGCCCAGAACGTTTGGGGTTGGGAGGCCCGTAAAGTGGGCACTCTTCCGGGAACCACAGAAAACCGCTAAACGAAGGAGCACGGCTAGATTTCTATTTTTAAAAGACTGCTTCTGCCCGGAATGAATTCTGGAAAGACAAAAGTGTCATGAGAAGCCCGTGGAAGAAATTGCCCTGGTCCGGGCAGAAAAGGATGGCGTCCCTAGGGGAAGGCATGCGGGTCCCCCCTGGGGCTTCTGAGGCTGGGTATCGGGCCGGGAGTGAGTCGCTTGTGGTGGCAAACAGTTAAAAGGGATCGTGTGAATTGCATACTGGAGAACCTTTTCAATATTCACAGTGAGCGATTCTTGGGGGATAATGTAATAACCTGGTTTAAAGCATTTACCTTGTCTTGGCTGCAAACGCGTGCAATCACTTTTATAACCAAGGACTTGCTTTCCGCAGCCCCAGGGCGCACATCTGTCACCAAGTAACAAGGCTTGGGTTAACACACAACGTCCCCAAGGATGGGGCCCCTTGGCAGAAGCGAATCCAGGGCTGCCCCCCTGAGCAGATCTGGAAGAGAGGACCCTTCAACTCCAGCCAGGTGAGGCTGGCGCATGTCTCCATCACTTCACTGGCACAAGGAACACCTGTCTCCCCCATGCCCTCCCTCCCCCACCCTGCTCGCCTCCTACCCTGCTCTGGCTGCCAGACATTGCCTGGAATCCTCCTGGGGCTGCGGCTGGCGCTCACGGCCAGTTCCTCGCTGAAATTCCTGGCCTCTAGAGGGCGCCTGCAAACCCTCCAGTTTCAGATTTAGGAGGAGCGCACCCCCACAGGTTTGGGGATGGAGAGCGGAAGGATGGATGGAGTCAGTACGGGTAGACTTTGGAATTACCCCCCAGCCCCACCCCGTACATATAAAATCGTATGTAGTCAGTGTTCGCTGTACCTTTTCTTTTGAAAATGCAAATTGGAAAATGCCAAGTGCGATGGAGCTGGGATACTAGAGTATGGTCTTAAATTAACACAGATTTCCTGTTTTCTCACACACAATTTCATCTGTAAAACCACGCGCGTATGCCGCTGAGCCAAGCGGGAGGGGGGGCTACCAAACACACAGACCTCAAAGGACAACCAAGGGCAGCAGGGCAGCCTCAGCCCATCTCCTATAACCCCTGCCCCTTCCTCAGGAGGAGGGAGCTGCAACCCTTCCATGGGCAGGCGTTAGTGCTCTGCCAGGGCCACGTACCGCATTTATTGTAGGATTTCTGTGTTTCTTACCTCTGTCCCCTCTAAAGCCCTGCTGCCTTTTTTTTTTTTTTTTAAATTTTATTTATTTATTTGACAGAGAGAGAGAGATCACAAGTAGGCAGAGAGGCAGACAGAGGGAGGGGGGAAGCAGGCTCCCCACTGAGCAGAGAGCCCAATGTGGGGCTCGATCCCAGGACCCTGAGATCATGACCCGAGCCGAAGGCAGAGGCTTTAACCCACTGGGCTACCCAGGCGCCCTGCCCTGCTGCCTTTTGTCTGAGTTTCCAAAGTTTCAAAGTTCCAAAGTTTCTTCTTCCAAGAGTTTCCATCTTTGCAATGCGTCCCCAAGGAAATGTCTCGGTGTTCGCCTCCACCTGTTTATTTGGGCAGCCCTGTGGGTTCGGCGCTGCACAGACCCACGATTTCTAGGAAGGCCCACGGATGGCACCTTACGGAAGAAATGACGTTTATCCCCACGTTTGGAACTTCATCCAGCCCAAATGAAATCGCACTATGTGCCCGTTTGGCAACTTGCCGTTGGCACACTCAGAACATGCCAACCCAGAGTAGGGCCCCTGCGTATACTGAGTGTTTTAGGCTGAAGGAATTTGAGAAAAAAAGCAGAAGCGGGAGGTCACTCTGACTTTTCCCCTCCTTCTCCTCTGAAGGGGGTCCGAAGAACCTCGTGTGAGAGGTGCCTTTGTCTTCAGGACACAGGGGAGCTCGGATACGAATGGAGAGCTTCCTGTGCTCCCCTGTTCGCTACCCACCCTGCGCTCTTGGTCTTGGTCTATCCTGTCTTTCCACTCCCGTCCACTCTGCCTGAGAGCACTCAGACTGGACGTACGGTCTTCATTTCCTTAGGAGGAAGCCGTGTCACATAAACTTATATTAAATACACGTGTATGCTTTTCTTCTGTTCAGCTGTCTTTGTCGGCTCAATGATCAGGCCCCACCAAGGACCCTAAGAGTGTCAGGAGAAGTTTCTGTTTCCACCCTTGACACCGTCTTCATTTAACAATGGGTGTGGACATCACTTTGTTACTACATCGAGCTTGGAACTCACATGTATCTATTTCGTGTGGATCTACACCTAAGTATTATCTCTAAGACTGTATCCGTGTACTGGGATCAGTTCCTGCAGAACCCTCCAATAGCAACACTTTCTCTGTTCTGATGGGCATCCACCGAGAGTGACTCTGGAAAGCATTCTATCTGAGGGTTCCCAGTGTAGTGCGGGAGGCTACACTTGGTGATGGTGATGATTATCCTTGTTGTTATCAAGCCATTCATTTGTTCATAATTATTTCATTTTCCCATCCAGAATTATGCTGTGCCTCTTGTAAGAACTTATTTCCAGTAATTATCTTTTTTTAAAAGATTTTATTTATTTGACAGAGAGAGAGAGATCCCAAGTAGGCAGAGAGGCAGGCAGAGAGAGAGGGGGAAGCAGGCCCCCCGCTGAGCAGAGAGCCCGATGTGGGGCTCGATTCCAAGACCCTGGGATCATGACTTGAGCTGAAGGCAGAGGCTTTAACCCACTGAGCCACCCAGGCGCCCCTCCAGTAATTATCCTAAAGGCTCTGTGAGATTGATATTATTATTTCCATTTTGTAAGTGAGAAGTTTAAGGTTCTGAGTGGGTCCAGGAATTCCCAGGAGGTGACAGAGTCAGTAGGAGACAGTCATGTCTGCTTGACCAGTGTGCCTCTTCCCCGTTGCCCCCCAAATGTTCTAGCTCCATGCTCATTCTAAGGTAGACATAGAAGACTGAGGGACCTAAGTCTGCAGCAGAGATGGGCAAACTTTTCCTGGAAAAAGCCAGAGAGTAAATATTTTAGACTTGGTGGGCTGGACAGTTTGTAGCTGTTCACCTTCTCATTGTAGCATGAAAGCCCGAGACAGTAGAGAAGCCAGTGAGCGTGGCTCCATTCCAATAGAGCTTTATTGATAAAAACAGATGGGGGGCGGATTTGGCCTTCGAGCGGTGGTTAGTCTATCCCCATCTGCAGGAACAACAGGTAGGGAAATGGTTGCAAGAGTTCGAGGACTGTAGCAACGACAAATTAAAGCCCCATCTTTACTGTCAGAATCTTTAAAGTCTAGCAAGGAATATCAGGTAAGCCTAGAAAAAAAGGGAAAAACGAAAGCCCAGGGATTCGGAAAGAAAAATTTAGAAAAATGTAAGACGAATGTAATGCAAATTATAAATTTCTAGGTGCAAAACCAGTCGGGCACAATTAAATGAAGCAAAGCGTCTTAGACAAAGTAGGTACAGAGCTGAGTTTGAGGCACGGGAGGGGGTGAAGAGGAAGAGACAAGGACAGAGGTCCCAGGACTTAGATTTCTGACATTTGCATGACTGAGAAGGACTAAAGACAGGGGAGCAGGCCCCCAGAGCCACAGTCAGGTTAAATAAGCAAAGGCATTTGTGTGCTTAAAAAGAAAAGCACATCGTAAGTAAAATTGCATACTCCCCCTCCAAGAGAGTGCCTATTAAAATAAATGTCATCTGCCCAGGCTCACAAACAGCTAAGTCTGAATTATTGATCACCCCATGAAAGTCTCCGTTCAGAATGTTCCCCGGGTCAGTGCAATAACCCAACCCATTTTTCCAGTCCGTCCCCTGCTTTTCCATCTCAGCCGCGGTGTCTGGCAGCTCGAAAATATAGACCAGGACATGGTTTTATCTGGAGCCTCTCTCTCTTTCTCAACATAACCCCTGCTCTCCCGCATCATATGCGGCGGCCCGAAAGCCTCAGGAATCCGCTGGCAAAAAGAGCAGGCTCGGTGCCATTTTCCTGCAAAGTCATTTTCAAATGGAAATTGGATGCCGTCGCCTGATAGGGCTTTACTTCTCTGCGTAAAGCACCGGACTTAGCGGGCTCCAGATCCCCGGCTCCACGCAGGGCAAACATTCCGGCGCAAACACCCCGGAAATACATATTCCCGTGGTGGGAATACTGCGAATTGGAGCCCGGAAAGGTGTGCACAACTGTGGGGGTGTCAGGCGATCCCCGTCCTCAGCTCAAAGATGCCCAGGTTGGGGAAGCCAGGCTAATATCTTGGTGAAGTGGGCCAAGCAGGTGACAAAAATTTCCGTCCAGGAAAGAGCACCATCTCCCCCCAAAGAAAGTATGATGGGTTGAGCCATCAAGTCCACGAGGCAGAAATGGTCTGTCACCCTGAGTTTACTGGTCTCTTCTCATGTTCAGACCCATCCTGGGTTCCCTGACCTTGGCCCTGAGCTTCACCTGAGGTATTCACCTGGTGCTGGCAACTTGCTCTTAAGTCACATTGACTTTCTCGGTCACACTTTGCCTTCCCTGACCTTGGCCCTGAGCTTCACCTGAGGTATTCACCTGGTGCTGGCAACTTGCTCTTAAGTCACATTGACTTTCTCGGTCACACTTTGCCTTAGAATCATAGCTTCCTTCCCTGTAAAGCTGTGCATCTAATTGTACCAAAGCTGAGTTTCCCGATCGTTGTCCCAGCATTGGAGCGACCATTTCTCTCTGTCTAGGAGGCACAACGATGGCTGTGCCTTCATTCAGACCCCGTAGCTGTGACATGGAATAGGTCCTGCCCATGATGGCAGCCGCAGGGCACGTCCCGCTGAGCTGTGGTGTGCTTGAGTGAAAACACACGCCAGGCAGGATGTCAAAGAAGGTCAGTATCTCATCCGTGATTTTTATATGGGTCGCATACGGAAAAGATAATATTTAGGGTATCATGATTTACATAGAATATTTATAGGAAGTTTACCGATTTCCTTTGACTTTTTTTTTTTAATTTTTAAAAAGATTTTATTTATTTATTTGTCAGAGAGAAAGAGAGAGCACGGGCAGGGGAAGAGGGAGAAGCAGGCTCCCCGCTGAGCAGGGAGCCCGACGCAGAACTCGATCCCAGGACCCCGCGATCATGACCTGAGCCGAAGGCAGAGGCTTAACCGACTGAGCCGCCCACGTGCGCCTCCCTTTTTAAATGTGGCTCCTGGAAAACTCGAAATTACATCTGTGACTCACATTCTACTTCTGTCGGGGCTGCTGGCCTGACGTTCCAGAGCCCGTAAGCTGGTGGCAAAGAGCAGTGACTCTGATGTACGGAATCGTTGCAAAATTCCACACGTGTGTTCTGAGACAGACATGAATTCACCGAAGGCAAGGAAATCTCACAGGCTGTTGTCGAAAGTGCCTTCCTTTCTGTCCTTGGTAGAAATGGAATTCTTTTCTAAGTTCGCTGTTTAACATGTGCCGTCTCCGATTAATGCAGTGGCTCTGCCGCCCCTGCCCTGCGAGCAGGCCCTCCTCGTGAGAGGCAGGCCCTCTCTAGGTTGGGGGGCCTCACAGAGGGGCCTTGGGGAGCGTCCTCCCTGAATTCACAGCTCGTCAACAGCGCCTGGCCCCTAGGACTTCTGGATAAATACTCATTAAATGTTCAATGTCAAGTGCTAAAGGAATTGAAGTTTGCCGCGTCGGGTGCCCACAGATAACTTTGCTTATAGCTTTGAACCCAGACCGTGATCATAATTCTTCCACAGTTAAGAATACCCCACATAAAATGTTCTCATAGCTGAACTTTAGAAAAAAGTCGAGTATTTTTTAGGACAGTGATTCTTACAGTGGGGTAGGAATGGGATGGGATTTTTCCAGACAAGACAGGCTGCCCCATGGATCTCTGTTCCTTGTCATCGATGGGATTGCTTTATGGCCTCGGGTTCAGCAAGTTGAACCAAAGGTTAAGAATCAGTGTCTGAGTGCAAGTCACTACGCGCTGCTCGGGATCTCGGCGGCCGGCTTCGGTCTGTTCCCGGCCGGACCAGCCTCAGGGGCACAGAGCCTGCACCTTGGCGTGGGGCCCGTGGGGCACGGATGTCCCCGCCTCGGCGTTCTGACGAACGTCTTTGAACTGGTGTTTCGTAACTGAGATCTGATGGGACAATGGAGCAGGTGCATGCGCAGAACACTGTCACCCCGCAGGCACGTCTGCCGGCCGTGACCCCTGACACGCAGCGTCTAGGGGGCTCCCCGAGCTCAGGATTCCCACTCACCCGAGATCGGTGCAGTTCGGGGAGACTTGGAGTGAGTGCAAGGCCAGCGTGCTCCATCCGTGATGGAGTAACCAGCCCCAAGATGCTGTCCTTTCCAGGTGGAAGAGAACTTGGCCTCAGATTCAGAAGAAAGCAGCGACAGTGAAGACTTAGGAGCACCCGCGGAATCCCGCCGTATCCTTCCCTTTCACATGTTCATTCCCTGGACAGACAACCACACTCACCAGCAGGGATGCTGCGGACGGAGGGGACGCATGGGACCCCCAGGGCTCCTCTTCCGTTCATGCTCTCCCCGCACCCTAGGCTCAAGGTGGGTAGTGTTGCTGGAACATGTGCACATCGAGAAGCCAAATATAAGCAGCTGAGTTGGTCGGGGGCCGAAGGCCTCCCGGGAACACACCTGCAGCTTTAACAAGGTGGGTTTTACGCATCACAGCGAGGAATTCCCATTGGCCGTGGGGCTCGGGGACGGGCTTCGTCAGCGGGCGCCAAGACCCACTGCGGGACTGGGGCTTTGGTCGGGTGACTTGGGGGAGGTTCTAAGGAAGCGGAGCTGTGTTCTACACTGACTTGTACCAAAACAGGGGCACTTGTGTGAGTGGATATCTTAATAAATCTAAGGTATCGGAGGGGCAGGGTCGCGCGAGCTTACTGCTGAAACAGGTGAAGACCTAGCGTCGCTCATTCAGCTGGAGACGTCTGTGGTGGGTGTTTTGTGAGCTGGAGGGGACATTCTGAGATTACGTCCAACAGGAGAGCACATGGCTTGAGCACAAGGGCAGTACCCCTGAGACCAAGCTGCGAACACCCAGTCCAGGTCCCTGTAATTGTCCCGATTCTGCATGGGAATTACGTGCACGGATATTTGCATTTGAAACCGGCCACAAGGGATAAAGCTGAACGCTGCCGCTCATGCTCCCAATATACAGTTTTAATTTTTCTTTGCTTAGATCAACATTAAGCAGCAAATAATGATTTAAAAAAAATCGAGAAAAGTTGAGATAGACCAAGACCGTGGAGGAAAAGAAAGAGCTTTACATTTTAGTGGCTTTAATGACACTTTTTTCTGCTCTTTGAACAAGGGGCTCTGCGTTTTCATTCTGCACCGGGTCCCGTGCATCACGTAGCTGGCTCTGCACCTGGTTATTTATTTCTTTAAACCTTTGACAGTGCCCTAAAGAGGAAGTCTTAAACGCCCTGGTTTTCTTCTGTCCTTTGGAGATCACTGGCTACGACGTGTCCCCCAGGTCAGCAAATGTCACAGGAATTCAAATCCCTGCGTGTTCCTTTGTAGGGAGCACTTTGGTGAGTTGGGAGAGCTCGCTGGCCTCCTCTCCTTTCTCCAGGTCCTTGTCCCCGAGCCCTTATTTTTACGGGGTACGAACAGAAGCAAGAAGGCCTGAAAGAGGGTCCGCGCACACAGTATTCGATCTGTGTGTCCGATTCCACTGGTGAGAGCTGGCCCTCCACGACCCTGCCTTTCTGTTGAGGGATGGCCTTTTCTGTTTCCCAGGCCAGTATCCATCCAAGTTGCTACTCCCTCTTCTGATCAATATCTTATTTATAAACAATTTTCCACTGCTTATCTCCTGGTGCCCTACGAAGCCTCTAGTCCCAATCTCTGATGACACTGATCTTTGATACGGATTTAGAGTGAATCCGTTTCTCAGCAAGGCCTTCCCTTATCCCTTACACAAAATACAGCTTTACAAAATTATTTAGAGGCAGATATTTGAACAGAGATTTAAAGTGACTTCATGCCACGCCAGATGAGACCGAACAGATAAACTGCACTAGAAAATTCAGAGCTTTGGACGCACCCTCCCTTTCTTCTTCTTAACAAGAAGGCCTGCCACTCTTAACAGCGCGGTACTTAAAGGGCTCTGCTCGGGGCACGGAGGGAAGATTGGAGGAGGCCGACGTCGCGCTTCTGTACCCGCGAGGAGTTCTGACGGGTCCTTCTGGGGCAATGTGATTGGCACGTGAGCTCTGAGACGCTGACCACAAATCAGCAGTCCCTGTCTCCCCATCTAGACAATGGGCCTCACGAGAGTGGGTGTAATGAAATCACGCTCATCCCCCGCCGCCCCACCCCCCTGGGGTACACACGCACTCGCGAGAGCAAATACCCACACCACAAATAGCATCACTTCTCGTGAAATGTGTCCATGGATGGTGTTGGCTCCTCCGACTGGTTTCTCCGGGGGGGGACACACCGAAGAATGAGAGGGGGGTGTCCTCCCGCTCCTCCTAAGAGCCTTGGCGATGTCATTAGCAGCACGGATGCGTGTGCCGTCTCCCCACAACTCGTTTCCATTCGTAACGATCCGTCTTATAACAAGATACCCGGGAAGGTCAAAATAGTCGTTGTCGATTCCGGGGGCAAACGGCGTAGGAGCGAGAGTAGACGAGATGCTGAAACACAACAGGAGTGGATTATGGCTGATTAAACCTGTCATCAGCCAGGGGGAAATAAAATCTAGACATTATTGTGTTTTCTTTCGGCTCATCTGAGTCACGGACTCTTGAGTCGTTGACACTTGCCACCCACTCAGCCCAGGACCTTTGTCCGGGCCCAGAGCCCCAAGGAGAAATGCTGACGCCCTCCCACCAGCCTGCTCTCGTGGGTGCGGAAACCCCCCGGGACTGCGATGCCGCTCACAAAAACCAAGTCTTCTTTCTGTTCCTTTAACCACAGGAGGAAGACGATGGCGTTATCAAAAGTGAAAGGCTACTTTTTTTTGCTGAAGGGGAAAAATGAATCCCTTCGAAAGGCCATTACATGCAGATTGCCCTCCTGGTCCCAGAGAAGTTTCTCCGAACACCCAGATTTGTCCTCAGGCTGAAGTGGGGCCTCTCCGGGAATTCGGACTTCACATTGTCTGTCTGTCCAAACACAAGGCAAGCCAGGAGCCATTTTTCAGCGATTTCCCCTTGAACGTGGGGGCTACCTGTTCGGGCTGGGGGGGGCGGGGCGAGTTGGATTTGCGGGAGCTGGCACGTCGCCGGCAGGAAACACCGGGACACCCCGATTCCTTCTCTCCTTCCTCCCCACGGGCTCTGGGGTCACACCCTTCTACAGAAACCTTGGACACTGTCCCCTGGGGAGTCATTGAGCATGAACATCACGGTGTCCCCGTTTCTCCGATCAACCACTCTGCGTTCCGCTGGGCATGGTGGCGGGGAGGGTGGCCGTCACTATGGAGCTTGGAATTTTCTGCTTCCCCATTTGCGTACAAGGTACGATTTGTACATTGTTTGTTCAAGGTAAGATTCTCACTCTAGAGGAGCCGTCTGCGGCCTGTCCCCCCAAAAGTAGTAAAATCCCCTCATCCGCGAAGACGGCGAGTCGGCTTTGTGCTCAGCTCCCCTCTCCTGCCATCCCTGTGCGTGGGGGACACAGGCGCTCACTCGCTAGCTGGGGGTGGGGACAGTGCACAGCGTCCTGGTGCGACGCTGAGCGGGATTCGTGGGTTCTTGCTCCTCGTTTAGCCTTTTCTCGCCTCATGTCATGAGTGGAGATGGGTCCTTGGAAATCATAGACTTTTTTTCATGCCTTTATGTCATATATGAGGAATCTGATGCCCGAGGAGGTCCAGTTACTTATTTGGGGAAATGCACTACTCAGTGTTTTACAATATTTTCCACTGTGAATCTTTACAAACGGGTTTCCTGGCAAAGCATGAGTCCCTTCCTAGGGTGGCTTTAGCAGAGAACGGATACCCTGTGGTTTCATCAGATCTTCGATGCCAGTTGATTACAAGACACACAGTCATTGTAGGCGGTACTAAGGAAAGAAAGTAACGCACACACAGAGATGGCGAAAATGTCCTCACCTTCAGGAAATGATGATTCGTACTACGCGGTAACTGGCCAGGGGGGCCGGCAGCCCTGCGCCCTGCCTCGGGGAGCAGCCCCGCTCCCTCCGCACGTACGGGTCCTCCTGGACATTCCAGAAAGCCCTTGGGTGGCGCTTGGCAAGCACGTGGGGAATCGCAGCCATTGCTTTCATGACAAATCATGAGGTTCCTGATCCCAAATTTGTGCCTCCTTCTGTCTTTCTTTGGACTCGATAGCGTCTCTTCCAGATGCCAAATCGTGGTGCAACCCTTCGCAGAGGCCTTTTAAGCACCCATTAAGCCACTGAGCACAGATGGTGGCAGCGACTCACAGGACACGGTTGAAGGGGCCCAGATGAGAGGAGGTGTGGACACGCTGGTGTGTGACAGCAGTGGGGGCTTGCCTGGGACAGCAGCGGGTCCCACCCCAAGGGCACACACAGTGCTCCGAGGAAGAGGCAGCCTGCTTTCTGCAGCAATAGAAGGGGGGTGGGGCAGGGGGACAGAGGGGGGTGCGCCCCTCAGAAATTAACAAGACGCGGAAATACCTCCAGGCTTGGTCAGGGTTTCTCCCCGGGAAGCCTGCTGCTCCAGCCCCTTAGGCTGGGATCTGACGTTCCACTTCAAACTGGAAAAGGGCCTGAAACATCTCCCAAAGAAGAGGTAATCAAGGCAGGTTTCGAAAAGATGTCTCTAAGTCAATCCCAGCAGCTCTGAGCCCTGGCTGCCCATTAGGAATTTCAGAAGAACACAAACCAACAACAACAAAATTGCTAACCCCAAACACACTGGATCCGAATGTCGGGGGGGGGGGCCCGGGCATCAGGCGATTTTGGAAAACTCTCTAGAGTTTTCTCTAGAAAACTCTCTAGAAGTCCCAGCGCACAGGCGGGGAGGGAAACCCCCGCCGAGAACACAAGCTGTCTCCTGGTTTTCCAGAAAGTGCATCCTGCGTTCAATCAAGAGCACACGGCTCTTTGGCAACATCTGGATGCGGCTGCAGGGGGGTCTAGGCTTTATTTCCCGCGCACGTCCCTGGTGTAGGCCCCTTTCCCCCTCTTTCTTTCTTGCTTCTTCCTCTTCTCTTTTCTGTCCCTCTCTTTAATGCCACGCTGGCAATCTTGCTACACGGATCTATTTTAGGACAGCTACACACACACTGAGCTTTTAAACCTTTCAAACTGTGTTAAACCACGAACGCCCCATCATGCATAGAAAGTAGACTTTCCAGGATTCTCGGAAGGCAAATCCCGGCTGCAGATGTTTGGACACTGTCCGCGCCCCTCCCTCTGGCTGGCGAGTCAGTCCCGCTCTGATGCTCTGATGGTGAGGGGCGCGAGCAGCACCCCTGAGATCCTGCCGGATTCTAGAGGCTCAGCCCAATGGCTTGTTCGCTGCAGACAATACAAGGCAGGTCCAAAGGAGGGGACCTGGGCGCAGCGCTCGGAGAGGCACTTGTCACAGCCCTGGTCTAGTGCTTCCTGGGGTGTATTCCCTCTCCTGATGTCAGGGTTGGCCTTTGTCTACCAAGGGCTTGGGGTCTTCCAAGGAGAGATCTTTTTACAAAAGAGGAGATCTTTTTCTAAAGATCCCACACCCTTTTGCAACTACCCTTTTGTTTTGTTTTGGTTTGGTTTGGTTTGGTTTGGTTTTTTTGGCCAGTTGGTTTTCTAAGCTTACAGACCCTGCATGATTATGAAAGAGAAAGCAACCTGATTGGGAGAAATTCAGCTGGAGAGGGAGAGGGAGAATTTCATACCTAGAAATTGGGAAAATTGTTTAAAATTCATTCTCCAAGAGCCATCAGTGTATTTTCAAGGAAAATAGGCGATGCTGTGCTCATTTTTCTTTCAACTTCTCTTGAGCATTTTATGGAGGGGACACCATGGGTGTCTGTACAATTTATTCAGATTTTGACAGTATAATTTAAGATAATGATCAGTTGAAGAGAATTAGATCATCACACCACTTGAAGGTAGTCCGTTTCTTCATGTCTTCCCGAGATCTCTGATCAGTAGTGAGTTTTCTTTTCTCTTAACAGACTTAGGACACATTTTTCTTTGTGCAACTTTCTTTCTGTGAGACGAAGAAACTAGACATTGCCGTACCTATCACAGACAGAAAAAAGAGAAATCTATTACCTGAAATCCCTTCTCCCTTTTCCTCTTCACACTTGGACGGCTCTCCTTAACAACCCCTGGCTTTCAGTAGAGACTACAGCTCATCTGAGTGAAACAGAGAAAGACAGAGTTTGCAATGAATTCTCAACGATCTATGCAATTATGCATACTGTCCTTTAAGTTAGAGAAGGCACAGCAGACCGTCCGTGGCTACCTCGTACAGCACAATATCTATTATGATACGAGATGGAGCACATTGCTTAACCTCGTTAGGCCTCAGTTTCCCTGTCTATGAAAGGAGATCTTTATAGCATCTACCTCAAGGGTTTTGTGGGGATTAAAATGACTATCGAGGAGGAAGCTAATTGCCGGGCATTCAACTGAGCACACGGTAACACTGTAGTTAGATGCCATCATCCACTACTTTGGAAGTCCTGACGTGCTACGGGTAAGAACAGAGCGCTGGTATTTCCCGCAGCCTACAATTTACCTTCTCAACTTTTGTCTGGGGTCCTAAATGGAGAGACACAATTCACAGAGCACAGTGAACCTGACTTGGAATCAGGACCTATTCCTGACGTCAGGGAGAAAAATTCCCGTCCCCTCAAGGCCCTTCTGGCTGGACTAAGAATCGAATTGACATGAGACAGACGCACAGGAGAAAATCCAATTTAAGGGCGTACCTACCGGGAACCCGCACAGACACGGAAATTTCACAGTCAGGCAAAATGAGGCATATAAGTCATCCTGAACTAAGGAGAAGGAGGTACGGACCTGGGACTTCAAAGGGAAAGCATGCAATTCACAGGACAATGAAAAGAGAGCAAGCGTTTGGTAAACTGCCGTTTGCTGGGCCACTCAGAAACCAGGGGCAAAGAGAGGACTTTGCTCCATCAGGCCTCGCCAGGTTCCCCCTTGTTCCCCATCCTTGCTTCTTATCTGTAGCTGTCCGTGGTGATAGGTCTCTTCCTGGGGCAGGTCCTGCACCTAAATTCTTTTTAGGCGGTTGTAGGAGAGGTAAAGAGTTTCTCCTGAATCTGCTGGGTCCGGGTGGCTTTTAATTCAAAATAATCTTTATGCCAAGTGGCCCATCTTGGGGCGGGCTGCCCTCGGTCCTCCACGGTCTACAGGTGGATTTGAGGCTGTAATCAGAGGATCCGGAGGCTTCTGAGGCCCTTTTCTGGGAGTTCGCTGGAGTCCTCCTCTGCGTCTTAATCCCCAGAACTCCCTAATAGCAACGCACTGTACATCCACACAGCTTTTTGTGGCTTTCAATCATGCCAACTTTATAACATCCCAACGATATATCCGTATTGACCAAGAAAGAAGTCACTGAACCTCTAAGCCAACAGGCATTTATCTTGGCAATTAGAATTGCGCTTCTGGAGACTTAGACTCGGGTAGAAACCTGACCGGTGTTCGAAGGAAGACAAGCAGGGAGGGGCAGGGTTACGTGGGCGAAAAGCTACCGATGCAGGTCTCACCCAGGTCCTCTATGCCAAATACGGATTGCAGCTGAGCCTACGGGGCTCGGCCGGGACAATACGCAAACGAGGGACTGAAACTTATCAAGTCTCAGGGGCTCCTTTCAAAGGGGAGGAGGATGCCGACCCAGATGTCATTGTGAGGACGGAATGAGGTCCAGGCTGAGGGCTTGCAGCTGGCTGGGAGGTTTTTAAAAAGTTGATGGTTGCTCCAATGACGATGTGCATAAATTCCTCCTCCCTTCTAGCCTCCTGCCCCTATTTTGAAAAAATTATAATAATAACAGACGTTCTTAGCTGGACTTGCTTGCTCCATTGTGAAATCTCCTTTCCCGTCAGCCGCACCATTGTTAGAGGAGGAGGAGCACCGGAGTGTGGGTCAACTGACCGCAGTCCCTCAGTGAGCGAGAAATTGAGAAACGGGAGTAGTTATACCCCCCATGCTAACCGTAGACCCCAAAACAAGGTCAAAGCAGCCTTGTTAGTATCAAGGAGGCGGGCACACAGCTAAGAAGTCCTCGATTATTTTTTTATCTTGAAGTTACTGAGTGTTGCGATGGGGACACGGCCTCCTTGAAGTGTCTCTCTGTTGCCTGGCTGGGCCAAAAACCAAAATGCACGAGTATTCCAACACTGGGCTTGGGCCTCTCTGCCTCAACCCCTTCCCACTTGTCCTCACCTGCCGGGGACTACCAACAGGGACCTGCTTTGGTGTTTCGCGTCTTCTTTACCTGCTTGACGTTTCTTGAAACTGACGATGAGGAGCAACAGAAGGCCAGAGAAGCAAGTCTGGAGTGTATGAATTAGGGGCTGGAGTCAGCAAACTCACTCGGAGGAGGAGCTCCCTCCTAACGAAGCGCTTACATTCGATGGCGAGCCCAGTACGCGTCCCCCCGAAACACCTAACAGTGTAACAACCTTCGGGGAGGCGCACCCCCTTTTCTGGGGGAAATGCGTGTGGTTTCCAACGGCCTCATGCGTCCCCGGAACGATGACATCTGTGTTCCTATTTAAAACTCAAGGGTATACCACCTTCTTCTATCTGAGCTGTTAGCTTTTAAAAATACTTAAAAACCAATCAGCAACTAAATTGCATCTGAAGAGCTCTTTCAATTATAGAATGGAAGCAGTTCCTCAGCAACCAAAGTATTTAAAAGCAGCAAAAATTAATGTGCATTTTAATGCTGATTTTCAGAGTATAATACACTTCGTAATTCATTTAAATGTATTCTGCGTTCTATTCTGGCTGCAGGCACAGCGGCGGTCCTTGAGACATCGTAAAACTACATTTTAAAAGTTTTTTTTTTTTTTAATAGAAGAGTATTTAAAAATCTAAGAAAGATAAACCGAGGGAAAACGTAATTGGTCAGAATCCGAATACAGATGGGTTTTCTCCTCCTTGAATAACACCACTTAGCAGCGGCCCCATAGAAGGGTCTGTAGCCCTTAAAGAGACAACCTGCAGGTTGGGTCACAACAAATAAAACAACCAAAAAACCCTCATCTGATTGCATCTTCTCCGCCCCGCTGGATTTCGGACACAGCCTTTAGACTTTC
>CM053611.1:2450494-2475615 GCA_028646535.1 Procyon lotor
CAGTAAGGGCTCGCGTGGGTGTGAAATAAACTGCACTCTGGCTATCTCAGCTCCACAACCTCAAGCAGACTTCGATGAGTCAGTTCTAGAGATAGATGGACACCTTCTGGAAGCATGGGTAGGGGCCTCTGCAGAAGGGGTGCCCACACGCACCTGTGGGATGCTAGGGCACCAGCAGATCTGAACCTACGTGTTTCTCCCACCAGATACTCCAGGCTCGGGGCCCAAATCTGTGAGGCCAGAAGCTTCTGGGTAACTTCAGAAACTTGTGTGCGATTGCTGCCAACTCTCCCCATTTCTCAACTGTTCACCTGTTGAGAGCTCCAAGGGGAGGAAGTGGCACAAGATGTATCCTTTCACCTGCTCAAAAACATTACCATCAGAAATCACTCTTCCTGATAGGAGAAAGAGGTCGTAAAGCCAAATCGATAAAACAGGCATGCTGAACAGTATCAAGCCAGACAGGAAGAGAAGCCAGAAACCAGGGGTTGGCCGATAGGCTAGAAGCTGGAAGACCATATCAATGAAGACATTGATGCCAAACTGTGGGAGTATATAAAAAGCTAGCAGATACAAAAGTGAAGGGGTGGTTTAAAAATTGCCTGCAGGTCCTTTGACACTCTTCTCACTGGAAGTGAAGTTTCATTTCCTTCTTCGTGAAAACGGATCAGCCTCAGTGACTTGCTCGCAATGAAGAAAATGCACAGAAGTGACATTCTGTGACTTCCATGGCTGTCTCTTGAGACACATATCCTGGAAACCCCGGGCCACCGTGGAGAAATCGGCCACCGTGAAGGCACCGTGCTGCAGAGACCACAGAGACACAGCTACAGCCGGGGGCCCCCAGCGTCTAGAATCTTCCCAGGCCAGGAGCCAAGCACCTGAACGAGCCTTCAGATGGTCTTGCCACGGCTTCAAAAGGCTGAAACCTAAAGCTGAAACATGCTATCCCTCAGCCCAGCCCTGCCCTGGAGAGCTTCCTAAGAAACATACCTTTTGTTGTTATTTCAAGCCACTGAGCATTGCCCTGTACCAGACCTCAGGGAGTGCGATTAAATCAGCAAAGGTGCAGGAAAATGGTGGGAGGATGACCCCTCCCATTTGTTTTTTTGTAGAGTTGGTTTCTTGTAGAGGTTCTGACTTACTTTCACAGCTGACAGCAAGATTATAAAAAAAAAAATATTACATTGCTTGTCTTTCTTTTTTAAAAAAATAATTTAAATATTACATAGAACTTAAGAGAACAAGGTACAAAATAACCCGTGCTCCCAGCACCTGGAACTGAAAGATGATGTTTCTCGCTCTTTTCCTGAATTTCTGCTGCCCAACTTTTATTCCCTTACGGGGACTCTTGACTATCGGTTTTCTCTCCGGTCCGTGGGGTTCCCAAATCCTGCATCCATCTGCATTCATCTGGACACAGATTATGCCCCAAGATGAGGACATGGGAACTTTGTTTCAAGGGCTGACCTGACAGATGTGCCTCGATGCTCCACCCCAACCCTGGACCGTCTCTGATTCCCCCAATGGGCCCCAGCTTCTCAAACTCTACCCTGCATCAGAACCACCTGGAAATTCTGTTTGAATTCTGCCCCAGTCCCCAAAACAGAGAGTCTGTGCTTATGTGAGGTGGGGCCCAAGAATTTACATTCTAGCAAGCTCCAAAACCTTGTAACTTTTCCCAGCCCAGGCTTCTCACTTGATCCTGAATTGTCCAACACCCAGAAGTCATTCTTCATGGATAATTCAAATGGATCTATGTACCCAGCAATCTGGTGCCAAGTTCTCTCTGATCAGGCTGAGGCTCTCAGAACCCCAGCAATGGCACCTTCCATAGGAAGCCTCCCGCTGACCTTGTGAGACTCTATTCTCACTACTGTGCATCCTTTCCTGCTCCCTGTGCCACCCAAACCTGACCATTCACCATCCACGCTTTCATCAAGTCATCGAGGCAAGAAAGGACATCACGCACTCTTTCCTGCCTCTATGACTTGACTCACACATTCCCTTTCTGGCCATCTCTGCCAAAGAAACGCCATATGACCAATTTCCCAAAAAGCAGCATGAATGTCACATGCTCTCCTAATTCCCAACATCCCGAGGACCATCTCCCCCCTCTGGACTCACGGATCCTTTATTGCAGGTCTCCAAGATCACTTACACGGTCGGTCATTCATTTCGGTTACAGGAAGACGCCACTTCCACCTTCTACGCGTTTCTGAAAACACATTTGAAAGTAAAATTAGAAGGGAACAGAATTCTCCAAATGCTAAATGAAATCAACATTTCCTAATGACACCTCGCACCACTTAGATACACCCCTCATCTGTGTTTTTCCAGATCTTTTCTTTTTTCTTTTTTTCCTTTTCCTTTCCCAACATTATAGACCGAGTTGAAGTCATTAAGTATCTATTTGTGTCTTAAGATTAGCCACTTGGGGCACACTTCAGGATTTGTAACCTTGACTCAGTTGAGGAGATAAGAGCAGACCTTCTTTCCAGCAGTTGGCACTGCCGGTTTTTGGTCTTCCGGGCATTTTTACAAAATGGTTTTTCAAAACCTTGTAAAAATCTCTTAAATGGGGACACAAAATGGCAGTAAGTACCGGCAAATTATGGGAGGCTACTAAAATTACATTTTTGGTTCCCCACACGAGAGGGAGGTCAATGCAAGCTGTATGGTGTAAGAGTCGTACAGAAGTTAAACGTAGAGTAGTGGCCTGTCCTCCCTGAGGCCTATGCCGGGGAAGCGGAAGAACGGGAATCAGACCGACTAAAGTCACTTTATTAGCAGCAAACCACGATGGGCGGGAAACCACGCGGCTTCCGTGGCTGTGAAAGCGGCTGCTCAGAATTCCTTCCAGGAGGGACTCCCTGCGGCGTGTGGTCAGGGAGCCCCCCCCAGCACCCCTCCTTCATGGTTGGCCCCCACTGCACCGAGTGCCTCAGCCTGGGGGGCCCCCTTCTGGGGCTCCTGCATCTGATGACTGAGTGGGGACACCAGGGAGAAAGGGGGGCTCCCGGAGCCTCTGCCTGGCTGCATGGCACACCACGTCCTCTGCCCCTTCCTCCCCCCACCCCCTAAGCGCTGACCCTAACAAGCATCTTGCACCGCAAACTCGGTGTTAGCATCAACCCCCGGAAAAGAACATCCATTATGTCAACAGCCCGGAGCACTGCGGTAGAAGCAGTTGGAATTTCCTCCACGTTCACCAACTCCAGCTGGAGAGGGTGGGGTCAGGAGAGGGGTTCTGAGTCTCAGGTTCCCTTTCTCTCTACGACAATGGTTCTCAACCCTTTTCTGTGCTCGATGCCCTTGTGAATACAGTCTTTCTGGCAGCTCGCTTGAAGAGCTTAAATGGTATCCGTGGTCGGGACGGCACTGTTCTCCGAGTAAAACCGTCTAGTGCCCTAAACGCTCTCTAATGGTGGCTTCACGGGTCATTTGACAACGATCCACAGTAAGAAATACATTTTACATCACGTCCCAGTAGACTCATAGGTTTACATGTGTGTGCACGATGGAAACAAAAGTCTTATGTAAGAGTTACATAAAAGCACTCTGATACTTTCTGTGTGCTTTTATTAATCCTGGTCGTGATCCACTAAACTGATTTCACAACTTGCTAGGGTCGTGTTCTGTGCACTGAAAAACCCCTCTGTTTCCTACTTACAAGGCAAAATTTGTTGTGTGTTATGGAAACACACGATGGGGACCCTACCCGGTGTTTGTCAAAGTTCTCAGCCACGACTTAGAGTCAGAAACACAGGCGCCACTGTACAAAGTTTCATGAAACCGTCCCTCCTTCCTGTGTGGAATACACCCTGACAGCTGCTATTCTAGTGTATTTCATTTTGGGAGTGGTTAGAACTCAACCAATTGATGTCACGATCCACAAGTTGAAAAATACCACTCTAACATGAACCCAAGAGTTCAGGCGCGCGCTCCTAACCGCACGCCCTCTCTGTCATAATGGAAACTTCTTCCACACATCGGTCACTCTGCGACATCCTGACCTTGCAGGGCAAACCCGGGCTATAGGAAAAGGACAAAAGCACCCAGCCCATGAGCACGGATGTGACCAAGGACAGCGGCGCGGACGTGTGTGTGCACACGGAGTCCAGCATCTGCCCAGCAGGCGAGCGTGTGCTGTGGTCACCTGGACATGTGATCGAGCGGTCTGCCTCCTGTCCTCTGTCCTCCCTGAGACCCCAGGCCCGTCCGCACAGGACAGGGCTTTACACGAGGCATCAGGTCTGCGTTGTTTTTAAAAGTGCATTTGCATTTGTGAATTACGTCGCTCGCCAATCTTGCCCCAGGGCAGCAAGACCCCGGCGTTTTAATAAACACTGATCCCTACACCCGTGACTTGGCACCAGATCTCTCTTCCCCCACAGAGTCAAAAGCAAAATGTTCCGGGATGCTTGCGCGGCCCAGCTAGTTAAGCGACCAACTCTTGGATTTCCACTCAGGTCATGATCTCAGGGCTGTGGGATTGAGCCCCTCGTTGGGCTCCACGCTCAGCAAAGAGTCGGCTTGAGATTCTTTCTCTCCTTCTCCTGGGACCCTCCCCCCAGCTTACTCTCTAAACAAATAAATACTGTTTTAAAAAGGTGACATGTTTTGGCTTTCTTTCTAATCCATTGCCAGAATCCACCGATCTACTATTTTTATTATGACTGCTTTTCTCAAAAATGTATGGTTTTCACCTGGACACACCAGTCATATTCCTCTATCTGCCCTATTGTTCCCTGTGCTCTAATAGTGAGTAAAAATCTGATATAAGTTCAACAAAGACTAGTCACCAGAATTGGAACCTCCTTTTTTTTTTTTTTTTTTAAGATTTATTTGTTTTTATTTTAAGAGGGAGAGAGCACATCTGCAAACAAGGGAGGAGCTGAGGAAGAGGGAAAGAGAATTCCAAGCAGATTCCCTGCTGAGCAGAGAGCCTGATGCCGGGGATGGATCTCAAGACCCTGAGCTCATGACCTGAGCTGAAATCAAGTGTCGGATGCTTAACTGACGGAGCACCCAATTTTTTAAAAAAAATTTATTTATTTTTATTTTGAGGGAGAGAGAGAGAGAGACAGAGAGAGAGCGAGCAAGGGAGGGGAAGAGGGAGGAGTCTGAACTTTCAGAGGGTTTGTGAGAGTCAGTATCCCATAGTGGGGGTGAACGTTGATATTCACAATACCCTCCCCTTTCTAAAGAGGATTCAGCACAAGGAACACACACTGCGGACTGAGCGAGGAGGTCAAGTGTGAGCTTGCAAGTAGGAGAAGTAGAGACAGCTAAATTATTCTCCCGAGAGAAGGAATAGGGGAAGGCATGACCTAAGAGGGAGGTAGAACTCTAACAGCTCCTAAAAAAGGTTGCTCGGGAGAGGACTTGTGGAAGAAAAGATTCTAAGCCCAGAAAAGGCAAAGAAGTTCTTTCGGTAATTTTAGGAAGCTTCTTGAGTAATATATTCTTGTGTTCTGATTTCTTGAAAGCATCAGTAAAGTCAACACTGCTTGTCTGCATTCATAGGACCAGATCTGAGGGTTGGGTGGGACGTGGGAGAACCTTGGGTCTAATCTCAGCACAGGCACCGAAGGCAGGGAACTTGGCTCCCGCAGAAGATGGGACAGTCAATGGCCAATGAAAATCCAAAGAATGAAATAAGGTGGACTTCTGGTCCATCTGGAGCATGGAGAGGAGACGCAGGAGCAAGACACCTATGTTCCTTTGTTTTCCCCTAGGATCCTGTGTGAACTGGTTTTGAACAGAATTGCAGGTATCCCAGCCCCCCTGTGGGAGTGGCATTCGAAGCCCGATATTCCCCGCTCCCACATGCAAATAACTTCAGAAGGTTTGCTGGAGAGAGAGGAAGAGAAGGGGGGCAGAGAATGTCAATGAAATGTGTTCTCTTAGCTTGCATTTTGGTGAGAATATGTACATTAATGCCGCACCGGCTGAGAAAAATCCACCGGAGATTTTCGGTGATTCAAAGTGATGATAGGACTCAGGTTTCCATTTCCTCCCAGCTGCAAGGAAGGGGCCCTGCCACTCGGGGGGAAAGTCAATGACCTCCCTTGGCTGCCTGATGATCTCGCTCTAACTGACTGAGAACTCGGGATGAAAACCACGCCTCCAGGCACTGCGCCTTGGAGCAACACCTGTGCGTTGAGCGGCCTCCTAAGCGGGGTTAGAGATGTCAGCTCCAGCCCCTCTATTACCACGGAGGGGCTCTACGTCCCCCACGAGGTCACGTCCTCTCCTGCCGGCGCCAGGCTCTGACCTTAACACCAAGATGATAATCTCCTGCCCTCCCTCCGTCTCGGAGGAAGAATCGTCCGCCCTCGTCTCCCCGCCAGCCCTTCCACTGTGTCCCTGGATCCCTTCGCCTAACTCGTGGCCCCGGAGTTTCCCAGGAGCGGCCTTCCAGAGCCCTGGCACCACGCGACTCTGCGGCACCCGGTCTGCGTGATCGCCAGCCCCCGACCCTGGCGTTTCTTCCCCTGCCCAGCTGCCTGTTCCCTTTGCTGACTCCTCTTCCTCATCCTGACCGCAGACTCTGGAGAGCCCTCAGCGCGCTGTCCTGGATTTCTCCTTTCCTCTTGCTGGATTCCGACCTTTCCTCCTGCCGTGGTTCCATCTCCTGTAACTGGAAAGCCCTCAAGTGCCCCGGTCTGCGGCCAAGGCGGCAGCGTCACCAGCTGTGAAGGTTAGTTCTGCAGTTCCGTGGTCACCGTGAACTTGGCATGGCTCCTGCGTGACCGCGGACACCCCTGGGCTGCACTCAGACCACCCCGCCCTTCTTCTGCACCCCTGCCCCTTGGAATCACAGGCAGCCGGAAGTCACTAAATCCAGCACAGGCTTCATGTCAGCCCCCGCCTCCCTCCCCGGGTTTCCCTCCGCCCTCCCTCTGCCCTTTCACACCCCGTGGGAACTCCAGCACGTGATCAAATACATGACATTAACACTGAATGATTTCAGCGGGTCGCATCTCTGATCACCGCCTCTGCAGTCAGAGAGGAAGGCTTTCCTCCGCCGTGGTTCCGGAAAACTTTAAGGTGGCGCAACCAAATTCTAAATGATTGGGAGCGGGATTCATAATTTATAATGCCTCTGCAGTCCCAAGATCCTACTGAAGAACCACGCAAACAATAGGCCAGTGAGGGTATTTATTCAATGAGTATTTCTTAAGCAGCTACTTTTTTCCAGATGCCATTCTAGGGAATGGGTTATACTTGAACAAAGTAGACCAAATCCCTGTCTTCGTGGGGTTAGTGTTTCAGTGGGGGCTGGGGCAGGGGACGACAGGGGAGCAGCAGAAATAGATCAGAATATACTGTAAAATACTACATTATTATCTTACGTAATTTATTTTTTAATTTATTTTTTAAGATTTTATTTATTTGACAGAAAGAAACAGCGAGAGAGGGAACACAAGCAGAGGGAATGGTAGCGGGAGAAGCAGGCTTCCTGCAGAGGAGGGAGCCCGATGCGGGGCTCCATCCCAGGCCCCTGGGATCATGACCTGAGCCGAAGGCAGACGCTTAACGACTGAGCCACCCAGGTGCCCTATCTTATGTATTTTAGCGTATATTTATTTTTATCATAACACAAAAGGCATACAGAACAAGCACAGAATTGATTACATGGTATGGGAGAGGTCGAGCAGTGCCACAGAGAAGCGTAAAGCCTGGAAGGGAGAGAGAAAATCCTAGTTGCAGGGCAGGGAACGACTTTAAATGGGGCTGAGAGAGGGCCTCTCCAGAAAAGTAACCCCAGGGCAATTTCCGGAAGGGGCCTGTGGCTCTTTGGATGAGGGAACAGCACGTGCATCAAGTGCAAAGTCGCGTCTGGAATATTCTAGAACGTGCAAAGAAGTCACTTAGGCTGGGGTGCCGTGTGTGTATGTGTGCAGGGGGTAATGAGATACGGGGTCGGAGGGGGAAGCAGGATCAGAGAGCTCGGGACACACAGTTACTCCGCCCTCGATGAGAAATTACGGGGGGGTTTCCAGGGACCGGTAATCGCGCCCGCTGGCTCTGGCCACTGTCAGGTCAGAACGCGTGGCTGCAGGGAGCAAGCACCGAGACTAGTCGTAAGGCACAGTGTCGGAGGGAAGGAGGAAAGTGGCTTCCACCGAGGTGGTTGTAGAGACGAAGAGAACAGGTCAGATTCTGGGCACATTTTGAAAGGCGAGGCCAATGTAACTTGTTTATGGCCTGACTGTGGGACAGGAGGAAAACAGATCCAGGCTGCCTCTGGGGGGTTTGAACCAGACAAATAGAAGAACAGAATTGCTCTTAACTGGGTCAGTGAAGACTACAGTATCTCGGGGTTTGGTATCTTAATACCAAAAGATTGGTATCTTAATCAGCGTTCTCCGAAGAAACAGAGGCAAAAAAAAAAAAAAAATGCACACACACACATACACACACACACGGACTTATCTTAAGGAATTGGCCTGCAGGATTAAGGAGATTAAGGAGTCCAAAATCTGCAGAGAGGGTCAGCCGGCTGGAGACCCAGTCTGGAGGCTGTCAGCTTTGGAATCTCTCCTGTTCAAGGGTGCTCACTCTTCCCCCCTTTTCAGGCCCTCCCCCGACTGGCCGAGCCCACCCACATCACGGGGGGCTGCCTGGGTGAGTTACTCCAAGTCCGCTGAGTTAAACGTCGGTCTCACCTGGAAACACCTTCCCGGAAGCATCCAGAATAATGTTTAACCACACATCCGGGCGCCAAGGCCCAGCTAAGTTGATAGTTAAAATTAACCATCACATTTGCAGCTCCCGCTTTGGAAATGTTACGTTCGGGATGCGTTGAGTGTAGAGCGGAGGTGGGGGGCCGTGAGTTGGCTCAGGGGGTGTTGAGGGCAAGAGAGGCTCAGGCTGGAGACATACGTGGGCGAGTCATCAGTAAACCGGTTTTTCAAGCCGACCTGGAGAACATCGCCAAAGGCACAGGTGACAGCGAAGAATTCCAACGTTGAGCTTGGGGTGTTTCATCATGAAGAATTTTGGAAGATGAGGAGTAGCCAGCAAAGGAGATCAAAAAGAAGCGCCCAAGGAGGTCAAAGGAATAAACACACAGGCTGCTGCCCCCATTATGTACTGAGTCATATGCACGTGTCAGATACACCGAGGGAATTGGCCAGCAAACAGCAGCAAGGTAGAATTCAATTCTGTGTTTAGGAGATAGCATCCCACTTAATCATGACATAAAGAAAGGGGGCAATCCAGTCATGGCATTACGTGAAAGGCAGTGACCCAAAGGCAGTGGTACACATTTCACACCTTGGGGAGAGAGATATCACTTGCCCTTTAGAAAAGAAAGAAAATAAAACCAAAAAAGATTCAGGCCCCTGCCTGCAAAAGCAAGTGGAATTAACTCATTTAAATGAACTTTATTTCCCTGACACAATCAACTTGCTTCTTAAAGAACCGCTAAATGTCATTTTTCTCCCCAGATAAATGTGTCTTTAAATCCCCATTTCTGCTTGCTGCCTGAGCCCTTTTCCTGATCAGGCATCCACAGTGATATGCTATGTTCTAAATCTAACACCTCCTTCGCTAAGCTTCCCTCCTTTCTTTGGCACCAATAAAGGGTAATAAAGCTCCGGGAATATGCTATCAAAAGCAATCCGCTGCACTGCTCCCTAGTCTACCGGCGATAAGGAAATACCTTCTCCTGTCCATGATTTTGAAAGCACAGACCTGATCTCAGCAAACATTTTCTGCAAAAGGTCAGACTGTAAATACCCGGGGCCGTGCGGACCATCCAGCCTCCCCGCGGCCAGAACGATGCAAACTCTGGTGTTCTGGGTGACAGCAGCTATAAATAAGCAAGGGGCCAGTGGCCCGTGCGGCCAAGGTCCCACTGACCCTTCCTTCCAGACGCAGGCTGCGGATCTCATCCGGTGCCAGGCCCACGGCTGGCCTTCCCGCCTCCAGACCACAGACCCCTCTCACCCCCGAGGCACACTTCCAGTCCCATAAAATCCCATGGGCAGAATAAGCTCAGCACAAGGAAGGAAAAGCAAAACAAACATTTTGTTGTTTCCCCTGCTGCTTTCATCTCCGATGAAAGGTCCGGGAAAGGTCTGTGGAACCGGAACATCGCTCGATCCCCCCACCCCACCCCCGCCGGGCCCCCCTGAGCGTAATACAGAACTAGACTATCATACGGGAAGATGAGAAATTCCATTACCCCTTGTGTAACATCACTCTAGTACACGGGTATCTCTTTGGTGCCCGGTATATTTTGTTTGCATCCATCTGAAAGCGCTGGAGGAAAAAAGAAATTTGAATTTTAATGCAATATCCCTCTTGGCTTTTGTCATTAAGTTTCTGAGATCCGACTCCTCTAAGGTGCGCTCTGTTTCATGTAGTCACAGATTAACCTCGCCTTTCTCTCCAGCAGCACCTGTGCCGGATTTCACGTATTCCTTTCAAAGACTCTTTCAAGACTGAAGATTCAAAGAAAGATCTTCTGTCGGTGGTAGTTTTGATATAAAGAACCCATTAGCAAACTTGAAATGTGTAAATTACACAGAAGGTTCTGAGATGCGGCTTAAATTGTCGGAGCCGCGGACCTCCTCCCCGAAGTTAATGCAGTGAGCGGGTACTTGTTTCAACAATAGGTTGAAAATAATACCCGGGAAATCACCTTCCTGATCAGAAGATGGATTGCTTTTCACCGTGGATGTACATTATGGTGCGAATGACTCAAGGACAGTTTTATTCTTCCTGCGTGGCATTTCCCTCTGCAAACATAGAATTAAAATTCAGTCCTGAATCTATCCCGCCGAACGTGCCGGGAGCTCCCCGAGTCAGCGGCTTTAACCCTGGGCAGATGTGGAAGCAATCCTCTCTCTTCTGCCTGCGGGGTGTTTTTATCAATATTTTATAATAAAATCATCATCTTATATAACCTGGTCTCTGCACTGTGTGAAAAAAGGGGACCAGGGATTCACAAATAAAATGGAGACAATGGTTCACTTTAAAAGACCATGTTGGACTGCAGTTTGCCATTTTTTTCTCTATTAAAAAAAAAGGTCACCCACGGTGTATCAGTGTCGTAGACACTGTTCCTTTGAAATCCTCTGCTACCTTGATTCTTAATACTTGTCAAGGGTCCATACAAATGTTGCTAAACGTTTATTTGTTTGTTTCTTTTTCCCTAAGGATATGACAGCAATTTGCACTCCATGCCTTGGGTCAATGTGGTCCCACTAATTTATGGACTTTAATGTCATAATGTGTTGCTTGTTTTAGAAAATCAACAAGTGGGCTGTCCAGGTTGGTCCCCAGTCTAAGGCAAGGGAAGTGCCTGATTCAAAGACTCTCTGAAAAGGACTTGAACTACAAGTAAGGGGCTGAGCCGGACTTGACAGAAGGGAAAAAGGAGGAGAGAGAGGGGACACCCTCTGAAGCGTGGGTCCCGAGTGCCAGCCCCTGCACTGTCAGCCCTCTGCGGTAGATGCTCCTGTCCCACGTCACAGAGGGGAGAGACCGGTGTCAAAACGGTGAACTTGTCCACGGTCACACACGTGTAAGTGGACATGTGAGCCCGGTTCCTGCAGTCCGACCTGATGTGGGCGAAGTCAGGGACGTCGCATTAACGTTTAAAAAAAATAATAATTACATTTGGCACCATTAAGCTACAAGGAATACGGTCTTTAAGATGTTGAGAAAGAAAACACAGACATGTACACACATGTGAACTCTTTAGACAGGAACAGGTTTTGGGTTTTTTGGGGTTTTTTTTTTTGCCTCCGAATAGAATCCTTCTTAAGCGCTGAACCGTAAGCTTCAAAGTGAATCAAGGATTATGGTGTATTTCTCCTTCTTCTTGCTTGGACTAGGGTTTGGTTACCCACATCTTGGGCTGAATTAATAGGAAGTTGAAGGATGAGTTTCCTTCTCTCTTCTTTCCTTCCTTTCTTTGCCTTCTTCCCTTCCTCCCTCCCTCCCTTCTTTCCTTCCTTCCTTCCCTCCTTCCTTCCTAAAGTTTTATCTAAGCCATCTCCACACCCGAGGTGGGGCTCAAACTCACGACCCTGAGATCGAGCGTTGTGCACGCCACTGACTGAGGCAGCCGGGCGCCCCGAAGGGTGGGCTTCTTCGGCCGGGCGTGAGTCTCGAGGACTGTCCACCTCCTCCTGACCTCTGGCATTGCGGACACGTCGGCCATGGAGATAACATAATATTCTCCACCTCCACGGCTGTGGGCCCCGCAGAACCAGACGCTGCTGGCCTCTCTTCTCTGATTGACCACGGGATTTGTCATCCTTGATTCAAACTTGAACTACGGTCCGTGTCCCCTTCTTTGGACACGGACTAGGCCTGCGGTGAAGGCCACATGGGTACCCTGACCCCCATAATAGGTGCCGCTTCCCATAGGGGGCACCTGTGCAGTCCCTCAGTGAGTCTCCCTGCAGCCTCCTAGCCAACCCACTCTACGGCCGGTGAAACTGAGGCCCAGAGAGTGTGGGCAAGCCACGTGTGGTCAATAAGGAGGACGCTGGAGACCAGGGTGTGAAGGCGGGTCTCTCTCTCCAGAACCCAAGCTCCTAAAGCCCCTAACCGTATGTCCTGTCATGGACTGTGGGGGCGGAGGGGACACCTCCTCTAAATTAACTCCTCTAAATTAACACATGAGTAGTGGCAGGCTGCCTACTGAGACAGCCTGCTTTCTCTCTCTCTCACTCTCGCTCTCGCTCTCTCTTGCTCCCCCACCCCACCCCCGGCCACCTGACTAGGATGATTTCAGCACAGACAGCAGTGATCGGTCTCAGCGGTGTGAGAGGCAAAGCCCCTGATCTGGAGCACTGGCCAATTCCCATGGTGTAAATTCTCCAACTACGGCTGCTTTCAAGTGACCAACATGATGTCCCTGAACACGGATTGGACAAGGGGGGGGGGGCACCACCAGCCCCACGGGCCAGGACAGAGTGGCTGCAGCCCACACTGGGCCAGACTCTCTCTTATGATAATAAATAGCCCCAATGGCCTCGTGTCAGCGGTCCCATCAACCCAGAAAAGTCTGTTCTTATGAAGCTGTCTGATGGCAGGCATCACGAGCACGTAACCTTCTGGCTTCGGGAACAACCACTATTCCGACGGACAAGAAACCGAAATGTGTTTCTCATCCTCCACTCTTCAGAAACTCTGTGTAACAAAAGAATCCATAAGCCTTGGCTATATGGAACAAGACTTCTATTTCTCTCTGGAGACTCTTCTTATCAACAAGAGATGCTTTATTTCTTTTTATAGTCCAGACTCCCCTGAGGGGACCACTAGACTATAATATTATTTAATGTCTCTGGGACTCCCTTTAGCCTACTTCTCTAACTCACGAGGTGGAGGCCTTCCAGGAGAGCTCTTCAGGCTTTATGCAAGTTGGAGAAAAAACATTTCCCACCCGTGACCACACGCCGTTCACGGTACTCTTTAGAATCAAGAGAGATCCTTGCTGTTTGAGATGGTCGATTAATTACATCATATTCTTCGGCTGAAATTTTTCTGGCCAGCAGCAATACTCAAATCTCCTTCATATGCAGGAAATCTGGGCAATGTCTCTCGTTTTACTAACTGGCTGTGTGATCTTTGGCAATGATGGTCTCTGGGTTGTGCTTATAGTACCTGAAGGATCAAGGATTTGGGACGTGAATACTGATAGTCACCACGCTGGGCAGACTTAGTATGTGCCTGGTACTGATTGATACACTCTCCACCTACCAACTCGCTTCATTATCGTTATGACCCCCCCCCTAAGGTGTATTCTATTCCTGGCTGCATTTGTTGACACAGGGAACCTGAAGCTTAGAGTCTAAGTATTGTGTTCTGGTAGCGATCAGCAGAGATGAGACTTGAAAGCAGACCATCTCACCTCAAAATAGATTTCTTCTACGCTTATGCCTCCCCAATATACAAGGCCACACAGGTTCCATCTGTGTCTCAAACTCCATTGCACGGGGCCATTTACAGAAGTAGTAACATTTCAGAACGCGGGGACTTGTAGCTATCCAAGGAATGGAACTTGAAATACCCAGGTTTTAGATGCTTTCAGATGACACCTGAGGTCAGGGAAGGACACGCACACCTCTCTGCACAACCTCCCTGGGAAGTAAAAGGATCATGAAATGTGTGTCTATCTAAAGCAAGTGTGTCTATCTAAAGAATAAAGGTTCTATTTAGATATTCGAAAATTATTTTCTTATTTGTCTGATACCCTCCACAAATTCCAGCTTAAAAAAAAAAAAAAAACAGAAAAACAGAGGGCGCCTGGGTGACTCAGTTGGTTATGTGTCTACCTTCGGCTCAGGTCATGATCCTAGGGTCCTGGAATCAAGCGCCACATCGGGCTCCCAGCTCAGCAGGGAGCCTGCTTCTCCCTCTGCCTCTGCCCCTCCCCCTGCTCAGGCTCGCTCTCTCTCTGGCTCTCTCAAATAAATAAAATCTTTAAAAATCTGGATGTCCCAGACACCATGTTGTGCATGCATAAAGCCATGTAGAAGTCACAGTCCCCGTAAAGATTTTAGGGTGCTGTGAGTCACAGAGCTAAGAAGTCACAGCACCAAACCTGAAACTCAGCTCATCGAGTTCCAGAACGCTACCTCCAATCCCTGTGCACCCTGCCACACCCTCTTGCAGTTACTCACACGCAGAGAGGTTTATTAAATTTTTTTAAAGTTTATGAAATGAGTAACAGTGCTGGGCAAAGGGGCAACCTAGTGGAGGGGGCCAAAATTCAGAGGGTTCAATCCTCCTGGTTTTCCCACTAACTTACTGGATGACCTTGAGAAGGTCACCTGCATCGTGGGTCTCAGCCTTACATTCACAGTGTAACTGACCTCTGAAACTTACTCCAGCTTTGAATTTGTCACTGTGCTGGGGTTTAGCTTCTCACCGGGATACCCTGTATCCACTCTAGGAGAGAGAAAGTGTAACAACGATCTATTCCATGAGACCATTCTGCCAAGACTTTGGGCAACAGAATTACGTTACGTTCAGGGACTTGGCTCAGTCTACAGATTTGGGGTGCCCAACGGTCATCCTTGCTCCGTTCCCTACTGCAGGAGACTCCCTACTTCCCTTTCTGCAAGAAAGAGGACAGGACATTCTGCAACAAGCCTCCATGAAGGGAGAACCATCCAGTTGAATTTTTGCTGTTTCTTGCATCAGTGAGTCAAGCCATAGAGAAGTCAGGGAAGCTGGGATTTTTGATTGTTTGCTAATCTAACACACTCTGAAACTCATTTCTCTTCTGAATCTTATAAAGCATACTACATAAGGTACACAAACAGTGCACATCTTAGGATCCCAACACACACACAATATGGTTCTATGTAGATATCTGTCTTTTCTTCTCACCACCTCCCCCCCCCAGAGGGACTCGTAAATTGCTCATGGCAGTTACAGATTGTGCCGGAGAAACTTGTGATGAAGGAACAACTTAAGGAAGGAAGAGATTACAGGCAACAGAGCTGTGAAGCCAAGGTTGCACACACAAAGAATGTCTCTGTTAAAACCTATATGACGATGTTAGTAGCGCTGTCATTTTAAGACAACCAGAAGTAATCACACATTGTGGGAGCTCATGACTTGTGACCAAAAGGAAATTGTTCTGAAGTTACGTGAACTGACCCCAAGCAGAGGCGACCAGGATGGGACACTTAGAATATGAAATATGGGTGATGGCGTATGGTGGTGGTGGGGGGGTTCCAGCATAAACTCTTTTTTCCCCTTAATATTTGGGCTCCCCTGGCAAAGATTTTTGGGAGATGTCCCTAAGGACAAGAGTTACACCGTCCTGCACTTCTGGGGAAAATCTACAGGAGAAGGAGCCAAAGGAAGTTTGCTGATGAAGGCATCTGGATGCTGGAAACGTCAGCCTCTCCCTGGATCGAAGGCCTTTTTACACAAAATCACACGACGGCCTGGGCACGAGAGGCCAAAGCGAGGAGCCTTCATCCAAACCCATGAGGTGGTCTGTTGAACAAGCCCCTAGAATTGTGCATTATACTGCCAGCTGGGGGTGTTGTCCTCATTTCATACGCAGGGGAGAGGGGTGCTGGGGGGAAGGGACCGAACATCCGTGAAATCAAAGGACTTTGTCCATTTCATCCCCTCGTGGAATACATACCACCAGGGACACAGTGGGGAACAGATCCAGGGGCCCGGCGACACCCTGAGACGTGCTCAGGGCCCCTGCCCCGCTGCTCCCGTAGCCGACGGGGCAAGACAAGAAGTACAAGGACAAGGGCAGTGTCCCTTTTGGAGAAGACCCCCAACCACCCAGCCCTGTGAGGCACCCGCGAACACCCTTCTCCTCGGGTGGCCCGCTAGGCTGATGACATTCAAAAAGCCTGTGACCTAACAGGCGCCTCCCTGTCCTGGACACAGGGACAAGCACCGAAGGGAAGTTAGGAAAATGACTGAGCTCAGGAACAGAAGCCCGAGGAGAAACCACTGGTGGCATGTGGAGTCACTGCTCTTCCTCACAACGCACGTGCGCTGGGCCCTAACGCCTTCTTGGGATTCACTGGGTAACTTGTTGGCTTCCGGGAGATGGCAAGAGACAAACACTCGAGGTCACGGTCACCACCAAGCAGACCTGAATCCCCACCCCTGCCTCCCGTCCCCGAGTCTTACGTCCCTGTGGAGTGGCTCACGTGACGATCGGGCGGGACACAGCGCTTATGATGCTGAGCAGTGATCTAAGCCCTGGGTGCCCATCAATGGATTCGAGCCTCAAAACACCCCCACGGGGCGGGCTGCTCTGTCTCCTCTTTAGACGAGGCAGCGGGAGGCCCAGAAAGGCTGAGGTTCTTCCTCCGAGGTCTCAGAGCCAGCAAGTGTCAGGGCTGGGACCGGAACCTGGGCCATCGGTCTCTGGGACCTGCTAGCCAGGCGTCCTGGGTGGGGGAGGGCGTGTCACCGACAATCTTCGTGCTGGCTTCCTTGGGGGGCTGACCAAGTGAGTATAAAGAGTCTTGTTTTACCTTTGTCTTGTTTTTAAAAGAAACCCGAATGTGAAAGAATGTGTCCTCTGTGGTGAAATTTCCGACAAAATACACATTCTGGGGGAGAAAAGTGCATCCTGAGTGACAAAGGCGCCAGGAAACGCTGATGGAATTGTGACATCCGTACACACACCGCTTTGGGACAATCGGAGTGGGTTTTATTTCACAGTTAACAGGCCTTCGATCATTCGCCACCCGGCAAAATTGAAACACCCGAAAATCGTGTGGCTTGTATGCGATCATCAGAATTATATTACCCAACACACCAGCGTGTGGCCAAATCCACCACAGATCCTCCATAACTATTTTGCAGTTTGGAGTCTGAAATCCCACGGAAGTGCTCTATGCCCCGAGTATGTTACTGACAATTCGTTACTTAACTGACCTCCTCCCTTGTGCAGGTTATACTCCATCTAGGTTATTTGTTCCGGATAACAATCCGTGTGCAGCTTACCTCGTCTTGATTTCACTAACCTAAATGTCAACGTTGGTGCGCATTATTAGGGCTAAGGGCGACGGGAAGAGGACACCCAAGAACTCAGACTTGAAGCCTGGGGCCACTAGAAAGGGCGAAATAGTCACTGTGAAGGAAAAGGAGGTCTTCCTGATTCTACCAATGGGAGCCTTTTGGGTTGGGTGGGTCCCGGAGGAGCTGTGGGGAATGGGGATCCTTCTTCGTGGGAGGCTGGCACCTATCACAGAGATCCGGGCGCTACAGCCGGTGGGCTGGTTCTCCTTAGGCACATTAGGGCAAGCGTCCGGCGCTCCGCGGGGACCAGACCTGAGCTCTGTAGCCGTGCAGACCACACTCACCCGTGGCAGAGGTGGTGACCAGAGGGGGAATGGGATGGACCTCACCGCAAATTCTGCTTGGAGCTAGGGACTCACTTTAACGGGTCTAGATGCAGCCCCTGGAAGCCCCAGTTCTGATGTCCTAACAGGGGTGGGACTAGAGAGACACAGATGCATGGACGCGGGTTAAAAACGTACTAAAACATTTGCAGGACACTCTGACAAGCAGAATGTGACCGACCATCACTTTGTAAGCAGAAGCAAGGCCAACTTAGTCACCTGTCATTCAGCTACTCCTTCATGATCAATTCTTATTACCTAATATCCCGAACTACTCGGAAACTTTCTGGGATGTACACTGTCCACTTTGGCGATCACTGAGCTCTCTGAGCAGTCACGGCCACTGAACACACCGAAAATACAACGGACCGCGGCTCACACACACAACAGTGCCCTGGGGCCGCATCTCCTGGATGCTTCGGAGACGGTTCAGTGTGGCCACGTGGGTTTCTCCTCCTCCTACACCTCCCCGGGGAAAAGCACAGAATTCAGAAAACCTTGAATGAAAGCATAAAGCCCAACAACGATATCCAGTAGTATTTGATGAGATAAGATTCTCATTCATGAAAGGTAATAGGAACCAAGAATAACCACTCAGTGTGAAGGCAGAAGAAAGCTAGAGAGCACATCCCCTGTCCCAGAGCTTCCGGAAGAGGATGTTGGTACCAAGAAAGCCCACGATCGCCTTGGCACAATGCAACCTGGGTGGTCAGGGGCGTAACAGCAGACGTAAAGGTCTTGGGGAGGAAAACTTCATTTCTGATCACGACTCTGCCATTGGCTAGTCGTGTGTTGTTTTACTTCACTTGGCTTTCTGTTTCTGTCTATGAAATGTAACAGCTACTAAAGGGCTTTAGAAATGCGGTGCCATGGGGGAGAAGTGCAAATGTCAGAGACGACAGCCAGAGTGCGGGGACCTGGTGTAACCATCGGCTGGGCCTCCGGCGGTACCTTCCACATTGGAAGGACTTGCTGTTTACTGAACTCTTTCCTGGATGGAACGGTAAGGTACGTCCACGAGGGCGGGGTCCCAGAAAGCACAGTCAAGTGAGTACGACGTGCCTGTTGGGTGCAAAGCACACAGGAGTAGATCCGACTCATGGAAAGCCATTCTGGGGAAGTGCGTGTGTCGGGGAAGGAGTGTGTGTAGAGGGAAGTGGAAAGCAGAAGAATAAGGACACAGCTAATAAGACTCAGGCAAACTGAATCCCAACTTGAGCCAGGGCCCCTCCCCCAAGCCGCGGCTGCCTCTGGGTCGGGCTGTGTGCCCAAGGAGCCACGCATGCAGGTGGGCACACAGGGGCTTCCACAGGAAATAGTTGTCTATTGAGACAAAAGAGGACGCTTTCCCAAACTCATTCCATACCCCTCATCCTGTCCTTACCCTTGAACTAGTCCCATTTTGCCTTCTGGGTAACCATTCATATCCATTTAAAACCCATCTGACCTACAGAAAATGTCCATGGTTTTCAGAAGGCGTTGACCCCATTTGATTCATTTCTGGCCCGGCTTCCCTCTGATAATACACATTGCTTCCTTCACGGAAGGAAAATGATGCTCGTTGTTGCTTCCTCTTAGTGCCTTTGCTTGGCATAGATTGGTCCCTTCTTTAGGAAAAGACAGTCACATATATAACTAAGAATGGAGGGAAGGGAGTTTCCTATGTTCCAGAGTGGTGGATTTGGGGAATAGAAGGGGAAGGAGATGAACTGTTCTTTATTATATTATAGGACAGGCCTGGGGATAACGAAAAGATTGATACATCAGACTGCATTAAAGTGGAGAAAATCTATTCATCGAAAGACATTAAGAGTGTTAGAAGGCATACCACAGAGTCAGAAGCGATATTTGCAACTGAAGACCTGTGTCTAGAATCTAGAAAGTAAATCTTACAAATGAATACATAAGACAGTCATCCCAGTTTTTTCACAAAGGGCAGGCAAAAGAACAGACCTTTTACAAAGAAGATAGTAAGTGTATTAAAAAGGTCATCAACATAGTGGGTCTGCAAGGAAATGCAAATGAAACCCACAATGAAATACACATTCACTGGAATTGCTACATTTAGTGGCAAAGCAGCAGAACCCTTCTGGAGACAGTGTGGAGTGGCAGGACTCCTGGTCCCACTAATGAGAGCAGGAAATGCCGCAGCCACACTAGAAACCTGTCATTGTTAACAAAGCTCTGCATAGGCTAGGGTCCAGCAACCCCCTCCTAGGGATATAGATGTCCATTTGTGCCCCCAACGACCTGCCGGAGAAGGTTCTTAGAAATACAGTTCACAGTAGCCCCAAACTGGAAACAACCAACATGTGCATCAGCAGCAGAAGTAAATAAATAGTAGGACAGTCGTAAGAGGGACTGATACAGAAAAATGCACCAACTCAGATAAATGCAACAAATCAGGGGAAAAAAAAAAATCTCACAAATACAAAGTTGAGAGAAAGAAGCCAGAGAAGAACACACACTTTTCAAATCCGCCTATACAAAGTTTAAAATTCAGCCAGACTATTTGCTCATAAGGAGTCAGGAGCCCTTTTTTTTTTTTTTTTTTTTTCCAAAACAGGCAGCGGGAGTGCAAGTCACCTGGGGAGGACAGAGGGGACTTTGGTGCGCTGTCACTACTCTATCCCAGGGAGCTGTTGGCTTTGCGAAAATTCGTCAAACTGCCCATGCACGATTTAGGCATTTTTCTGTATGATATTTCACTAAAAAGTTTGTTTTAAAAACTGACGGAAAGCTAAGTCGATAAATTAATTTGATTAAGCCCTTTGATAAATGCCTCCTAGTGGTTGCTCTGTGGTATTTGGAAACCAGCATATTCTTCTGTCTTCCCCCAAAGCAATTGAAGATAATCAGAAATTCTCAGAGGCTAGATTCAGTGATGCTTAAATGTTCCCTGACACGGGAAACTCACTCGTAAAATGACCTGTAATCAAGGCGCCAGGGTGGCTCAGTTGGTTAAGCGTCAGCCTTCAGCTCAGGTCATGAGCTCGGGGTCCTGGGATCGAGCCCCATGTCAGGCTTCTTGCTCAGCGAGGAGTGTGCTTCTCCTCTCCCTCTGCCCCTCCACCTGCTTGTGCGCTCGCTCTCTCTCTCTCAAATAAATAAATATATAAATAAGTATTTTAAAAAATAAATAAAATGACTTATAATCTTGAAGATAAAAGGACAGGATGCCTCCATGACATGAAAGCAAATACAGAGAGAGAGAGAAGCCTGTGTAGGAGGGTAATTAGTTAGTTTGGAGCTAGAAAAAGTATCTTTATCTCCAGTTCATGCAAAGATCAGCTCTGTTATGGACGGGACTTAGGACAGAATGGGTCAAGACACTGGTCCGTGTCCTTTGGGATCCTGTAAGAGTTATATCCGAATATGATGAGTCCCGAACTGACCTTGTGTTCCCGTGTGACGCCCTGTGTCAGCTATCACAGGACCACCACCAGCTCTCCGTCAGCATCCGAAGCTCAAAATCCACGTGCACACACACAAAGAGCACCCATTTCTCTCATCAGAGCCTTTACTTGGGTCATTTCCCAGGGCTCTTTCCTTCTGTGCAAACTACAATCCTATGTCCTTGGACTCTCATTTAAGGTGATTCATCCCCATTTTCAGTCCATTGCCCCATTTCTTCCTGAAGACCTCAGCTCTCTGGCAGGAAGGTCCAGGTCCCTGTGCACGCACACCTCTCACCTTCTCCTGGGTCTTTCTATTTTCTTTTCAGGATTTCCAAGGGGACCAAATTGTCGGAGATTGTGGATGAATCACATGTTGTCTCCACGTCCTTCCCCCAAGGCCATGCCACACAGCACATTGCCGGGCAATGTGCTCGCCCCATCCCAGCCTGCGGGGCTACGCTGATTTAAGAGACTCCCCCAGTTCTGAAATTCAAGGAGGTGCTAAGGGAGAGGGGTTCTGGGTTTGGTGGCAGTGCCAAGAGGCAACCAAAAGGGACTCAGCCGTCTCTGCCATGCTCCTCAAGCTTTGATGGGGAAAGGTGACCATCACTCAGTCACATCTAAAGTACAATGCACGGGTACCTCCACGTTCCCTGTGGCTGTCACCATCCTTTGTGACATCCTTTCTATAGGAGTTCTGGGCTCTTCCCTTCCCCTAGGTCGACCACAGACGTCCGGCACATCGCACAAAAGGAGCGTTAAAGCTCTGACCCCGCACGCGATTCTAGGACAGGTGAGCCTTTCCTACATCCCTAGTTTCTGCATCCTTTCTCCCTTCGTACTGGCTGTTCTGTCCCATGCCCTCGATAGACCCCCACCAAACTGCCTGTCTCACTGCATCTGAACTTAACAGGTTACATCTGCAAAGGCCCCATTTCCAACGAAGGTCACATTCTGAGGCTTCGAGTAGACGTGTATCTGGGGCGACACTGTCCAGCCTGCCGAAGAGAAAGTCCCTTTTAACTGTGTGATCCAGACGAATGTGGGTCTGAAGGAGGTGAGCCACCCATGTGCCCTAAGAAATTGCTTCAAAGGAACCCCAGCTGAACCCCGAGTTCTTGGCTCACCTCTGCCACGTGCTTCATGCTCTAGACACATATTTAGGACTAGAACTACGGTGGACCATGCCCCCACTGGCTGCCTTTTTCTCTGTGGAGCTGACGGAACCCTGATCCAGGCCGACACCGGGGACGGAGACAGGAGACCCCCTTTCTAAACACTGCTGTTGGGCTTCCATGCAGAGGGGCGCTCAGCCCGCAAACTCCCTGCAGGACAAACAAAAGGCCACGGACAGAGAGGAGGAAAGCTCTTCAAATCCAGACCACTTTCCTGTCTCTTATGGGCACAGCCAGACATTTCCTGGATGAAGCTGGCCTTACCTTCCAAACCCAGACACCGAGTTCCCTCCAGAGAAGTGCGTGTCTGTGAGAATTCTAAATGTGTGGCTTAAAGAAACTTAGCAAGCACATTCGATCTAATCTTCGCGACGCCTGTGAACTCCGCGGACCCTCCCTCTGCAGAGGCTGCTCTGGGAGGATTTTAAGCCACCAGAGAATCCAGGATTCAGCTGTAACCGTCAGGAACTAGAAGGGCTGTAGCAAGATCCAGCTCAGCATAGAGTCCGGCCCCCCGGGAGTCCTCCTTTGTCCGGTCAGGTTTAGGGGAGGTCCTGCCGGTGGGGCCCCCATGATGGGCTCAACGGCCTGATAAGGAGAGACCAGAGCCATCTGTCTGTCTGCTGAGTGAGGACACAGGGAGACGACACCATCCACGAAGCAGGGAGTGAGCCCTCCCCGGGAATAGGATCTGCTGGCACCTTGACCTTGACCTTGGGCTCCCAGCCCCCAGACCTTCGAGAGGCAGTTGCTGGAGCCGCGGGGTGTGCTGTGCTTGGTGACAGCAGCCGGAGCTGGTGGTCAAGCCACCTGGAACTCTGACTCCCGACACGTGATCCCGCTCGGTCACCACCACCCACCGTGGTGACGAGGACACGGACACACACGGAGATAAATCACCTGCCTCCTGCCGAGCTCTCTGCTGCGCCCTGAGGCCCCGCACTTCCGGGGAAGGGGCAGGGAGGGATGCCCCGCAAGGACAGAGGGGCCGGCGGGACTGAGACACAGCGTCCGGGAAACCAGACAGGGAGACAGAGAAAGGCAAGAAGACATCTTGCCGACATCTCCAAAGGAGCGTTTCCGTGGACCCCGGCGGCGGGCAGCCCCCGAGTAAGGGGCAGAGCCTGCGCGGGAGCCCCTGGGGTCTCAGGAGCGGGGCCGCGAGTGTGCAGGGACTCTGCACTTCCTGACTTCCCACCACACACACCTCCCAGTAAACAGCCACGGCCACAGCACCTCGCCCAGAAACCCCTCACCGCTGGCGTCTGAACAACCACCTGGGCAACACGATTCTGGAAAACCCATTATTCCGAGGGCGGAAGAAGGAGGCCCAAACATGATGAACGCCTATTTCCACATGGTCAGAACCTTGTAGAAATAGCCCCCCGGACTCACATCCCGTCTGCAGAGGACCGGGGGGCTCGCCCCTCACCGTCTTTGTCTCAAGTGGCCTTCCTGGCAGGCCTCATCAGCTCAGTCTTGGGGGTTGTGTTTTGTCCTCTTCCCAATGGACACATTGTAGGGACACGTTAGGTCACTTAAGAATCAGAGGAAAGCAATGGACGTTTTCCCCCATAACACGTGCAACACTTTGCAAATCAGTTCATGAAATTCACAGACCCCCTGACGCCCTCCCATATATGCTCCTCGGGCCTTTGGCCCGGAGAAACAATTCCGTAGGTGACGTTATACAAGTAAAATATCAACAACGCACACAGAGATAATGGGGTTGTACTGCGGACATCATGCCACTCACCCTCACGCCGCGGCCTGAAGACCCCAACACCCATCTACCGATACTTCAGAGTTGGCAGGTTCAAGTGATTCAGTATAACCCATCTGCTCCTACGATTCTTCAAGAAGACAATGAGACTTTGGAGGCAGGCTTTCCGTAAACCGACTCTGGATAACCGCGAAGTACATTATACTTTTTACTCAGTTTCAAAAGTTGGCAGATTCCTGTTCGTGGAGGGAGAGCTTTTTCCCAGTCCTTCCTTATTCCTTGCAGAGGGGCCCCATTCGAGTGGCACTCTGGCCCCCGCGCTCGCCCCTCACTCATTCTTGGAGAAGGAGGGTCGCCAGACGCGCATCCTAGAGCTTGGTGTGCGGGTGTGGACCTTGGGTGCGGTTTTCACCGGATCGTCCTCCGATTCAGGAACTTAGTTCTTGTCCTTTCACTCTTTCCTAATCTGTGTAAAATCAGTCCATGTATCTCGAACCCCCCCCCATATCTATCCTCTCAAGTTGATAGACTCCCCGTTCTGGCTTCCGTTTACTAAACGAACCGACACCATCTACCCGTTGCTTTCTAAGACCTGCCAACCTGAGGGCTTGTTCTGCAAATTGTTCTCATATCCTGGTCTCAGGTGGGAAGTACCTTTGCAGCTTGGTGGATCTCCTGACGCTCACCTTCCTCTTCCTCGGCCTACTTTCCAACACCCCGTCTGCTGTACGGTTTCCGGAAATCCTCACCTCGACTCACCTAAGCAATCCCCCTCCATTCCATTTCCCCCGTTTCCCTCCATCCTTAGATCAAAATGTGCATACAACGAAGTCCATCACATGAATGTACGGACAAAAGGAAAGGTGTAAATTCACGCGTCTTCCCATCCCCTTCCCTGCACAGTTGCACTCATCCTGGAGACCCCTGCTGACCTTGTGGCCAGTTCCCACGT